>CAVNZK010000005.1:1200000-1800000 GCA_963693345.1 Pieris melete
TGTAAGCAAAACATTCCGCGAATTGCCATCCCAATAACTTTTATTGGCTGTATCGTAAAGCATCTGTGAAATACTTTACTTATAATTACATTTAAAAATCAACTTTACGCCACAGAACTAACGTCGCAAATTGTCCGATAGCACCCATTAAGTTTAATAGCAAAAAACTAATTGTTGTACGTTGATTTTAATCGATTTATTATACGATAAATACTGAAGGGGTTTTAGTCGTAAAAACAGTAGGTCACATTTGAGAGACATAAATTAACTTAAATTTATTCGTTTTACATAAAAAGATTACCTTTATTTAAGTTTGAGAAATTGTGACCATGCAGGTGACAAGAATAGTACGGAATTTTACAGATTTTTTTACATATAACGATAGTTCTGTTCAGTTAAATACGATCAAGGCTTTTTTGGGCTAGTGTCGTTTTAACAACTAGTGTAAATACTAGTGTTAGTGTATAAAATAATCAGAAGTGTTAAGTTTATCAGATCTTTTAACCTGTGAGTGGACTTTTCTTCTTTATTAGCTTATAGGCTATTTTATTTAATAGCTTATAGGCAATATTATTTATTAGATAATAGGCTAGGTTGCATGAGAGTTAAAGGAAACAATTTAAATACTGCGAGAGTATCTAGCATTCTGGATACTTGTTGGCATATAGTGAATTTTATTTATTTATTGAATAAGGAAACGTGACAGACATTAAAGATATATAAAAAAGAAATAAAATTTATAATAGAAGTGTCCTTGAATTATTTGACAAATTAAAATGAAAAAATATTATAAAAGTAAGAGCGAGACAAGTAGGTACAAGAGCAGTGTTGGCCTAGTGGCTTCAGCGTGCGACTATATAATCACTGTGGTCGTAAGTTCGATCCCCGTCTGTGCACCAATGGACTTTCTATGTGCGCATTTAACATTCGCTCGAACTGTAAAGGAAAACATCGTGAGGGAACCGGCTTGCTTTAGACCCAAAAAGTCGACAGCGTTTGTCAGGCACAGGAGGCCTGCCTATTAGATTGATCATGAAACAGATATAGAAGTCTGAGACCCAGACCTAAAGAGATTGTAGCGCCACTGATTTTAACACAATTAAAAAAACAGAAATAATAAAATATAACCACAGCAATTCAAGTAACGTTTTTTTTTTCAAATATAATATGACAAACCGTATAACCGTCTCTTTCTGTAAAGTTTTGTTAACCCCATGATGAAAAGGGACATAAGCATTCTAATTTAGCGAATATCAAACCAATTAGTTCACAGAAAATTAAGCACACTTTTCTACATACAACACTACAAATATATGTAAACAATTAGTAATTTAAAAACCAAATTCTAAGTAACAATAACAACTTACAATATTAATGGTTTTCCTTTGTAAACAATAGATCAAATAAACGTTTCTTTGTCAACCATTGAAATTGTTCACGGTAATGAAGAATCGTGTATCGAGATTTTATTTCGTCCTTTTGTTAGTACTCCCTGCTGGTGTATATGTAAAGCTAATTATTAGTTCAGTACACATACAATAGAACTGTTACGGTGATATTAGGAACCATGAATGCTTGAAAATATTTTTACCATTCCGACCTAGAACGTATTCATTCTTGTATCACAGGTTTGTTTTATATTATGAATTAAAATCGATACATAACAAACGGATGTTAATACAAAAGCAACACACAATATATCGATAGCAAAATATTTATACGTATATATATATATAGATCTAACGATTTTTATGTATCGTTTCTTGTTATAAATTATTAAATTATACCCTGTTCTAATTAAAATTTTTAAATATTTTAAAATTAAAATTTTAAATTTGAAACACAGATTGTATAAAACCTAAGCTGGTCCTGACTTTTTATTCATCTTAGTTTTTTTAGTCTGTGCCATAAAGCAATTTATCTTTTAGTAAGAAGGCGGCAATATAAATTTTTGACCTTCTGAAAATATTGTCCAACAATTATCATCCTTAAAGAATTCTTCATATTTTTGCTGTTCTTTGTTTATAAATTGTTTTACGACACCGGCGCGTGGATGGAACGCGACGCCAGAAAAAATAATACAAAAAGGCAAAAAACTTGGTGAAGCGCTCTAAAATAATCACTGTAGGCTAATTTTAGCAAAGCTCAGTATTGCAAACGTTACGTAGTCTATACAGTATACACCTAGTACTTATCACAAGCCAATTATTATCTTTTTATCTTCGATTAACTAGTTATTTTCTTTATAAAAAGTATGATATTATTGTAATAAATGTCGACGCTTCGGTGGATGGAGAAATTGTGACCAATTTGTGTTCCACTGTCACATAAATTTTAGTAATAAAAAAAAAGCTAAACTTTGCGTCACAGAACATACATGGAGGGTTTAATGAAATAATACATATTAGACATTTCGGGTACAAAGGAGAAAGGAAATTCAATACCTGTCTGAGAGTAAATTAAAGCCATATATGTACTGACATACTGTATGTTATTTGTGTGAACAAAGCTCTCTTTGTTATACAAACATCACCAATTTAAGTTGTAGGTTTCGTATGAATTTTGACATATTTGACAGTAGTCAAGACTCAATATGAGATTGTCACAATATTAATTAACGAACTATACACACTTACGGAAATAAATTTTATTTTGTTGGAACTAAGTATGGATTGGAAATAACACCGTAATATATATAAGTGTTATCAAATTCCCACGCACAATATTTACATATAAGCAATTAAAATACGATAGAAAATAAATATTGCTATCGCTAGACATCAATAGGCATGATAGCAAATTTTATAAGATAACCTGATTCCCTTGTAGCCAACAATTTCACAAGAAATAAATAAAGTTTTAAAGTAGGTGTAGATGTACTGGGTAATAGCTACATACGCTCATTATCATAGCTACTGGAGCAATTTAAACAATTATTTTAATGCATATATTAGCTCTGAGTGTTTCTAAAATATTTATAAATATACGTAAAGTGCAAAATTGTTACAGTTATAAGGAAAATGTTTTGTCATGATAACTTTTCGATAGTTATGTTAAGTAATCATATAGGTACGTCAATATGATAATGTCAGTTCTGACAGCTCGAGCGCTTAGAACGAATTATTACATAGAAAGCTAATATGTAAGTGCTTCCGTTTAGTTCTTAATACACTCATACAAAAATCAATTCCTATTTTATTACAATAATTATTTCATATTCTACAATGATATAGCATGAATCAGTGGCGTAACTATACCACATGGGGCCCGTGGCAAATTCTTTTGATGGGGACTTATCAGTAAAAAGTCAAGTTGTACTCAGTTTAATTTGAATAAACTTCGAGATTTTCAGCGTACTCAATTACACGTTGTATATGTCCTACTAATGGCCAATGTCCTCTCTAAGGCGAGAGGGAATGGTCTGTAGTCCACACGCTAGCCCAATGCGTATTGGAGACTGCATCCATAGAACATAATATCCCTCTTGGTTCGGGGGCCCGTGGCATTTTGCCAGCCATGCCACCCTATTGTTACGCCACTGGCACGAATGATATTTTTGCAACGCAGTTTGTGTTTCAGTTAAGTCAAGTTTTCTATTAATATGTGAGTTATACTTATATTAAAGTTGGATTAATATAAGCCATTCTTTTGAACTATTAGTAATTTTATATTCTAAATTAAATGTTTATCTAGTGAAATGCCCGATAACCTAACGCTACTGAGTATGGGAATAATTCTTATCTTGTGACGTCAATTTTGAGATGTAGATAAATATCGTAGATAAAAATATTAGTTTTGATAATTACTTGCGCGTTTTTAAAACAAGAAGATTCTGTAGCTGAGTTGGTGAAGAAATTGTTTCGAGTGAAGTTTGTCTTCAAATTGTACACAATAATCTTACGGTACTTCACATACTGTATGTTGTTTTACAAACATTTTTATTAATTCAACATTTTTCATATAACAGGCGGCAAATGGACATGAGGCTCATTTAATGTTAAATGATTAACTTTGCCGCCGAATTTGACACTCACATTGCCAAAAGGCTCGCAAGTGTGTTGCTAGCCCTTTAAAATTGGTACGCTCTTTTCTTGACCTAAGTTTGGGTAGGAATAAAAAATAAATTCTTCAGTAGGCAGCTGGTTCCACATAGTGGTGGTGCCCGGCAAACGTAAACGAAACGTATATAATATACCTATGTATAAATAATGAAAATATTATTAATACGACACATACATTTATTGCTTGATACATGTGTGTTGTTTATTTTCTAACATGTCACTGATCACCTAGATCAGTCCTCAGATTTTCGCGACGGATTCCATGACCTTATAAAATTTTAATTACGCCCTTAAACGAGCTTTGCCTGGTCACAGGCTTCTTGCCTACAGAATGCTGGCTTGAAGAGTGCTACCTACTAGGGAACGACAAAATAATTTGTAGTTTCGTTGGGAAGTTTAGTAGGTAATGACCAATAAGTTATCAGCCTGAAATGTTGAACATCTATAAAAATAATTATTTATTTAGTCAAAAGTTAAAAGCATTTTACAAATTATTTACATTCCAATAGATCATTCAAATTATTTACTATTTACATAGGTAGGTATGATAAGATAAAAAGCGTGCGAATTTTTCGCCGCCCGGTGAAATATCATTTATTTAGGTTGACATTTCTCCAGTGTATTTAATTGTCTGTAATAATTTAAAATCCGCTTTTAATTTAAGGTGTGCTTTTAACGATTTGTGCATTAGCCAGCGTCAAGTATAGGATTTTTTTATAATCCGTGCTTGTCCTTAGAAATTCGACCGTGTCCTCCATGTACGGTTTAAGCACTCGCCCGGTACCGCACAACCCTCCCAAAGGCTGAGAACAAATTAAATTAAAACTTCCCCTCGAACTGGGAATCGAACCCGGTACCCCTCACCTAGCTGCCATTTCATAAGACCGCTAGGCAATGAGGCCCCTGCTCTCTCTAACTTAAAATAAAAAATAAATGTAATTGTTCTCTTACTTACTTACGGCTTTACCCTTGTTCTAGAGAATTTCGCAGAGACAATTACAAATATTGCCTCCCAAATAACATTAAAATATCAAAGTTTTAAAGCCCTATTATATAATAGTTATATTATATCTTAGTATGTTAGCCACGCGAAGCAATGCGAGATCAATGAAACACCGTGGGAACGAATCTAATGTAAATATTGACAGAAATTGACCATTTTGACAACAACTACTTGAACTGTCACCATGTTATACCGTAAGGTGCGTCTGAATTTCATCACGTTTATCAGTTATCTTTTTCCGGATATTACTGTCCCAATTTCCGTGTACTGCAGTTACCAATTTTTATATATAACTAGCTGACCGGGCAAACGTCGTTTTGCCATGTATATCATTTATAATAAAAAAATAGGGGTTGATCGTAGAGGGGTGAAAGTTAGGGGTTGTTTGTATTTTTTAATGCTGTATCATAAAAAAATAAAAACAGAAAAAAATATCTAAAAATAAAAAAAAATATATTTAGGGGTGGTCTACCCTGAACATTTAGGGGGATGAAAAATAGTTGTTCTCAGACATACCCAATATGCACACAAAATTTCATGAGAATCGGTCGAGCCGTTTCGGAGGAGTTTAACCACAAGCACACGAGAATTTTATATATTAGATTAAGTACAGTCAACTCTAGATAAATCGAGACTCAAGGGATCAGAGACAAATCAAATCACCAAGAGTTTAAAATAACAAGCGTTTAATAACCACGAGGGGGAGGGGGGACTCGAGTTTATAAGAGTTTGATGAATAATTGTGATTTTTTAATTCTATATACATAATTATTATGTACTAACAATTTCTTATAATAATACAATTTTGATTTCGAAATCGAAGTCCGTAATCTGTATTTGACTTCAGTCTCTGATTGAAAATTAAAAAAAAAACAATTGCCAAGTCTGTGTAAACACTTTAAATAATAGATAGCAGGGAAGCCCGGACTTCAAATTATCGGATGTTGGCAAACATACATACTATTATTTCAACTTCAAATTACCGAACGGACCAATTAACATTGATTTTATTCAAATAATTAAGTATCAAGGGGCCGATAAAAATATTCAAATCCAGTTGACTGTACCTACGCAGATAGACCATATTTTGTTTTATGTTACGCCTATATAAGGGGCACTAACGTGTTTTTTATTTAAACGTTTCAGTTTCATCAGCAGTGTTGGCCTAGTGGCTTCAGCGTGCGAGTCTCATCCCTGAGGTCGTAGGTTCTATCCCCGGCTGTGCACCAATGGACTTTCTTTCTATGTGCGCATTTAACATTCGCTCGAACGGTAAAGGAAAACATCGTGAGGAAACCGACATGTCTTAGACACTTGCGTATTAAATTGAAAAATGATCATGAAACAGATTCAGAAATCTGAGGCCCAGACCTAAAGAGGTTGTAGCGCCACTGATTATTTATTATTATTATCAGTTTCATCAGTTTACCTTATCAGCCTCCTGAGATTCGGTTTTAATAGAGAATAGCTTCAAGATATTTTTGCGCATATCAGCAAAAATTAAGAGATAATTTTCTTGGTTGTTCTTATAGATAGAAAACCTATAAAGATATATCTAAATGATAGTTTAATGTCAGAAAACAATTTTTTTATACGCAGTAGTTGAGCAAACGCTCTGCAAATAGATTGATAAACAGATGCATTACTCGGCATGCTGCACGATATTGATAAAGATAACGATAACAATTTGACACCCGTGGTGTTCGTCACACCCATTGACATCAATCAAAATGCATAATATTACGTTGCTTTTTTTCTACATATAGACACATACTAAGACATAATTATATTGTATAACCTTACTTGTTTCTACTAGTTGTTTTTAGATTATGGGATATCTTTATATATATAATTCTTCTGTGAGTGTGTATGTCACTGAACTTCTCTCAAACGACAGGACCGATTTTGATGAAATTTTTTGTGTGTGTTCAAGGGGATCTGGGAATGGTTTAGATTCACAAATCAGCCCGCCAGATGGCGCTGCAGTCAGTACTTTCATAGTTTGCTTTACTAATTGCTTGAAATATCATGCAGGACAACGTCTGTCGGGTCCACTAGTATTATATATATATATTATGTACGTTTAAATATTATCTACCTATAAACCTATACCCCTACCCTCATAATGGAGTGTGGAGAAAGGTACTGGTCCTCCCACCTGAAAGGAGGACCATCTTCCAGTCAAACCACTGAAGACCTCAGAGGCAGATTTCTGTTATTTGGTCTGCCGTCGAAAACTCTTTGATAGCGCGATTCAGGTATAATAAATGATTTATTTTCTGTGAGTAGGTTTGTACAAACACTTTTACAAATAGCATATTTTTTTTAAAACTAGATGAGTTCGTCTAATGTCATTGAACCAATTGTAGCCGCATATTATAGATGTTGCCAGGATATACAGATAAGTACTTTCTTTATATTTTATTGATTGTTTTATTTCTATGTAGAATTAAGCACACGTTGAATTAGACAAGTCTGTACCAACTAAAACGGTACCAAGAACTTAACAAAGGCATTTGGAACGACATTTATAAAGTAGAAATTATATAATGTACATTTTCGAAGTAAATACCTCATCTAAAGCGGAATATAGCTGGCGGCTACCAAAACTCATTCAACAGTACAAAATTGTGTTATACCCTCACCAACTACGCTTTCAGTTGATGAACTTATCTGCATAAACTGAGAACTACAATGTCATATTTTACTCACAACTTTAATATGAAAGTAATCTTTATTACATTGACTTAAAGTACACTTTCTATTGGTTGAGAAAATGCCCGGGCTGAAAATCAAACTTAGTCTTTCAAGGAATAAACGCAGAGAAATATAATCGTTATGTCTTGGACATAGAGTCGTTATTCATACGAATTTATTTGGCTTAGTGTGAGTTATCAACGGTTACCTTTGTAGCGGCGCTTCTGCATGCAAATTTTTCGTATGAAAAGAGATTTTCAATTTGCGGAGGACAAATCGGGGTTTCCATTTTCATAACATTTACGGAAGACAAGCCTATGGAAAAACATATGTTATATATAACTCAAAGACCTTTATATTATATTAAAATGTTGCTCTTGTATGCCAGATTAATATAATTTTAGGCATCATTTTTCAATTCATTTATAAATGTTAAATTGAAAAGTTCTTAAAATTTTGAGTTCATCCATCTGGTGAGAATTTGATGCATTAAGACAATTTTAATTTTGCAAACAGATCGATAACGCTCTAGTCTTGTTTTTACAGTTAGAGGGCGCTGAATTTCAAGACAAATATAATAAAAGCAACAAATATTTTTATTTATAATGTTCTTGTACAATGGTACCTATGGTTTTGCTTTTTACCTGACTAATAATTTCATCATGCTGTCTATTAAATTAATTGAAAACTAATTTTAACGCCAACTTATAATTTAACTCGAAGAACGTAAAGCTATCTATCGAAACGTTGATGTACTAACTGAATATTGATTGAGGACGTTGATCGCTACCGTAGTGCCGTATAGCACGCATAGATGGCGCTAAATCATACGTTGAGTTACGAAATTATCGATTCACATACGATTACATAAATGATTACAGAGATGGCACTAAAAGCTCGTTTGCCCCCCTATTATATGTATAAAAAAATCGATAGTTTGATTTGTTAAATATGTTTACATCTTACAGTTAAAAGGATTATATAATATATTAAACTATCGTAGTGATTTAATTAGTTGTAGTGTTTGCCATACAGCGACTCAGTTTTATTAAAGGCAGTAAACGCCATGGATTCTGTCGTAAAAGGCCAAAAGGCTGCCATTTTGTCGCCACATCATAAAATTACTGAAGGACAGAGTAATAACATGAAACTACAACACAGGGGTAACGTCCTACACCTCGTTTTCTTAATTATTAGTAATTATGAATCCACATCAATCATTCAATCACATATTTTTATAAGCAACTAGCTGACCCGGCAAACGTTCAAATCAAAATCAAAATCAAAATACGTTTATTCAATTTAGATGCTTCTTAGAGCATGCTTATGAATGTCAACAACGTTTACAAAATTCACGAAAGAGCAGGACTACGCCATCCGTTCGCAAAACTACCAGGAGGCCTTGTTCTGAGAAGAATGGGCAAGAAACTCAGCAAGTTTTGCCCTCCCTTTACATTACAATTATTCAAAGGAAAATGTCATAAACCACAACGTCATTAAAGTTACATAAGTAAAAAAAATAAAAATCTGTTCTGTGATTTACCACATTCACCATTACACACATATTCATACATAATTAGAACTATTGCCAAGCATTTTTATCTTCCAGGTAGTCATTGACTGTGTAGTAACCTTTACACATTAAGGTTTTTTTGATATGTGTTTTGAATCTGTTTAAAGGCAGTTCCAATATTTCACTAGGAATCATGTTATAGCAGCGTATACTTAGGCCTATAAATGAAGTATTTATTTTCTGCAACCTGTAAGACGGCTGGAAAAGTTTTCCCTTATTTCTTGTATTCCTATTGTGAATGTCGCTGTTCTTTAAAAGAGAACTAATATTAGATACTACGCACAAAAATGATACAGTTGTAAATATATTGGGAAGGTACCGTCAAAATATCGATTTTCTTGAACGAATTTCTAAGTGAAGTGCCTGGTTTCAAGCAATAAATTGACCTAATAGCACGTTTTTGCAAGATAAAAATAGATTGTATATCTGCTGCTTTGCCCCATAAAAGAATTCCATACGACATAACGCTGTGAAAGTAACTAAAATATACTATTCTGGCAGTTTCCTCGTCTGTGAGTTGCCTAATTTTCCTAATAGCGTATGCCGCAGAACTAAGCTTGTCAGAAAGTTTAGTGATATGCTGACTCCATTGAAGTTTTTGGTCTATTGTAATGCCCAGAAATACCGTAGAATCAACATCAACAAGTTTTTTTGACATGTATAACTATCTACTATAATAAAAAAGGAGTTGATCGTAGAAGGCTGAATGTTGTTTGTATTTTTGTATGTTGTGTCATAAAAAGTATAAACCAAAATTTTAGTTAAAAAACTAAAAAATGAAATTTATGGGTGGACCACTCTTAACATTTATGAAAAATAGATGTTTTACGATTCGCAGACCTAACTGATATGCACACAAAATTTCACGAAAATCGGTGGAGTCATTTGAGAGGAGTTTAATTACAAACACCGTGACACAAGAATTGTATATATTTAGATTTTATAAACACATATTCTTTTTTATGGTTGTTATAACTATATCTACATAATATTTTTTAAGCACAAAAACGGGAAGATTATTTTCCTAAAATTTATGTGTCCAGCAAGAGGCAGTCTTAAAAATTAGTGATAAAAATGATTCATTATCGCCACAACAGATGGCGCTTACATTAATTAAGCGGAAATAGCTTCCCTCTATTTGAAATGTCAATAATACAAGATAATATTAAATGAATCCAATCCAATGTTTCAATCAATGCCAACCAATTTCCGTACGCAATTACGATTAACGCAAACATCAATATTTGAGCGGGGCTCTAATGAATCTGATTAAGTAGCATGGCCCTAACACGATCGCAAATAATTGGACGTGATAAACGCATTTATCGGATTCGTCTATATTACTATACGTAATGTTTACCGTGTTGACAGTGATTGAAAACAGAGGTGGTTTACGTTAGTCAGTTTTTTTTAAACATAAATCACTTTATTTGACGAAAAAACAATTACATTTTGTACTTACATTCTAAAGGTTATAAAGATACAATATGCAACGAATCGTTGTGTTCTCACTATTAATTTTGGTCAACCTCGTACATAAAATAATTTTATGTGCTCTAGCGATTAAACTAGGCCTAGCCTGTATCTTAAACGCTAGTTCGTTCCAGTGTCTTTAACAAATTGGTTAAGTTGTTTGTCATTAGATATTTATACGGGTTATATTTTTATTGTTTTTAAAACTAAATGATAGTAGAATCTAAAAAAGTTGTTGCTATTGGTTAGACCGTAGTAAATGTGAACTTCGACAAAGATTTTTAAATCTTGTGGATGAGAAAATATTCTTTATTTCCAACACACAAATGCACAAAAAAGAAGAACAATAACTAAACTTAAAATATAATAACTAAAATATATTATTAAAAGGAGTCCCTTTAGGCAAGGTTCCGAAGATACTGGCAGCGTTCCCCCTTTGAATCGCTAGACTAATTCTTTGTCCGAGGTAGCTGCCAGCTTTTCGATCTCCTGTGTTGTCAACTTGCCTTTATGTCAATTTAATATTTTGTACCGACCAACCATTCGTATTTTTTTTATTTTGGCGCACCTGATATAGCTGACCGTTCGTGGATTGATCCAATGATTGAGGTGTTAAATGATGAGCAGCGAACTGGTCCCATAGCAGTTAACAAATTTATATAGTATCTCTTATAGGTATATACTTTTTTATAATCTGTGTCTTTTTATTATTCAGGTGGTAGGTATTATTGGGTAATAACCAAATATCGCATTATAATTTTATAAATTACTCTCACTTCTTGCACTTCTTCACAATGATTTTTTTACTATTTCGTTTAATTAAGGTTCACTGGAAGAGATAGGATTGCCTGAGTACCAACGGACCAAGTATTTTTCTAACTTTATGGTAAATAGTATTATTATCATTATATCATTATTGTGCAAAAAAATTGTAAATGAATAACTGTAAAGATACATTAGTTTTTAGGTTCTTAAAACATTTAATTCATTCTAAGTCACCGCGTCAACATTGTCATTTAATACTTTTTAGTGAATTTTGGAGTCGGTTATGATTTAAATAATTTATTAAATACACGCTCACATCTTTGATATAAATTATCGAATGCAAACATCAACTTGTATCAAATATGTTTTTAACTCTTATGTCCAATCGGGCATGGGACAAACACACGGTAATTTCAGGTTCTTCGAGATAACCCGATTTTTGTATAACAGACTGTATATTAGTTTACGTTCTATTATTGCTTAAATCATAGGTACAAAGGGTTTTGAGCTACATAAAGGTTGTATGTGAAAATTCCTTTGCACGATCCAAGACTACTTTTTGCTTAGTTTAATAAGCGATGATAATTTATAGAGTAGTTTTCGCCTCGTGGTTTCAACGTGCGACTCTCATCCCTGGGGTCGTAGGTTCTCATCCCTGGCTGTGCACCAATGGACTTACTGTCTATGTGCGCACTTATCACTCGCTCGTACGGTGAAGGAAAACATCGCGAGGAAACGTTATGTTAGACCAAAAAGTCAAAGGTGGGTGTCTGGCAGAGAATATTGATCACCTACTTGCCTGTTAGATTGGCAAATCATCGTGAAACAGATACAGAAACCTGAGGCATATACCTAAAAAGGTTGTAGTTCCATTCGTAATAATGATAGACTAGAGTAATTTTTTTACATTATCTAACACTCTCTTACCCAGAAACCGTACTCCTGAATAGTTTTGAGATTCTAGTTGGAACTCTTAAATACAATTTGTGAATTATCAATCAACTTCGTGATACCTACATCTTCACACGACAAGACAAAGGGTAATTTCTGTCAGCATTTAATCTTGGAGGGCCTTTATCCCCCTAATTTGATCCCTGCAACCCTCTAATTTCACCCCCTGCGGGTGTGGCTTGTCAGGGGCGTGGCTCGCATGCGCATTGATTGTATAAAAAGATGGCAGATTTCAGTTAATCTGAGATTGAGTTTATTGAATTTCCGAAGCTTCACGCTTCCAATAATAACAGGATGGTTTTGGTACATGTTATGTGTGTTATTTCTGCAATACAATGCACAGAGGCGATGAGAACTTGGACAAACCGGTCGTGGCTGGTTACAGAGAAGGCAAAAGAAGGAAGCAGATGGACTGATAAGTGAAAGACTCATCGTCCTCAAAACGGCTCATTGGTCTAGTGGTTAGTTACGCTGACTGCGAATCCATGGGTCCCGGGTTCGATCCCCGGCTGAGACAAACATCGATGTGATGAGCATTTGGTGTTGTGCTTAGGTCTTAGGTGTTTAAATATGTATTTATATATCTATCTATCTATAATATGTATGTATATCCGTTGCCTAGTACCTACCCATAACACAAGCTTCACCAGCTTAGCATGGGACTAGGTCAATTGGTGTGAATTGTCCAATAAAAAAAAAAAAGAAAAAGAAAAGTTTAACATATATTTATATAGCTATAGCTAGGTAACAATAAAACAGTGATATGCAGATTATACTGTTAAAAATGATACGCCGTAACATATACCAATCTTAATATTTTATACCATGAAACAAAATATGATCATGAATTTTCGTCGTTTTTGTCACAGAACAGATGCAAATATAAGCGATACTTAATTGAAGAATTTTGTTTAATAGATATTATTTTAAATTTTAAAAACAAGTGCGTGCGTACAAAGTACACAATATGTCAGAAGTGAAACTTGTTTGGCAAACTAATTTTTAAGTCTTGTTCATATTTATACAAATCTAAAACTTTAGATTTCCGAGACTTAGAGAGAAGGAAAAAGGAAGATATGTTGGTTAGAGTATTTTTTAAGTTTTTTTATACAACAATTTTTTACCGTAAAATTTTAGTAACTTTTGAAAATCGAACAAAAGATAATTTAAAAAATATTCCGCTACTCAAGCGCACCTACTTCATAGACTTCAATATTTAAATCGTAGGACCTATTAAAAATAGAGTAGGCCTAAGCGAGGTCCGATGTGACAAAAAATATATTTCGTCTTCCCAAGACTCAAGTGACTTACTGGCCGCTTGGGTTTTTTATGTCCCGTGCTCGATAAAATATTTTTTGTGGCAGTAGCGCGAGGCGTGGGACGAATACTATAGACTATCGATATAAAAATAAAAATTACTTTCACCAAAATTAAGGTAATTTGACTTATAAAATGTTACATTCAAACGTAACTTTATTTATTATTACCTTATTTTCTATATTGTGCAGTTAACACTAATTCATTGATAAATAAATTTAAAGCAAAGGAAAATGGTTACATCAACTCATGGTGTAACCCCGAGTTGATGTATAGCGACAGTTTTAAATTAATCAATTGTAACAAATTCCTATTAAGATATTGCGACCGGAGTCGGCAGACACATTCTTATCTTTTGTATTCAATCACACAAGAGACAGCAAATTAAAACCGTTACTGTTTGTTTTAGATATTTGCTAAGCAGTACATAAGCGTGTTAAATTTATGATTCAGTTACTACTTACAATATGTGTTTGTATCTTTAGCCTGTAACGACGGTCAGATGTAACGACGTAACTAAAGTGGCCTGATCTCATACCCTCGATCGTTTGATACTTATCTAAGTATGGACGTATCTAAGTATCTAAGTAAGCGATATATGCGATAAGAAACAAGAAATTAAAGCTCGTCTTCGACTTGGTGCTTTGTGTTTTGTGTTCTTTACTAAAAATAAGCTAAGCATAGCATAGCTAAGCTAGCATAAACTATAAATATAACTATTCTAAAAAATTATAATAAACAACTTTTAACATTCTATAGTTAAATTATAACCAAGTTGTACATAAAATTTATGACTCCTCTTTCACGATCGAGTTTCCCTCATAAAACTATCGACAATTCTTATCGACACCACAACATCCCAACAGAAGCGTCGTTTTCTTTTTGTGGTAGACGATACCCCATTGTTTACTGACAAGGACAGATATACTGATTTCTTATCAGTAAAAAGCAGAAAGCAATATAAGAATTTGAACAGAAATTTTCTATAGTGGACAATTTTTCAATATATTATTTTATGAATATTTTAGGAATTAATATGTCAGATTAGTATCACGTTATATTAATTGTAATTTATTTAAGGGGTTTAGTAAAATGCCTACACAGTTTAGGGAATAAAACTAAAGTAAACACGATGTGGGACAAAGGCGTCGTTTATGTAATCTAGCTTTAACATAATATATGTATATCTTATAAGTTTAAAACTATATTAAAATACTTGGCGATTAAAAAGAGTGGCGGAAAGTGTCTTGCCAGTTCTTCTTACCCTCTCTACGCCCTTGATTTGCGAACTGGTAGTAAATGTAAATTAACAATTAATTTAACTTCTTTCTGACAATTCATAAGTGTACTTGTTTACCTACATGAATAAAGATATTTTGAGTTTGAGTATAAGTATAATGGCGTAGTAGAAGGGAAACCCGCTCCGGTCTTCTCCAAGACCGCGATGGTAAAACCCCCATGGATAGTCCCACCTCTCTACGCCGCTAGCCGATTAGCTGATGTTACCCTATATCTGGAAACAGTATCAAGAGACCTTTTACCGAATTGGCTTGAGATCTGCCATTTTTCACTCCAGGTCAGGTTGTTGCAGTCTACCAAACCCCCATCTCAATAGACCAAAAATTATTTTTTTCTATTTTTGCAATAATTACAACATTGCACATTGACTGCTGTATTTACCTACATACAGTTATGGCATTATGGGCACGCTGTGGCTAGTGGTCCAGACATTAAAAACGACGTGTCTCTGCGTGTTGGACGTGTGTCCCGCTGTACGAAGGACCTTTGGTAAATAAAAAAAAAAAAAAATTGAATATAATATACATCTTAATTTAATATAAATTAATTAATTGTTCTTTAACCTACAAGTAAACTGTAACTCTAATCAATAAGTCGGCAAAAATAGTGCATCTTCAAAGACATCTTGTTAAGCACCTGTACCAGTGTGAGCCGCATCTCGGTACGCTGTGTGAGACCTCCATCTTAGGTACTTTGGGTCACAGTATCATTATACTCACATAATCACTAGTCCAGCTGGAATTCTTAATTGACTTTGTTAGATAGACAAATGTAACAATTGAAATAAAATTATTATCTATTTATTTAACGAGCATTTAACTTAGAGCAAATATTTTATAAATCAGTCCAGTTTCCAGGTTTAACGTCTCGTCGCAATGAAAAAAAAATTGATAAAGAAAAAAAATCAGTGGCGCTATTACCTTGTTAGGCCTGGCCCACCGATTTCTATTTCTTCTTATCGATTTTATGATCATTTGTCAATCTAATTGGCAAGTAGGTGATCAGCCTTCTGTGCCTGACACACGCCATCGACGCTTTCCTCACGATGTTTTCATAATATTAAATGGGCACATAGAAAGAAAGTCCATTGTTGCACAGCCGGGGATCGATCATACAACCTAAGGGATGAGAGCCTAACCACCCAAAACATTGCTTCTGTAAACATCTATCGCAATGTCAACAAAATATAAAAGAAAAAGAAACATAAGTAAATCGTAACACCAATATAATCTATAAATTACAAAATTGTAAAAAAATTAAAAATATATATTTTATGTATTTCAATATAAAGGAATCAAATCAAATCAAATCAAAGCCACCCGTTTTAACATTAACTTAAAAATAATAAGCGAGGTTAACAAACTGTTAATGTTGCGAAAACGTTTAATTAGACGATATTGCTCTAAATGCGGTCCAAGTAATGTCTTATGCAACTTAATAAGCTTTAATTAACATTTAAAAAACATTTAAAATCGACACAAGTGTAGATAACAAAAGTATATAAAATTGGGAAAAATATTAGACAACTCTTCTGTAATCTTTATTGTGTATTTCTTAAAGCTTTTCTGCCAGGTACTTTAGATATTGTATGTATGTTATCAAGCGATATAAAATATTTTTATGTACACTTATACTTACAGCAACACACTCGCGAATCTAATATATACGGATGCAAGCGTAATGTAGACGCCGGAAGTATAAAGCCAGCAATCAATCAGTACTAATAATAATCTTAATATATATAAATTACGTGTCACGTTGTTTGTCCGCTATAGACTCCTAAACTACTTAACCGATTTCAATCAAATTTGCATACCGTGTGCAGTTTGAACTAACTTAAAAGATAGGATAGCTTACATCTTCATTTATACCCATAATATTATTTTATTGCAAATTATTTGTTTATTATTTGACAGTCACAATTCTAACAGATGGCGCTGTGTTGAAAGTACCAACGTTTCACATAAGCTACAATTTAATGGCATAACCACCCAAAAAGCATGGTCCCCATGACTGGTGTTCTCCTACCGTTTCCCGTGAATAGTTTACTACTATGTAATATAACAAAAACTTTAGCCACAGCAAAGCTTGGCCGAGTCTGCTAGTTGAATAATAAAGAGGACAAGGACAAGGACAACGATCTCTTTCAGGCAACCTATTAAGGAATAAAAAACTTAAATAAGCAAAGTGTAAGACTACATAAGATAAAGGAAAGAACAAAACACAAACGACATTCAAAAATTGAATCATGTCAAGGATACATAAATCGTATAATTGTTAAATTATATAACTTCATAGATTCTGCATATGAAATGGGTTATGGGATCGAAGGACTCTAAGGAACACTACAACATAGGAACAAAAGTCCTTTAAACATTATATCTCTCAGCTTCCTCAGAACTCACTTGTAAAACTGAATATTTAGATGTCTAAAACTTGTGTGCTCACCAGGTTGGATTGGTAACGGTCCGGAAAAAATAAATGGTGAATGAAGGAAGAAGGCTAACCATTTGCTTATACTGTTGTTTGTTTGAATTAAAACACATACTAAGTTTAGGACTGGCATTAGTGTTTTTTTAAATTTACTACTGGTAGCCTACCATGAGCTTTGTTAAAAAGATCTAAAAGCTGATGAGTTTGGGTTCCTGAATTGAATTGCATTTTTTCGTACCTCCTTTAAACTGAAACTTATTTAAATTGCAAGACCGAACGAAAGAACGATAATTTGGTTTGTTGTTTCTATTTGAGTTTGAAATATTACTACCAAACTTACTTCAACAGATTCTATGTGTTGTTAAAATTATTTTAAATAATACATAATTATTAATAAAAAAATTACTTAAAAAAAAATCTGTCTTTTGCTTAGTGTACAGTACTGTTTTACATTTACTAATATAATACACAATTAATTTGTAAGCTAGCTAATGTATAATTTAGTATAATTGCTTATGTAAGGGAATGTCAATGTTCTTAATGAGAAATAAATAATTTAAACCATAAAGGAACCGACGAGAAAGTTCTCCGCTAAGTATTGTTTAAGACGAGACTTGTAAATAGATGCAACGATAACACCTTGCTCCACATGACAATGAATAATGTATTCGCTTTAAATGGTCAGTAGACAAAGTCCCAATTTTGAGCTAAGAAACGATATTTATCTCGCTTTTGCCTACTGCTTTCGACCGGGTTCGAGATATTTTTGAAACAAAGGTTGTAATCCAATTTTATTCGCGTATAATTAAATGCAGTACTCTATTAAAGCTAGCACGAGAAAATAGCCAGGTTCGATTCGTAATACTAATCCATACGTGTAGGTATAGTTGTGTAGTGTTACCATACTTTCAATGTTTTGGTAATTTTTGGTGAAAAAACTGGCAACTATGCAAAGGGTTATAAAAACTTTTATTCAGCAGCAATTTTCATAACATCTAATGTCAAGTCGGTGATCAAGCTTCTGTGCCTAATATAATATAAATTTTGAGATATATCACTGCGAGAGGCCGAAGTTTAATTATTATTGATGGTACAGATATGAAAAGAACTATGCCAAAATGTGTACACGTAGGTTGTTTATTATTTGTCTGTGTAAACAACTTTTGCATAGTTACTTACTTTAAAATAAGGAAATGATATAAAGAGCTGTATAGTCACGGCCATTTGTTCGCGTCATAGGTGCTATAAGGAAATTAAAAAAAGTGCTTACTGAGTTCTTTGAAAATTACAATGACCTAAAGCTTATTTAAAAAGTTGTATAAACCTTACAACTGTTGATTTTTATAAGTATATGAAATTCATTTTTATTTACTCATATTCGTAACCACGTACACATTTAAACTTATAAACAAAAATATCTAAATTTACAAACTTACTACTAAATTTACTACTAGTTCAGAAAGGACAAAAAGCAGACGAGAAGAAATGGCAAGAAGAAAATCTTTTTAATCGCCAAGATTTGCCATATTTTAATACGTATCTCAAGTCACCATCTCGTCTTGAGCTGTCAAATATGTCAAACTTTATACAGAAAATTGGTTTGACAGCTGTTGAAACTAGATTAAAGATTCATTGACATTTTAGTACACGGTCCTTAGTGTACAAGGAAATTGTAAAGAACTGAAACCATTATCACATGCTTCACTTGACATATTCTATTTTCTAAAAAATATGTAGTTCACATATTGTACTTGGATATTCAAAATTAAATCTTTATGCGCGGAAATCCACTAAGCAAAATAAGCAAATTAATACAAAAATACCTAAAAGAGATAGCCAGCAATATTGTTATACGAGACGAGGTTAAAGTCCCAAAACATAGCAATATCATGGTGTCTGTAGGCAAGCTGCAGCGCAGGCGGTCCCGGCATAAAGCCACGGAAACTGGTTTCCAGTCGGGTCTGCCGAGTTGATACCCGAGTGCAATGCAGCGAGTTAACTGTGAGTTGGCGTTTTTCATATATTCTTATAAGTAGCGGTGAAGAATTCGGGCAAAATTGTTAGTCGTTTGACTATTCTATACATCTATAGTGTATGATTGTTTAATCTTGCTGCAAGATTATACTGTTAGCACTCAGTGCCTACATCATAATTATTCCATTCCCTGAATAAGATGTCATTATAAAGTTTACACACAAATTTATTGCTGTTGACGACGTTGTATAGCTGTATTGGCAATTATGTATTATAAAAAATATTTTGAGAGAAGCATCATTGTTTTTTGATCTTGCTTCAAAAATATACAGAAATCTTATGTACAGCATTCTGTTTTTGAAGTTATACTTCTTACGGCGCGTTATGAAAAATTTATGAGAGTGAAATTTTACGATGCGCGCGCACCGTGACACAAAATTAACAGAATGAAGTTGCCCACGGAAGATGCTACGGCATTGGACATAATTTAAAAACAACATTCGAATAATAATAGAATTTATGTTACACTTAATGTAAGAGAATAATAATAAATATTTATTTATTTAATTTTTCAAATGTAAACTGAACTTTATTGACTATAATGACTCCTTTTCCAGTCTTTGATTATTTAATTGTAATTAATTATTTGCATGCAATTAAAAACTATTTTTAATAATGCCAAAGAAGTATAACTTCTTACGCGCGTACATAAGTACACGCACCCTTTTTTTGTACTAAGGTAAGTAAACCTACTTTTACCAGTTACTGTTTTCGCTCCACAACTAAGCGTTTTAAGGCCGTTTTTGCCGCGCACTACCACTATGTAGATCCAGCCCACTGAAGTATTTCCGAACCAATTCGACTAAGGGTCCTTCAAGAACCACGTATCAATTCTTAAAGGCATCGCACTCGCACGCCCTCTGGCGAGAGAGTCCATGGGCCGCGGTTACACTTAACATCAGATAAGCCTCCAGCCTTTTTGCCTCCTGTTCTATAAAACAACCCTGCTATCAACTTAAAGTTGTGAGAGTCTTTGTAAGATTAAAATTTTGGTGACTCCTGCATAAACGCCAATATAAAGCGATGGCAGTGTAAAGATTTTATCAAACGCTCCGAAGAAATATCATAAAACTATTAATATTTCGAAAGTTACTGCATTTTGATTAAACTACGTTTAGTTTTCCACTCTTAATGAACTAACTATATTATAACTTATGTATGTTTATAAATAAATATCTCATTCTTTTCCCAGTTTTTAATCAAAAATCCTTTACTTTCCATTAGAAGCCATTCGGATCCCGGCTTGAGTGGTTTTTCTTTGCTCGTGCGGCGTAGGAAATGTTCCCAAGAGATGTTTGTACCGAAATAAATAATAACGTACGTGTACACAATTTTAATAAAGTTCTCTTATCTGTAGTATTAATATTGCAACTACGAGCTCGCGCAGAAACTCATAATTTATGTTTTTTTATGTAATAGGAGCGGGCAGGACGATCACCTGATGTTAAGTGGTACCAACGCTCATGGACACTCACATTGCCAGGAGGATCGCAAGCACGTTGCCGGCCTTTTAAAAATGGTACACTCTTTTCTTGAAGGACCCTTAGTTGAATTAGTTCGGAAATACTTGGGCAGCTGGTTCCACATAGTGGTGGTGTGCGGCAAATATTGCCCAAGACGCTCAGTTGTGAAAAGACGAACGTGGCACGAATGGTATTTTGTATTCTACCGTGACGTCCGATGATGAAACTCAGCTGCAGGTCCGAACAATTTCTCTGAATGTTATATTCGGGGCAGAAGCTTGATTTCCTACTTGACATGAAAATTTCCGATTCATAAATGATTTTATGACCTTTTGCATAGTTGAGTTATGAAACCCCTGAACGAAAATCACCGCTTGCTCGCGTGTCATTTCGCAGATGGAATCGACATCTTCGCGACTGATAAGGCCCTTGGTCGACCGTTTTAATTAGGCAGTTCAATATATCGACTGAATCGGGTTTTGATAGGGTTGTCGCTAATTGGAAAAGGTCTTAAAGTAAAAAAAATATCGATGACTAAACAGGTATTTGCCAGAAAAAAAAACGTATGTTTTATTACTTATTTTAAAAGGAAGTAAAAGCGGTAACGCAGCCACTTAAATGTGTGTTCATGACCTGCGGTTTCTGCTTTGTATGAGTGTTCCGTAGGCTGGATTTTTTATTAAAAATGTGACGTTATTAATAACGTTCCCTTGCCATATAATCAAGAATAGAACCTACAATGCTTTCCAATATAAAAGGGTTATTTTATCGCCTGGATCGAACCTGTCCATATAAGGCACAAGCATCATCATTGCACATGGAATAAGCCGATCCAGAATTAATGATAGAAAGTCTATAGACTATAACTTTTTATAAATATACTAGCAGACCGGCCAAGCTTTGCTGTCGCTAAGTATTTTGTTATATAACATAGTAGCAAACTATTCAAGGGAAACGGTGGGAGAACACCAGCCATGGGGACCACCATGCTTTTTTGGTGGTTATGCCATTAAATTGTAGCTTATGTGAAACGTTGGTACTTAAAACACAGCGCCATCTGTTAGAATTGTGACTATAAAATAATAAACAAATATTTTGCAATAAAATGATATTGCGGGTATAAATTGAGATGTAAGCTATCCTATCTTTTAAGTTAGATCAAACTGCACACGGTGTGCAAATTTGATTGGAATCGGTTAAGTAGTTTAGGAGTCCATAGCGGACAAACAACGTGACACGTAATTTATATATATTAAGATTATTATTTTGTCCTTTAAGTAATTGTCAACCCTATATTTTACAAGGCACCTAACCACTTACGATCCTCGGTCTCCAGTTCTGATAATGTGTACAGGCTCTACACTTAATAGCAATAACGTATACAATAAACTTAGGGAAACTATTGATAACATCCTAAAAGTTTTAATTTACTTTCGTCGTAATCTTCTATGTTTTGATAGACTGAGATTTCTGTAAGTATTTTTCGTATGTTGGTACGCTTTCCACTTAAACACAACGGTTTTTGGGTGATTTCTACATGAAGTTTTTCCCCCGTGTTTGCAATAAGTTTTAATTGCGAATAGATAGAAAATCTATTGGTACCACGCACTGCCTCAGGGTTTTCTAGTTTGATCATACAATTATTTTCCTGCAGAAATAATCGTATGTTCAAGATTATAGTGGTTGCATCATCATAGCCCAGTTGCAGGCGGACAATGCGACCAGTTCAGAATATCAGCAAACGAGTTCCGATAGAAATTCACTACCTTAATAACTTTCATATCTCTTAAATCCTTAGTAGGGATTATTCAAATTCTTAGAGTGTCTTCAGCAGAAAAAAAATAAAGCACTTTTTTACAAAATAAATATTTATTTTAAATTACTATTCATTTTTAATTACAATTAATCATACGTTTGACTGCTCTTAAATGAGATGCAGCCTATGGAGGGGCGTGCCTTCAACTAGACTAAGTCCCTGAGTAGCAGTGTTTGCCTAGTGGTTCAGCGTGTGACTCTCATTCATGAGGTCATAGGTTCGATCCCCGAGTGTGCACCAAAGGATTTTATTTGTATGTGCGCATTAATACTCGCTCGAATGGTGAAGGAAAACATCGTGAGGAAACCGGCTTGCCTTAGACCCAAAAAGTAGACGGCGTGTGTCAGGCACAGGAAGCTGATCACCTACTTGCCTAATAGATTAATCATAAAACAGATACAGATATCTGACTCTTGGAATAGTTTTAGGCAAAAGGTTTTTAGCAGATAATATTAACGATTTGATGAAAATTAAACTAAATTAAACTTAGTACTATATAGCATTTAACCGGAAACGATGAACCATAGTGCGGCTGTCTACAACATAAGAGTGAAACTCCGTGCGTTCTACTATGACAGTCTTGGTATTCCACATGACGAAGTAAACCGCAATGGCCATAGAGTAGGACTACCAATGATTTCGTAAATATTGCTCATAGTTGGTTAAAATTCAGAACGACGATCGCTACGTGACACAGAACTCGCATAAAAAAGCAAAACACCTCTGGCTCACGACTTCGTTTGATGTTTTTGCGTAAATAAAAAGAAATATGATAGAATTTTATAGAATAACTAACTAGCTGATCCGGCAAACGTCGATTTGCCATGTACATCATTTATAATAAAAAATAGGGGTTGATCGTAGAGGGGTGAAAATTAGGGGTTGTATGTATTTTGGCATGCAATACATACAAAAAAAATAAAAACAAAAAGATTTGCCTAAAAATTAAAAAAAAATTTTTTAGGGGTACCCTTACAATTTAGGGGGATGAAAAATAGATGTTGTCCGATTCTCAGACTTACTGAATATGCACACAAAATTTCAGGAGAATCTGTCGAGCCGTTTCGGAGGAGTTTAACCACAAACACCGCGACACGAGAATGTTATACCTATATATTAGATTAAAGTGAGTCGTGATATAGATTGAGCTGTGAATTCTACACATTAGACAAAAAAAACTTAACTTTATTCCAAAATACCTTAAATAATATTTCTCAATTAGTCCATATCTAAAGGTTAAATCCCTTAGGGGGTAATTGGCATTTCTGTAGCTAAAGTTAATTTATTATACAATAAGTAAAAACATATAGTACTTATATATTGAGCCAAATTCTATTGTATTACTAGTATTCGCTAATTTTATGTAGAATTATTTACCCAAATTTATTTTAAAATGAGAAGATTGTGTGAATAGACCGATGAATGGTTCTTTCGCTCTTCGCTCATCGATCTCTTACTAATAGCATTCTCTGTTTAAGGGTCAAAGTCGAGACTTAGCGCTTAAATAGGGTAAAAAAAGTTGAAGGAGGTCATCTCCAAGATGGGGGCCGAAACTTAGAATAACAAAATATACCTTTTGTATGTAAACTAGATGTGAATAAACAATATTATTGATTCCAATTTCCTGTATGTATTTCATATTTTGACATACGAAATTGAATGAAACATCTAGATATTTAACCATAAATTCGAAGGCAAGATATGCGACTTATAAAAGCAATTACTACCAATTTAGACATTTCAAACGACTTCGATGACGTTACACCTAACATACGCTCATTTTTCTCATCACGTACGGTTCAGTGGTTCGAATTACGGCGTTCCCACTGCAATGTAAAACAACTCATTACTTAAAAATCACATCACGTAAAGATTTACGATTAAGTACTTAAATCCGGGTAGTGACTAAATTCAATAGAAGTGACTATGGGTTACATTGAGGTTGTTATAAGGATAAATATCAATCACTTCATTGTATTAAAAAATTGTCAATTGGTGCATGGTGCAGTCATTTTGTTTCATTCATCTATACTAATATTATAAAGAGGAAAGATTAGATTTTTTGTTTGTTTGAAATGAATAGGCTCCGAAACTACTGGACCGATTTCAAAAAATCTTCACCGTTGGCAAGCTACACTATTCCCGAGTGTCACAGGCTATGTTTCATTATAAAAAAAAAATAGGGATGCTTACTAAAACTTGAATAACCTAACCCAAGGTGTAATAAAAAATGTGCGTGTACTAGTGTACACACGTTAGAAGTAAAACTTCTTTATGACCTTATTTTTCGAAAAATTATCTATATGCAACTTTACAGAAATTGGTTAAATAAAGTTAAATTAGATAAAGTTTAAAAAAAGGCTTTTAATATCACAGACTTGAATACAAATAATACAATTATTTCATTTTACCTTATTACCACTAAGATTATTGCAGAATTTCATAAATTGTAATAGAATTTTTAGTATCATTGTTATCGTTATTATACATTTTTGTTATTAATGGTTTAGAATCTCTTTGAATCAACCCTGGTAGGGACAAGAAAAAGACGCGCGTAACGGTCAAATGTGACGCGTAACGAAAAAATTTTACACAAAATTTTTTCCAACCCCGATAAAGAAGTTTCACTTCAAAAAAATAAACAAAAAACTTCCTTCAATCGCGTGCGCTGCGAAAACTATTAATGATAGAACAAAATGATGTATTACAATTTTTCAGGACACATCACTTTCTATAAAAATTGTCCCAGCAGCATGTCTGTCTCTTTTATAGTTACGTCACAATAAGCGTCCTTTTATTAATTTTTTATTAAAATACCACCACTAGAAAAGGCTCTTTATTCGTACCTAGGTATTGATCCTTATCAAAATAAATACTGACGTTTCACATAAGCTACAATTTAATGGCATAACCACCAAAAAAGCATGGTGGATTGGTGTTCTCCTGCCGTTTCTCTTGAATAGTTTACTATTATGTAATATAACAAAAATCTTAGCCACAGCAACGCTTGGCCGAGTCTACTAGTAATTTATATATATTTTAATTCCTTTGTATACCAATGCGAAACAACTATTATTACTTACTTTGCCAGCGGCTTGATGGCATTGCGTAGAGATGGGATCTCTCTGCATCTTCTACCGCATTTACTATGGATAGTGTTAGGATTAATACCTACAGCTGAGTTTCAATATCAGACGTTGAGGGAGAATATAAAATTCCGATCCTCATCTTCATCATCTTGATGCCCATCGGTTATTCTGAAACTGAGCGTTTCTTCAAAGCTTCAAGTATTTTCAAATCAATTCAACTTTGGGTCCAACAAGAAGAGCGTATACTTCAAAGGCCGGCAACAGAATCGCGAGCCTTCGGGGCTCTGGCATAGTGAGTGTTATTACTGTTGTGTAGTACTGTGTTATTACTTATTAGGTGTTCTATCCCCTGTTGTATTAATGGGAAATTGGACCATAGACAGCTATAACAACGAGCTTAACGCTTAACGACGATTAATTTTCTATATTATACAATTTATGTTTGACAGGTATAAAAAAGTATGTCAAGTTTATATGACATCGTTAAAAAAGGTTGTATTAATTTCATCGGTCGAACCACCAACGATGAAGGACAGTATTACCATTAATATTAATATTTTTTGGCTCGTCTCACAGTGAAACCGTTAGCGGTTAGACAATGAAATTTAGTTTATTTTCTATTAATTTAATAAACACTTTAATATCACAATTTTACGATGAGTTTAATATTATGTACATACGTGAAAGTGTTAAGCTTATTGCTACAGCGATCAAACCTATAAATCCCCTACGCATCAGTGGATGTGCGCGACTAACACATGCCCCACGACACTTACAGGTCTCGGACCAAAAAATCGACCTGTCAGGCACAGAAGGCTGGTCCTACATAAACAAAATGATTAATGATATAGATGCAGTCAGTCCACGGATAAATATTATTTCCTTGCACTAAGACATCATTTAACATTACTTATAACTTAAGACTTATAAGTAATTCTTCTTCATCTTCAAATTTAAGAGCCGGGCTCTTGTCTGTGGATTAATCGCCACTCAGTGCGGTTCTGCGTCAGTGTCTTGACCTCCTGGTATGTCACGACCTCAGCTTTTTCCTTGATCTGGTCTATGTAAGCTATTCTCGGTATTCCTCGATCTCTCCTGCCATCTATCTTCCCCTCCAAGATTGTCTTAAAGAAGTTGTCGAGTCGCACCAGGTGTCCAATCATCTTCCCTCTCCGGTTTTCTATGGTACTAATTTCATCCATCCATCACCACATCTCAAATGCTTCAAGTTTTCGTCTTTCTTTTTTAGTAAGAGTCCATGTTTCGCTACCGTAGGGAGCAATGCTCCAGACGTATGTTTTTATAAGTTGTTTTATATAATAAGTAATTAACTAATCTAATTTAAGAAAAAGGATATTTCATATAAGAAAATTTCCAATAACACTACTTACAGCTATGGGGAAGACACTCTGTTATTGTGTACTATTTAAACATTAATTAAAAAAATTCTAAATATTATTTTTTCAGAGCAAATTTGATTTTTATATACGTATTGGTTCTATCGTTACTTGTTCCACATTCAAATGCACACGTATTGTCGATTATTAAAAGATTTTGTTGTCTATCGAATTAGTGTTGCTGTTATGGTAGAAATTGACATTTAAAAAAAAAACTGACACATAAACGTCAAGTATTAACTAATCAATAACATTCTCAATCATAGCAAATATCTTAACGAGGCTTATCGGGCGAAATATCCCGTTTCTAAATATTAAAAATAACTTTAATATTAGTTATAATTTATGCATACAATTTTTATTATTCTTCATTTCTACCAGACTACCATATAACTGGATTCGGGCTCGTTAAGTTTTTATTACGCACATAAAACCTTGCCGCCTTATAGAAATCCTAATACAAGTGTTCGACGTGTTATTTAGCAAAATTTAAATTGCATGTTGCCACTGGCACTACAATTATACGTATTGCCTATTTTTTCCATCTCTCTTATTTTTCATAGGCGAGATGGAGATAGCAATAAGATCCTGTGCACCAGACTAGCCGTAAATTTTGCAATCCAAGACATTATTTTTGTCATTTCTCTCGCGATAATTTTCCATTACCGTAAGTGTTTAAATGGCGTAAAAAGAAAAATCTGTTGATGCAATTGAATTGTGAATTTAAAGCCTAGCCTTAGGGTTCAGAGTCGCGTGACTTCGAGTAGTTGCTAGCCCAACACTGCATTAAAAATTTATTTAACGTAGGTTCAGACGCTGTGCATTAACTGTCTTTCTATGAACGCATTTAATACTTCCTCGTACGTTGAAGAAAAACTTTTTGGTGTGGGTCATACATAAACGTCTACTCATCTACTTGCCTGTTAGAAAAATATCACGAAACAGATACAGAAATCTTAGGCCAAGGGTTGCAGCTCTACTGGCTTTTTTAATTTGTAAAACATAAAGATAATTTTAAGACCGTGGACCAATACATCGATTTTGACGCAACTCCGCATACGGACTCGGCTGTCTACCATATGCCGAAAACATATTTAGGCCATACAGTCCATGAGGCGACGAGACCTTGGAGAAACTGATCGTGGTTGGTAACATAGAAGGCAATAGATCGCGTGGCCCTTCACCAACCAGATGGACCGACCAAGTGTAAGACTCAAAGACTCAACGGCCTCAACATTGTACGCTGTAATAAGAGAGGCACTGGGTAGAAACCGGTGGAAACTGATTGACCCAGGTGTTTCCTTGCTGAACACGACGCTCCGACATGAGCTACCGACTAAAGAGAGAGTTATAAGCACGCATGATGTATACAGAGGTTTTGATTCATGCTGTAAATGCTTAAAGAAGACTTGCCTTTAATTATTTAATGAAACAGATGCAGAAACGATACTTCAGATTTTTCTGTTACTTACATTTTATCAAATAAGATTACCTCTCATTACCCGGTTTAAAAAAAAGGAGGTTCAACCTCTTTGTATTAGATTTTTTCGATTTTTATAATATTTCAGAATAATCTAATAAGACTTTTTTTAAGCAATTTGTAAGTGCGATTATATTTTTCCACATATTATATTAATTTCTTGGATACTAACCGTATTTCGAGATGGTCATTTTTGATTCAAATCAAGTTTATTCCAACTTAGGGAACAGTCGAAGTTTGATACAAATCAGTTCAGTAGTTATAGTAATTAATATAGGTAAAGAAATTGTTTCCTTTTTAGTTCATAGGTATTTTTTAAATTATTATTATACATATATTAAATCAGGTTTATATAATTTGTATCACGAATGACGTAACGAAGTGAATAATGTAATAATAATTTACTTTTGATAGTCTTGACGTCTAATTTCTAAATGTATAATAATGTAACTTAATGGGAGAAGTTAGTCCAAAAAACTACTTGATATATTTGGATGCTAATTCAGGCTAATTATTTTATTTGTTGGTATCGACTTCAAACACGTCAGTTGTCTAATATTTATATTATTTGTTCAGTGACATGTTTTAAGCAACTAAAACCTAACTTATAAAAATCTGTACGCAAGTGCAAAAGAAAACTTTTGATGCTGCGCTCATCAAGAAGATGTCGAATAAAACACGAAATTGTATTACATTGTATTTAATAACATAGAAAAGTTTACGTTATAATATTATGAGCACAAGAATTATGTTATTTTTAATTACGGCTTAATTTTGCTTCAGCGTCAAAACGTTGAAACTTTTATTAATTTATATTTAATTGCATAACGCTCATACAATTGACAAAAACAAAAGCCAACTATTAAATAAACATTTAACGTGAAATTGCATTGATTTCTAAAAATATTTTACATCATAAATTTCAAGAAATTTCCTGCTCATTACAATAAAAAAATAACTTATTAATAAGGCTAATTAGTATACGAAATCAATTTACAAATTAAAATGAAGTTACATAAAGTAATACTTTCTTCAATAAACTTAACATTATTTACGTATAATAATTAAATCACATAGCTAGGTACTTACACCTAATTAAACTAAAATTGCCTTCGTTATTTTAAAAACTAAATAATAAATAACACAATCATAATACCAGTCGCAAATTAGCATTAATATAATCTATAACATACAATGAATATTAACCTCGAAATTTCAAATAAAGTATAGATTTTGGTGACAATTCTGTACTAGGTCAGCAATAAAATTCAGCACTCGTATAACTCTATTACTTTACAATACATCATATCTGAACTATAAATTATATCTCGTGACCAAAAATATACGAAAATATTTTTTTCATTTTATTCATTATCTATTAACAGAATTGCCACCAATGTAATGTCTATAATATATATGAATATTTTAATAAAATTTGGACGTAATCAAAACACTGCACAAACAAACCATATGAGATCTTTACGAAAACCCAATCACTTTCGAATACATACAATAGTTTCTAACGATCTTACTTAAGCTGAACTAATAATACTTTTTTCGTAAATATTTATATACCTAAAGCAATCCCTTTTCATAAATTATTGCCTCAACGTCTCATTATATCTTCTATGCTGAAACCTTTCTTGGGTCTATTTGCTTGACTTGTGCCTGCGGTAGCATTTGTATTAGGCTGTATGCCCACAATGTTCTTTATTCCATTAGCAATTGAGCTTGTACTCAAGTTGTCAGTTCCGTTTCCGTTGCTGTGGCTACCGTCTATGGAGCTTGAAACGTTTGTGGATGTACTTGGCGCAGTATCTTTCGGAGGCGTTGGTTTTACTATTAAGTCCTGAGCCACTGTTTGCTGTGGACCTAAAATTGTATGTGTCATTGAACCGTAAGCAACTTGCGGGTGTGGCGGGGGCAAAGGTATGCCATACTTATGATAAGGCATACCCATCATTGGCGCCATGCTGACCACCATATCATTATTACTTATTGTTTGACGAGGCATTGACAAATTTGTTGGTTCAGGCGATCGGGTCCTGTATATAGGAGCACACGTTCTCAAGTTATCCCCTATATCAGGTGGATGACTTCTCTTTCTAAATGGACTTAAAAACATACTAGAAGGTCCTGGGTCAATAGACGGGCTAGCCAATTGACCAATTTTAGATGGGTCAGGAGGTTGCACTTGATGCAAGTCTCTTCGAATCTGTAGCTGAGGGTGTCTGACCGGAGGTTCTGGTATATCAGGATAGCGCATTTCTTTTTCGATTATTTCCTCGGAGGAATATTTTCGATTCTCATAACCATCCATTGATGACATTCGATGTTTGTCTTGATGCTGAGGCCTCATAGTGTAGGGACTCGCTCTATTAGTCTGTTCATTGTGGTGACAATGGGTTCTTTCCACACTATGTGGTGGTGGAGACAACCGCCGCGGGCGTTCTTCACTCTGTTCCCTACTAATACTTTCGACTGAAGAAGATCTCGCACGACGCACTGGGGAATGTTCTGGAGATGACAAATCTGGCTCATCGTCGTCGAAGCCAGGTTCAATTGGTGATCCAGATCGGCCAACATCTTCTTCACCGACATCAAGTACGTCTCCTGGAGGAATGTCACCAACAGCGTGAGTTAAAGCATGCCGTCGTAAATCACAATTTCTTCTAAATACCTTTCCGCATGAATTGCATTCGTAAGGTTTGTGATCGGTATGTGTAAGAAGATGTGTCTTGAGATTCGAACGTTGATTAAAGCTGCGGCTACACACTGGACATTTATGAGGAGATTCCTCCATATGCAATATCTTGTGAACCGCCAACGTCCTGGATTGACAGAAGCCTTTTCCGCATTCTGTGCATTTAAACGGTTTTTCCTTCGAATGAATGTATCTGAAAAGAAGAAAATATAATTTGAGTTATTGGCTATAATTTGCGTTTATAATGAACACCGTTATTTTAGACCCATAAGTAGTATTTATCAACAATAAAACACTTGAAGCAATAAAATTCCACGAGTTAATTAAAAGACTGGCAATGGGTGGAGTAGAAACATGCTTGAGTTTAAGTTGCTATAATGGCTATTAACGATATTGTTTTGCAAAATCTTGTTAGTCAGAAAATGAGTTACATTTATTTACAACAAATTTTAAAGTTCATCGTACTTAAGAATAGTAAAAAAATCTCTCAGTTTATATGTTTTTGTAAGATGTTATCAAGACAATGTCACTATGTAACATGTAACATTGTGCGACGTCATATATTAAATCCAGCGACCACTATTCTGCGCACACCTTGAACGTGATCCGAGTAATTTGAGACTCAAGGCAAGTCAGACGATGTATAGCAGTAAGCCAGTTTTGGTTGAGCTCACCAAAGCTTACTGGACCTTTAATTAACATATGGAAGAGGTTGAACCACAGGTCTCATTTATTTGGTTTCATTCTAAGTTCCAGTTCGTCCGAATCGAATTACGTTAAAAGCATTTTGTAGCCAATCGCTTCAATTAATATCGAGGCACCATCTACTAGACTTAGGAAAAAATTATTGCAAATGAGTGCTATGTTAAATTGTGTTTGTAAGTAATGATTAAATACAAATCAATCTAAATGTCTATACAGCTTTTACGCCGTCAGCTTATCGTAAATATTTATGGTAAACATAATATTAATTATGATTCGGCACCACAACATGAGAACACTTAAATTTTGTATCATCTAAAACCAGACACTTTACAGGTCTTGTTACTTAGCAAAAGCAGTTACATCAGGATCATTTAGCTTAATATCTTCAAGACTGACACTCTAAATTGTGTTAATGCAGCCTTAATTACTGAAATTATGTTTAAGATTTTCGAGTATGCAATAAAAATAAACACTGAGGTCGCCAAGCACACGTTTCATGTTAATGGATCTTAAAATTCTTGGTCGCCGTCCGAGGAATGCACCGTGTAAATAATATATCATTACTATTATGGACCACGCTTGAAGATACATAAAATGGACCTAATGATCATATGTCTCAAATTACTGGCGTGGCTATCGTCAAACTATCGTTCGGACGTCTTGTCAGTTCAAATCCTTTGAACCTCTTTTTACCGTAAGTAGCTAAAAGATACTATTATGCTTATGAGTAATTGATAGATTTAATTTCATTTTTTTTTCGTTAGCTAGTAAATCTGGCAGCCTAGAAAGATTTATATATATTTGCTTGTTAATGTTCGCACCACAATTGGTTCTCTCTATTGGCGTGCAAACGTAGACTGCTCGTTAAACGGTGTGTGTTACTTTTGGATTTAAACACTAATACGAATTTGATTTTTTTCGTATAACTCCGTTATGTTTCTCGGCTTGCGATTTCCGTAATTGAATAAGGTAATGGAATTAAAAAGCAATATTCATTTGAATCGCGAGAATCACGCGAATATAAACGAATGAAATGACCGGTTCTAGACGTCCAGGAACCGGTGATTCTAATTTGAATGGTTTTGAGTCTCACGCTCGAGGATAAATATTAATATGACGATTATTGTGAATACTATTTTACAGATTAAGCTGGGAAAGGAAGGTTAGTTATGGGTTATGGCTATAATTTTATGAATATAACTATAGTTAAGACTAGGAGCAAAGAGAGTTTATCGACTCTAAACACCTAGGTTGTTAAAAGTCTACATATAAAAAATGAAGCGAGATAGACGAGTAGGTAGTAATTAATATATTATATACTATTAATGAATTTCAAGAACTAGCATTTTTATTGAATAAGGATGTAAATTCAAAAAAATAAAATCCAGGGCTACGAGTAAAAGTCCGGGTCATTATGGACCATTCAGATCTTAAAACCAAATTCTAATTGAAGTCGATCCAATTAAATAAAATAGTTAATATTCGAATAGCCAATAAATTACGAAAATATAATGAACGACATCTCAATTCTAAAATGAATTAATTCGAAGGTGGGTTGTGGGTTTACTAGTCAGACAACTTAACATCAAAGCGACCGACAGATTTATATTAACAAGGCAATTACCAAGTTACTTTGAAAACGTAAGACAATTTCAACGCAAACATCCTGCGAGCTCAAACAAAAGAATTCTGATTAACATATATGTAATAATGAACATAAAGTATAAACAAATCTCTGTCAAAGTTATCTGGGATCTGAGACGTTAAAAATATAAGTAACGTCGCTTATACTTAGTGATAACGATCACGATGGACACTCATTCAGAATCCCATCAAGAGATTAAAAAAAGACTTAAAATTACACTCGATTCGAATCTCGCGCTAATGGCTTACATTAAAAATATATCTGATAATGTTGGCTTTATTTTTTGTAATTCATGGAAACTAGTTGCAATCGTATGCCAATTCAAACATGCGCTTCTAAAAAAATCATAATCGTTAAAATAAAACTTGAACCCTGATTCGAACTCAAAATTAAAAACAAATTATAGCAAAGTAGAAAGTCAGTGGCGTAACAATAGGGTGGCAGGACTGGCAAAATGCCACGGGCCCCCGACCCAAGAGGGCCCCTGCCCTAGAGATATTATGTTCTATGGATTAATGTGAAGTCTCCAATACGCATTGGGCTAGCGTGAGGACTACAGACCATTCCCTCTCGCCTAAGAGAGGAGGCTGCTGAAAATCTCGGAGTTTATTAAAATAAAACTGAGTACAACGTGGCGATTTTTACTGATTTCCATCCACCCATCAAAAGAATTTGCCACGGGCCCCAGATGGTATAGTTACGCCACTGTAGAGACCGATTGTTAGAAATATTAAAATTATAATACAGAATTTAAGCGATATATGTCTAGAGTTCGCCGCTCGATGTGTTCAAAAAAGGTTTAGGTCACTTGTCTGATCTAAAAACTGTTCAAGTACAAACTCATTGAGACTTGGCAATGGAACTGGTTTGGTGTCCTCGTTTTACAATCTGTTTTGACAACGCAAATATCAAGTTTTTTAGGCTTAAGTAATCGGGATGGTCTAAGCAATTCATGTTTGACCCTTGGGTGTCACAAGGATATGATAGCCGTAAATTAAGGCTTGGAAATTAGGTACTTATCTAAACCACGACATCTTTACTTGTTCTGTAATTAGACATATGTGGATGACATCATCATAGACCTTTTTAAATTTTTGCGTATCTTTTAATTTTTTTTAAAGAAGTTGGAGTCGAATTGTGGGAAGTGTCAAAATAACTTCTTGTGTATGTATAGAACTAACTTCTTGTAATTGAAACATACAATAAAGTAAAACAAAATTAAAAAGTGATCATTTTTTAACATGTATTGGATCCGGGTCAGGAATACTTCTTTCTAAAGTTGATCGTGAGGTTCGATTGCAAGTGATTGGTAAATTTATAGAACTACAAAGATCTAGAACTCTCTAGATACCTTTTGTTTGGATTCAGTAACAATTGAATTTATTTCAAAAATTATTTTTGTAAGCAACAATTCATTATCTAAAAATAGGATTCGTTTGAAAAGGGATTTTTTAATGCTAATACAGTCGTAGATAATACAAACTTTACATACGTATCTAATAAAAACAGGAAATATTTGTATCTATGAATAAATGGACCGATTTCAACATTTATATCACATTTACAATAACATACAAAAATACACTAGACTCAAAATTTACAAGGAAAATTTGAAAACTACAAAAATAATGTTTTTATACATGAGAGGCTTTCTTTATAACCGATTTCGATTGAATTTTTACAAATCATTACACTATTCATTGGAATTTTTTCTCTGTTTTGAAGTTTCGTTTTAAAAAATTATAAAAAAAAAAAACAATAAGTAAACAAATGCATATAATGATACATTATTGTACATTTTCTTTCTTAGTAAAGAGAGCGATGCGGACGCTGTAAGGAATGTTCAAAGGTGAATGACCTCACCCTCCCCGCATCCACTCTATCTCATAGATTGATGCCGAGGCTCTTATCGACTCATACTGTAATTAGTTATTTTGGATTATTATTCAAATAAATAATACACCTGAAATTATGATGACCCAAAAACCAGCGACATGCTGAAATTTAAGTTAGAACACACACAACGAAACGGTTTGTTTGTTTACGTAGAAAATTTACATCTGATATGCATTGCCTCTGTACCGGACCTCATTAATTTTATATAATACTTTAAGCTTGTACATATATATTATATAATAAATCACACAAATTTTATAAGTATTTCATAAAATTTAAATAAAATAAATCAGTGGCGCCACAACCTTTTCTGTATCTGTTTCATGATCATTTGGTAATCTACTAGACAAGTAGGTGATCAGCCTCCTGTGTCTGACACACGCCGTCGACTTTTTGTGTCTAAGGCAAATCGGTTTCCACACGATGTTTTCCTTCACCGTTCGACTCAGCTGGCTTCAGCTGGGGATCGAACCTACGACCTCAGGGATGAGAGTCGCACGCTGAAACCACTAGGCCAACACTGCTATTTTATAAAATAAAGTACAAATGTGCCAAAACTGTCCCATGAAACCCGTTACCTTAAGATTTCCTCAAACTGTTTATTCACGCTTCCTTGGACGAAACACATTTAACACACGCAATAAATAATACATAATTTATTCAAATCTGACTTTAATTAAAAATGGAATTCCTTTGTCGGAATCTTTAGCCTCAATACATAAGATCGAGTAATATACGAATCAAGTTCAGGCAAATGTCAACTTCATTATGTAAATCAAACTAAATTTGAAAGCAGCCAAACAGTAGCAGCACGGTAAACATAAATTTATACTTTATCGTTCAATGAAGTTACCTAATACTTACTGACTTATCGTTATTCACACCTTCTTCATACAATACAAGGCAAACCCAACTATTTAAAATTCCTCGGTCTAATACAAACTATTTACGTAAATCAGTCATGTATCGTGTACCTTCAGATTATAACACAAATTACCAGCAAATAGATATATTTAATGTAACTAAAAAATGTTCAATAAATAATTTAAAAGCTCTGGTATCTTTTATTAATAATGGCTTTGTTATTCTTCCTTGAAATTAAATATATATTATAATAATCATTGAATCCTAGAACTTAGAATCTAGAATTTAATATAAATAGATATATACTTTGTTATATTTTTGTATATAATATAGGTGATACTGTGCTTTGTTTATGTTTGAATATGTATTCCGTTTTTGGCTTTTGTGTACAATGTAAATTTTTGGATATTGTTTAGTGAGTAGATTAGTAGGAATACTGTTGAGCAAATAAAAAAATAATAATACTGATAGGGCTGCAGTATACATAGTTCTGGATAGGCAAGCTACTTACCTAAGTCTGAAATCGCCTTCAGTTGTTTTAATACAATATTAAACTTAGTTAAGAACTTTTGTCACTTTACTGATTGAAATTTACTGAGTCGTAACGAAAAAATAAGTTTGGTACGATAACTCCATTGGATTTTCAGGAAAACGGACGCAGAGCGTGAAGAAAAAGTTTATATGTTATAATATATGTAGTGTAGTAGTGTGGACTCGATTACCGCACTTAGCCCATTAGTTCTGTTGTGCGTTAAGTCCTGGCAAATTAAGCGAGCTTAGCTCCTTCCAGAAGCTCAGAAGTTTCTTGGGCACTTCGCTATATTAAGGGTTAATTTATTTTAGTATTTAAATATGCGCTGCGGCTCCCATCAAGGGTTATACGCCCGACCCCGTACCACCCTGTATCAGCAGGGTGCGAAAAAAAATATACACCATCCGAAGGGGGCATACGCCCCGAACAGGCCAAAGCTCAGCCGTCTTGAGGCAGTGTGCAACAAGTACCACGCGTAGTATTAAAATAAAATCTAAGTAATTATGCTTACCATAGTAAGTATTCGTTCTTTCCATCATATAGTGTTTATGGTGTGATGGAAAGAGACAGTATACGGCTCTGTCTCTTTTTTTAATATCTATTTTCTTAATACTTTAAAACTTTTTACGTGTTTTGTTATAGCCCTATTATATTTAAAATATTTTTAGGAGCTTAGTATAAAACAGGAGAAACGGATTATGTTAATACTAAATAATGTATCCGACAACATAAAAGCCGTAAGCAACCGTCCAAACCCACGCAACGCTTTATCTACACAAGTGAGCTGTAAGTCGATTTGTTGTTATGCTACTAACACGACAAAATGTCCGACTTTCTGTTAATTAGCATTAGAATGGACTTGAGCTGCCTGATGAATACTGGTGTCTGACTTATGCAAAATTTGATAGATTCGGGCTTTTGAAAGTTAAGGAAATTTGAGCTATGCGGTGTTTAAAAGCTTTTCTAAATGCTTGTTATTAATATATATGTACTGAGAACTTGTATCCATTGATTTAAGATCTCTTATAAAGTATATTAATCTTAAATCAAGAAATCCTTTATCCTGCCTTGCGATTCTGTAACTCACTTTTGCACACGCGGTGGCGAAAACCGCTTTGTGAGTTCGAAAAGTGAGTTACAGAATCGCAAGGCTGTAAATCGTTTCATATACTTTTAGTAGCTAAGGTATTGCCACGACCTGGAGATAAATATAAACTTATATATCGAAATTACCCCATACAAAATACGCCTATTTTAGCGATAAAACTGACCGTTTCTCAAACAGACTCTAGCACAATAATCCAATAATTTGAAAAGAAAAATATTTGATTAACAAAAATAATTTAAAATTGCAAAATTAAAAGGCCAAATTTCAATATTCTATGTCTTATCTTAAAGCTTATTTATAGCTTCAATTATCATTTAAATGGACAAAAAAAAAACTACGATTTTATCGTAAATAAAAGATTTTATACGACTTCTGAATTATTCTGTAATGTCTAAATAAGCCAAGTAGCAGACCGTTTACAAGTATATGACATATGCAAATGAGACAAAGCGAATATGAATATTATTCGCAACAACTTAGTAGCTTAACTCTAGGGTTATCACTTTTAAGACTCATTAAGAACTATTTTATGTTAAATAATGTATTTGTGATTCGCAAAACACAAAGGTACACAACACCAGGTATCATAAAGATTTAGAACTGTATAATGAGTTAATTTCAATTAAATTGCCAACCCTGCACATACAGGTGTTTTATATGACGCTATTTTTTGCGCTTTAAAGTTTCAAAAGAATGTGACGTCAGGAAGCGTGTTTTTGGTATAATGGCTTTACGTAAGCGCTGAACATTTGATATAAAGTTTATCATTTGTATACTTAACGGTATAACGATTTAACAGTGTATACACGAGGTTAAAACTAAATTCGTTGTAAAGTCCAGAACGAAAGTAGTCTATAAAGCTTTTAAGGTTGTATTGTTTGGCAATATGCCGAAAGAGCGCCGTCATTACTTTCCATTTTCACCTCCAAAAAAGTTAATCGAAAAATGATAAGGTCCCAGAGTCGCATAGTTCGTTCCATCATTTATTTTGTGTTGTCATAAAGAAATTTTGTGTTCGTCGCGGCTTATAAAAAGTCGAACCCGAAGTCGGACAGGTACGTGGACAAAAAATAAATGGAAAATACTAATGGAGTGAGGCGAGCGTGTAGTGTTTTGTGATGGACGTTACTCGGTATTCGAAACTATGAATATGTGGTACTATGATTACAAAAGTACCATAATGGAGAAACCTAGCGAAGCATAGGTTTGAGGAAAGGTATTTGGAAGCGACGTTGACAAGTAATAGAGTGCAAATATGCAGTTCTCAGCCAAAACGGGCCAAAAAGGACATGTTGTAGTTGTGGGTAAATAGTATTTTTATGTTCACACCCAGTTCAGTTAACAACTTCATTGGTTTCTTAAGGGACAGGAGAGTATAACAAACTACAGGAAAATATAATTTATATTTAATAAACCTATGTATTAATAAATTTATTTTAAACTATTCAAGATACGAAATGCAGGTATTAAAAGTGTTTTATACATCTCCGTAAAAAATGTTATGACCTGGCATTTGGTACATACTATGGCGCGATCAAGCCGGTTTGTCGGTGTGGTCGGCGTCCAAGTGACTTAATGGGAGCGACGGCTCGCCGCTGCCGCTTCACAGTCAATTTCACCTCTGACTGACGCAAACATTCATTGCACTTACTTGACTCACCGTGATCAGGTGCGTTACTTCATGTAACCGAAAATCTCGGCTTAGCCAAATCACATACAGATAAACGTTTGACGTTTTAAGTGCTTCGATGCCTTAATTAAAAATAAATGCAAGCTTCGCAGGGAAAAAACGGTGGCGCCTCCTAACAAAAAATTCGATAATTGATACCAAACTTGAGCGCGCACGACTGATTCGGGAAACACAATCTAATTTTTCAATCTGCTTGCTTATGAAACCCGATATTAACATTTTGTTCCTTAGTTCTAATATTAAATGTTTGATACGCTCGACTCCCCCATCGAGACCTTGTTTTAACATTGAATGTTTCAACATCATTCCCACGTTGACAACTTGTTTTATTTCTCTTCCATAAACTCATTAGACGAGATAAGATTACTACGTAAAAATATCAACACGCCTTCATTCCAAAAACACCGCTGTACGTGACTAACTTAATATAGACAGCATTACATTGTCCGGTGTAAACTAGTTTTGGAGTTACGGAGAGATTTTTACTATTAGATTGACCAAGCGAGCGCAGTTGAATCATGAGCGTCTCCACTGGCAATTATATCGAAACCTCTTGATACCATTAATCATGTATTGATGTATGGAACCAATTATACTCGGAATCCTTCATCCAATTTTATATCTTGAGCTGATGATTTATTACGAAGTAATTAGGCCAACGGAGTAGTGTTAATTTTTATAACAAATCCAGTTTCAAACCTATGTGATTGGGTATAATCGTTGATCGGAACATTTATTTATTACAAGCAAACGTGTTGTTATTTTAATGGTCAATTTCTGATAAATACAGTGTAATAACTGCTGATTAATCTAAATACGAACTAACAAGAACGGTGAAGTACAAACTATAGTTTTTTTTTTTAAAGACAATTCACACTAATTGACCGAGTACCATGCTAAGCTGGTGAAGCTTGTGTTATGGGCAACGGATATACATACATAGATAGATAGACATTTAAATACATATTTAAACACCCAAGACCTAAGCACAACACCAAATGCTCATCACATCGATGTTCGTCTCAGCCGGGGATCGAACCCGGGACACATGGATTCGCAGTCAGGGGCACTAACCACTAGACCAATGAGTCGTCAAATAGTATAATTTATGTAGGTATAAGTTAGATAAGTGTGTGTGTGCAATTGCCTCATTTCAATTCGCAGCATCGTATTTCTTAAAACCTCGAATTCTAAATTTAAAATTCAAGTTCCATGACTATACTCACCTGTAGAATAGTAATTGATGAACTGGTTTCATACTAATTTAAAAAATGCTATTGAAAAGGTTATATTTTACTATTAAATATCCAATCTCCCATAATATCAGCTTGTACGTGCTTAGAAGAGATTAAAGGCTCTACTCAGGCAGCGGTAATAAATAACGCGATTATTTCTTTTCAAAACTGGCTTCGTCTAAGATGATGTTTTTGTGAGAATTTCAAATCTGGGAATTAAGCTTTACCGTTTAATTTTGTTGAATACTTTTTGTCTATTTAACTTTCTACCTGCGTATTAATACTTATTTACCTAGATGATTTAATTTGTTATTGAAAGACACATTGTCTACGAGTCAGTCATATAAAGAAATTCACTTTTGTTTATTACTTTTATGTTTATTTAATTGTACGTTGATTTTGACGAAATATTTCTGTGTATTGTGTTTAACACATAATAACGAAATTATAGATTGCCATTGTTAAATACAGTTGTTATATAAACAAGTAGTAATTCTAATTTTAAAATTATTCCAAATTTAAAAACTTAAAACCTTATAGATAATTCTTACTTGTGTACAAGGTCAACCAGTTGGGAGGGTTTAGTTTTAAAGCCATGGATGCTTCCAGATACCATCTTAAAGTTTTTTCTATGCTTCAAATATCTCTAAAAACGTTTCGATCTGATAACAGTTATTAATCTGGTATGTCATAAAATGAGAGAGACAAGTTGTTTTTTTTTTAAATGAGTATTACTGTTTGACATGTTTTTATGTAGTTATTTAAGCTATTTATAAATTTTTTTTTCTATCCAGAACTAGATTGATATAATATCGTTAACTTGGCTAATTATATAGTATTTCTTTTATTGACATAACCTTTACACATTTAAAGAAAACACTTTTTTACCGGATTGTAGTTATGTATATGTTCATAAGGCTAATTATACATATGTCAGAGTTCTATATAAAATACTATTTGTGATTGCAACGAATAGGTATTCTACATTAACAGGAGGGACATTTCTCATTATTGTTTATAGTTCTACCACACAAAAGTTTTAAAGAAAACCCTGGAACTCAAAATTTGATTGACAAAAAAAGGAATTTACCATCGATTAATATATAATTTTAATATTTAAATGTTTAATTTACTACCACTAGTATGTCATCAAAAATAATCATGGGACTGTTTTGACTATACATTAAATTTATATTAATTATATTATAGGATTAAAATTTATTTTTAATTAAACTTGATTATTTAAAACATTAGGAAGATGAATATTCAAACTTTCTATCGTGTAAGCAATTATAATTTAATTAGTTAATAAAGTGAATGGATATTAATTGATATTTTTGGATTTAAATTTCTATATTTCTCTCTCACATTATAGGAGCCTTAGGAAATTTGGGATTATGTCTTATGTTTTCACTATTGTTCGCAATTCATTTGCAGGGAAATCTATGAAAGCCAGTAGCGTACCCTTTCATACCTATAAGAGTGCATTGTCTTCACATATAATTATTTAACAAATGTAACAAAATATTGTAAACCTATTTTAAAAGAGTAAGTGTGGAGTTTCTTGCCCATTCTTCTCCACACGAAACTACCTTTTGGAAGGAGGCTTCTAGAATCTTCTTTATATATATATATATATATTTTTTTGACGTTCAAAAGTGCCATTTTAGATGGTCTAATTGAAATAAATGATTTGACTTTGACTTTGACTATATAGAATTAATTTAACTTCTTTTCTGACTTTCATAAGTGTACTTGTTTATCGATATGAATATAGTTATTTTGACTTTGACTATGCTTTTATATGAGTAGTCAGTATTGTGTGCCTAACAGATACTGTCGATTTGGGTCTAAGACATGTAGGTTTCCTCATTATGTTCACCCTCCGTACGCGCAAGTATTCAATACAAAAAGAAAAGCCATTGGTTCGAAGGGTTTTAAATGTAATACCACAAACATTAGTCTACTATATAAAAATAAGTCGGGTTTTCCTTCCTGACGCTATAACTCCAGAACGCAAGAACCGATTTCCACGGTTTTGCATTCGTTGGAAAGGTCTCGGGCTCCGTGAGGTTTATAGCAAAGAAAATTCAAGAAATTTTCAACAGAAAAGCGGGATAACCAAACGAAATGTTACATAAAATGAAGCCATCTGGTGGCGAAACGGAGTTCGCTGAGTTTGCTAGTACTTTATAAGTTTACATGGATAAAGCTATAATATCTAATATGTACATAATGTGAAAAGCTCGATTAGAATTCTACAAGATTTTGTTACTTATATATATATATATATATATACAAACTCATAACACTTAAACATGTCATATGCCATATAACTGTATATGTGTGTCCCCGTGAAATATAAGACAACATTTATGATTAATGAACAGAAAAGTCGCTTGGGATACATTTCAACGTTCATAAATAACAATGGAGCGTTCGAATACTTTTAAACTTGTTTTTGAGGTTATGTTAAGAGACAAAATAAGGGCCTTGAAAGCCGTTACACTTGTATTTGTATGAAAAATAGACAAGCGTCAGTTTCTAACTATTTAGTAAGTGTTATGTAAAAAGCCCTTCTAGGAAAAATTTGGTAAATTTTTACTTTAGTTTTGCGCAAACTTTTTTCATACACGCTTTTTTATATTAGTGTATTAGTGAAGATTATGAAAGCTTATTAATTAGAACTTACTCCCAAGTCAGTTTCAAAGTCAGCTTATTGTCAATAACTCAATGCGACAAGTTCCAGTAAATTTTCCATAAACAATTATGGCGGTAAAGAAGTGTCCAAAATGAGTTTCGATTAGCAGTAATCACTTACCAGCAGGCATTTGTTTTTAAAATACTTTTTATCAACGCTACAAATATTGAAACATCGAAATCAGTTGCGTCGTTATTATTAGAAATATAAAAAGCCAATTACTAAAGGTTCACTGAACAGTGCTTATTCTTTCAATATAGGCATATGTTCTTTCCATTCCTCGTAGATCCATCTAATAATTACAATATTCATATACAAATACCGTGAGATGTTATGTCAATATAAATATTCTTGGGACGCAAAGTCGTATGTTTGTTCACGGACCGGTCACTGTTTGCAGAGCCTCTCGACACCACTCAGAAATATTTTGAACTGAGATCTCGAAGCACGGAAGAGTTTAAGTTTTTTATTTTGAAATCTCTGTGCAATACATAGATTGAATATTCAAGTCAAGTTAAGACGGTCGGTGTCTTCATTAAAATATTTAAGATAAATTAAAATGATCAAAAATGACACTTTTTATCAATTTATATGTTAATACCCACCAAGCACAAGTACCTCGCTGAATCTTATTGAAGTAGTATTACCACAGAATATTCATAAATCTCATATACAGGAAGGCTATCTTAGTTACTGTTTTAAATTGTTTTGCTACTGAGCAACTTTACTGAATAGAGGTAGTGTTAGATAGTGATAGTGTAAAATTTTTTTAGAACCCAAAAACTGGTTGTTTTGGAGGAGAATTTTCTATGATAAGTCGAGTCAGCGACTTCGTTTTTATGGTTTCTTCTTTGTATTTAATTAACTCAAACGTTTCCTATTTCAAATCAGTTTAGGACAAGTTAGAAATCAAAGAATTCGTATTCGTATGATTCGTTCGCACTATCCGTTTCACCATACCAGCTGTAAGTTTCGAAACTTATACAATGACACTTAACACCACAAACCACAAGTTAGATACCAACGTATCGCTACTACAAGCTTTATAGCTTAAAAACTAGATTAAGTAGCGGAGAAACGTTAAATCGTCGATAAGCATAAATTTCTACCCACGCGACTTGTATGATGTGCTGAATCGTACCTAATAAGGATGTTATAAAGGATATTAAATAGGATGGTTAAACTTTTAATAAAAAAATAAAAATAAATCTGTGGCGCTACGTTGGGTCTTGGCCTCAGATTTCTGAATCTGTTTCATGATCATTTTTAAATCTAAGGCAAGTAGGTGATCAGCCTCCAGTTCCTGACACATGCCGTCGACTTTTTGGGTCTAAGACATGTCGGTATCTTCACGATGTTTTCCTTCACCGTTCGAGCAAATGTTAAATGCGCACATAGAAAGAAAGTCCATTGGTGCACAGCCGGGGATCGAACCTACGACCTCAGGTATGAGAGTCGCACGCTGAAGCCACAAGGCCAACACTGCTCTTAAACTTTTAATAAAACAGCTAATATCTGAATGCAAAAATAACCAAAAGCATCAATGCGGTATATTTCAGTAAAAAAACTAAATTTATTTGAAAAATTTTCGAGAAACGTCGATATATTCTGAACCGTAATGTAATATGAGATAAGAATATTTTACAAACATTGAGAAGAATATAGAAAATAACTTTTCGTAACACAAACAAAAGAAAGAAGATAGCACAAAAGGTGGACATATTTATCAAGACAACGTTTAAGGTTGTATAAGAATAAATACCGCGAAAACTTTCTGTTTTAACAAGTTCAGTTGATTAATGGTAGCGATCTTATCTAGGGAATGTTAATTGAAAGTTTATTTTATAAAAGTATTCTGTATCCACGGCCTTAATTAAAACAATTCACATTTAAAGTACGTTAAAGTTGTGTTACTAGCTCGTAAAACCAACCCTCAATTGACGTCTCATTAGTCTAGTGGTCTAGTACCCCTGACTGCGAATCCATAGATCCCGGGTTCGATCCCCGGCTGAGACGAACATTTGGTGTTGTGCTTAGGTCTTGGGTGTTTAAATATGTATTTATATGTCTATCTATCTATAATATGTATATCCGTTGCCTAGTACCCATACACAAGCTTCACCAGCTTAGCATGGGACTAGGTCAATTGGTGTGAATTGTCTTTTAAAAAAAAATAATTTATGAAGTGCCAATCTAGACTCAATCATCTAAAAAATTCAGCATCATTTTTTGTGTTTTCGTATCAGGTTTAGCGTTTCTGTATAATTTAAAAATCTCCGAATCAATATCACGCGAGAACCTAATTTGATTGCTTCGAATTTAGCAAAAAATTCAACACGCAACCAGCACAATAGAATATCCTTATATTGATATAAATTTAATCACTTCGCTTCACCAAGCTGGTTTGGTTCAATTTTCGAGCAATTTTAAGTTATAACATTTTTGCGATCTTTTTCTCTGATATCGGACCCGAGGCAATTTATTGACTTAGTACTTTTAAGCGATTTTTTTGAGGCCGCGGGTGTAAATGGCAAAAATGGTGTTTTAGTTGCGCAAGAGAGAACTTTCAAAAGTTACTATAAAATCAAAGAGCATTCGCGCGATGTTTCAAGTTAATTATTCCACGAGTTTGGTCACGATTATTTCGAATGCAGGCTCATCTCTTCACGATATACATGTATGAGAAATTTTCTAATCAACGGATAGTAATTTGGAGGTTGTTGATCAACAATTTTAACGCAAATATTGCGTTGCCTAAGTGTTTTGTTTCATAATAATTGTAGGTATATATAGAATGTAACTTATGAATGTATAAATAACGAAATTTAAAGGTTGTGTCGATTCAAACCAGTTGCGTGACAATTCGAATTTCGCTCGGAGGCGAAATTTCTGAAATCGTTTTGACTGTTTTGAATATCAGACATTCTTACAATCGATTTAGTATAAATAATTCGAATGGGACCAAAATGATAATTTCTCAAGATATCCGTAGGCGAAACAGTTCTTGCGACTCAGTCCACCTGCCCACTTTGATTTATTATGGATTCAGTATTAATTTGATATCCCTTTTTGCTCCAGCCCCTTGAGCGATCGAAACGAGTAGGTACGACCAGTCCCCATTATATATGCTCTCAGACGACTCATAATTGCATATGAGCCGAGATAAAATATCTCAAGCAAATATATACTCTATTTACATCGTGATTACATCTTTTAATTAATTTTTTATTTATTTATTGTTGTATTGTAATAAGATGTGCTTTTTTTAAAGCACTTATGGTGCGTTCGTGAATATAATAAATATTTTTTTATATGCATAAACAAGTGTTGATTGAAATACTTGTAAAAACACAAGTTATATACAAAGGTTTTTAATTCAGTCACAGCTGTATCGTATATTATCAAAAAGGCTTTATTCACATGTAGGAAGTTTGCAGTCCCATGTGCCGTCCTTGAAGGGTCAAAAGCAGTCACGCATTTTATCTCCGGAGTTATTAATTATGCCTTAGTAATAACAGACATTATCTTGCGGTTTTTAAGGCAATCCGATACGAAAACAATGAAGCAAATGTCTCAGAACTTGACATCACTCGGGTTTTTTGCGTTATGATTGACGTTACCATTAACGTGGACAAAATCGGAGGAATTGTTGACAAGTTTTAATATTCGAAATTCGAAGTTTTGAGTTTTAGCTAATAATTTGCTTTAAAGCTTGATTTGAAAGTTACTTGAACAGAATAGTATTTTAGTAATGTTTTATTCTGAAATGGTGTTTTAGACATTTCCTAAAGAAATATAAATAATAGTTTTACTGCATATTATAAAGGTGATAATGGATTTGACCTTGGTATACGATATTGATGTCTTGAAATTACTTAAAAAATATATGTTAATGTTAATGACTTTAATTAACTTGCCTTTTAAGAACTAACTAATTGTATTATGAATGGTTTAACTGAATACCTATAAAATGAGAGAGTAGAGTGAGAAAGAGAGTGGGTGGGGGAACCCCAATGGACAAAAGATATATACACTTTTGTCTATATCTATAGACAAAAGTGTATTTAAATAGTTTATTAGTTTTGTCCAAAAATAATAATTTTTCGATTTTATTTCGCAATACACAAAAAATTGTTAATCGTCTATTGAGTTGCAACAAAGGAGATCTAGATGTTTGTAAAAAATGATTTAGTTCGGTAATACAATCATATCAAGTAACGACAGTAAAAAACCTAAAACACGAAATATGCAAACTCGTTTTATAATTTTATTAAATCTAGCTGACCCCGCGAACTTCGTTTCGCCTCAATATGATTTACTTTGCCTAGCTTTTTAGTAGCTACGTATGGAACTAATTTTTACAGACTTCAAGGTATAAATTTAAAAAAAAATACCTTGGTCCAGCCATCAAGTATTGAGCTTAGCAACATATTTTGCGATTCATTTGTACTGATATAGATATAACTTATCTTTTTATGTCTAAACGCTTTGATAAAATGATGTACGTAGTAATTATATTCTACAAACACCTTGTTCCATTTTCAAATCTATTATCATCGTAATATCGTTCTAAAGTATTGTTAACCAATTTATGCCGACTGTACCCAGTCCATTACCGCCGGGGCCTCCAATAGAAATGGATGAGTCATCATTTTTAAACTAATTACAGGTACGTAAAAAACTAAATGCGAGACGAAGCCACGAGTATTAGGAATCATCAAAAACTACTAAGCCCGGTTCCTCTACGCTTGATTTTTATTTTTTATCACTGATTGGAAACCAGAATTATTTTATTGGATGGCAATTTTACTTTATCGTAGATTTCTTGACAGCTCACACGGTTGCCCGGATTCGTTTTAAATATATAATTAGTGTTCTGTGCTTTGAAAATTAACATATATATTAATATATTTTTTAGGACACTTTCAATGCCAGAGGGCTCGCGAGTGCGTTGCCGGCTTTTTAAAATTGGTACGCTCTATTCTTGAAGGACCCTAAGTCGAATTGATAGGAGAAAAAAACACTACTACTACTTATAAATAATATTGAAAAGTTACATGTAATACAAGAGTTTTATAACAGTTAATTTATAAGTTGTAAATAGTCTTGTTAAAAGTAATTCTTCAATAAGAAAATACGACCGTGAGTGTCCAGTTTTTATAGTATAATAAAATAATTTGAAACGGTCCCGAGTCAACGAACTAGCTTATGAAATGTTCTTGTCAAAGACACCAGCCTCATTGCTAAACATTCCCGATAATATTAAATCAAATTTAAATAAACCAATATCTATTATCGAAAATAGTAACTCGTTGCTATCATGACGAAATTCTGAGAAACCACATTTAAAAGCTTTATTAATGTTCTATTCCAAGTAGCGCAGCGGATGTGGCCACACTCGGCTTAACATCTGCAACTTGACTTACACAGACACCCAGTTACGTGCATGTTAATGTGCTTCTATGATCAGCGTTGTAGAAAATTAATACATGAATGGAATATAATTACCAGTCTTTTAATTAAAAATAACAAAAACGCGCATAATTAAGTAATGTATTAACGTTTTTGCAAAAATGCGATTGAGATATACACAATCTTCATATAATTTAAAAAAAGAACATTGATCTGTAGATATTTACAATAGTAGTAACTCACCTGTGATCACGCAGATGATCTTGCCTCCGGAACGCTTTGCCACAGATGTCACAGGAGTAAGGACGTTCATCAGTGTGAGTTCTCTCGTGGATTAGCAAGTTGTAAGACTTTGTAAATTGACGATTACAGAATTTGCAAATGAATTGTTTCTTCGGCCTAGAAGCTCTTCCTGGAGCTCTAAGCAGTCTTCTATCTAGATGTGGGTGCATTTGATGGGGTCCTGCCCCAGGCGGAAATAACCCCGCACCCGGAAAATTAAAACTGTTGGCAGCTGTCGGTGAGGGTCCCGGAGCCCCAAGAAAAGCACCAGGTGGACCATACAAAGGAGGTTGCGATGATCCATCAGACATCATGCCATCAATCGATGGAGTTCTATGGTGGGGTAAAAGCATCGCGGCTGCGGCCTCCCTAAGAGCAACCTCTTTTCTTTTTTCAACCATCATCGCCATTAAGTCGAATGAATTCCTTTTACTAAAATTACCGGGCGCTCTGTCCGGTGAACTCTTCGACTGTTCCGGCCGTTCCCGGTCCATCATTCTTTCCCTTTCTATAATTTCAGATGGTATTAATGCAGGATGCATTTCACTCGGGTACATAACTGGATGCATTGCTCTAGTAGGTACGACGGGAACAAATGCTGATGATTCACGATGAGTAGCAGTTAAAAGAGTACCAGATGGTATCTGTCGATGATATGGTAGAGGTGGCGAATCAAAATTTCCTGAATTACGTCCATTTGATGAAGATCTCTGTGCTCGATCCGCTGAGCTTGCAAGGAATTGGTCATGTCTCGATCGCAGGGGAGCGTTCACTGGACTATCAGGTACAGGGCGAGGTGTCGTAGCCCTTGTTACAACAGTTCCAGGGTTATCCGACATCACGTCTTCTAATCATCTGAAAATAAATAATACAGGGATGAATATTTAATCATACGCGTTATCTATTGATACCTAATTAAAATTTAGATTCAATGTCATTGAAATACAACTTTTGCAAGGCCGATGTGACAATATCTACTGCAATTTAATAGCCGATGTAGAAGCAAGCATATACGTCAATAAAACTATAGTTGTCTAACCGAATAGTCACGACACGCTTCAGCTACACTTGATGCTTATCTTTATGGCTTTCACTTATGGATCGTACAACTGGCGATACGAACCCAGCTCTTATTCCGCAGTTACTTGGCAGGTGTTGAGCATTTAGATTTATGGATCGAGAAACATGTTTAATTAGGTAGCTCTACATTGTTACTTCGTTATTAACATCAAAAGAGTCTCACGCGATCCACCTACGATCTTTCACAACCTGGCTATACTTTTAGCGGGTCTATAGCAATTTCTTTTGTTAGCCTTTCGAAAGTTTTATTATTCACAATTTGGATACTTTACACGCTTTCAGAGGCGATCGTAATAAAGTTTTAAAATCTGAGTTCATCATATAATATTCGAGTTCTATTTTTGTGAGCACTTTTATGTAATTTTAAGTTCGATTAAATCTTAATGCAGAAATATCCATTGTTTGGTTATTTATAACATTATAATTATGTTACTTCTGATGCTCATGAATCATTCAACAGTTTATACAGAATAGTATCGTTTCTTAGCTTCTGGTGATATCGGGAAATGTTAATGACGACCGGATTTGGGCTCCAACATATATTTACATCTATGTTTGATATCTATCGACAGTTTATACGATACTTCTCATTTTTAAAAAATAACTTGTATAAAATATTGCCCTGTCACACATTAATTGCTTATTTTTAAGTTTAGGAAATTTTTAATGAAAATAATTTATGTTTTAGCTTTTATTAGGGGCATTTAAAAGTGGGACAAATGTTTGTGTAAGAGTAATAACATCACTGAAAAGAATGCTATTCTGAGATTTACGAGTTACGAACTGAAATGAACATTATGGTCCGTGACAATAAAACATCACCCTTTGCTTAACATATGATGTTATTGTAAGGTTTCCGGTTTCCGTGTCCACTGTTTATTACCAAGTGAAGGCTTTTAAAATATAAAATTATACGAAATTGGCCTTTAATATGAGGGATAATGTAGATTTAGTATATGAAATATCTTTGATTACAAAAAAAGTAAAAAAAACATGCAGCAAACAAAGATTAATCTTAGAATCAATTTATTCAAGCGAGATGTAAAAAGGCGCACGGAGTCCACATTTCACTGCATGTTGTCCATTCTACCGTAAAAGCCTTTTGATTCTCTATCCTTTTCACTCTTTTGGGTTCAATACACACCTCTCGCTTTGCCTGATCGAGTTTCTACCATCTTACTTACTCTAAAGCTGTAAAACTACTTTTATCTCTTTTACTTTGGGTATTTCGAGATATATTATAACGTAAGTAATAGTAAACTGTAATAATGTTAAAGTAATCTAGTGTAAATGATGGATGGGAAATGATTTGAATTTTGTCTAATGACAGTAAGAGTTATATTTTATTGTTATTAAACAACAAAATGTATTACAGTTTGCAAATCTTATATACATTACTATAACGAAATCTATTCTCAGTCTTGCACAATGCCGTCAAAACTTCGACTAATTTAAAATTTTAATGAGTAAACGATAAGACTATTTTAACATTGTAATAATTTATGAAATCTATAACAATTTATGGATCGAGATCTTTAAAGATAAACAGAATGGGTCGCAAAGAGCTGTTAATTCACACTGAATATTTCATTATGAACTAAATATTATTCATAAGTCATTACGACTTGATAATGAAGTTAGGAAATAATCTTTTATTGACTTTAGAGAAGGGAATACATCTATTAATATATTAGTATAAAAGTTCATTTTATACGACAATCAAAATTGTAGAAATCTCATCGCAATAAAAAAGTCTTCGAACTTATTTTTAAGAACCTCTTAGTTTTATTAATTAAATTGGTTGAAAATATATGAGGTCAGAAATAAACAAAATCAGATAATCTGGGATTCTCGGATCTTGTTCAAGCACTAAATCAACGGAACCTGTCCATGCTCCACTTCGTTAATTCGTATTTAATGGTCAGGGGTTGTTGACTTTAGGTTTTGGAAATATTTTTGAATTAAGAATCTTGAAGGTATTGTTATTTTTTTCACAAGCAGAACTTTTTACTTCGTATTTATTTAGATACTTATAAAAAACTAGTGCTTCAATGTAAGAAGTTTATCTAATTTGAATTTGACAGGAAATAAATTGATTTAATCTTGCATTTCACGCAAAATGGCATACCTTTATAGTATAGCAACATTAACTAACGCTTTAGATTTCATCTTTCTTTTGATATATTTAAACGCAATGTACAGTTTGCCTATTTTGAATGTGTTATAATAATTAATTATTGTGGTAGAATAGTATATGAGGTATAGGAGCAAGTATAGGATGAGAAATAGGGTGATTGTAATATAAATTAAATTATAAAACACTTACACGTAGATATAGTATGCAACTTAGAAAGTACAGCACTTGTCTAACTGAAAATGCATTTCGCTACTAACGATTTTGGTTTTATCATTTTGACTGCAATCAACTTTAATGGTTGCGGCAAATATCAAAGAGATTTTAGGAGAAGTACTTCCCCACAATTATGATTATTGATTAGCTTATCTTTTAAATGCTTTATCGTTTATCGAAATCAGACGATGTACAAACAGTGAATTAGTATATGGGAGACAATTAGGTTTAATTTTTACGTGGAATTCCTTTTTTTATGCCGCAAGGTTGGTTTGATAAATTACAACGGCATATGTCAGATTAGATTACATTATCTGTTAATGTACAGATTAACTACCATTTCTAGTAAAGAGCACGTTTCTACTGTTATATGAACGCAGATGTTGACTCAAACCTATACAAACATTTTGATAAGCAACAGCCTTCTATGGAGGATTTCCTAGATTTATATATAGGGAAGGTAATAATAGGTAGGTTTCTCTACAGGAAATAGTAGGTAGGTAGGGCTGGGACTAGATTATGTGACGTAAATAATAATTTAATTTCCATTTTCCGTCAAAAACAAATGACAATTTAAAACTAGTATTGTTGTGTTTTTAATTTAGATTGGTAAGTAAGTAAATTGGTTTATTTGTTGTTATGAAGCCTTAGCAATTGAAAAATAAGAGCTCTTTTAAAAAATTACATACTTAGAACATTAATAAGAACTTCTTACTATTTAGAATGTTGTGAACTAACTTCTAACTATTTAGAATTTTGTGAACTAACTGATAACTATTTAGAATGTTGTCTTTTGTAGAGTATGGGGTAGCAAACCTAAAGCAAAATGCAAGATGTAGGTAGAGTTATAATTATCATAAAGCTAGATGAAACAAACTTAACACAAGGCACTGTTCTACTTACTTATCTGCCATATTAACTTCAACAAGTAAATTAAAAAAATCATGCGCATACATTTTGTGCTACTCAATTGGCACCTGTCCCACTGCTTCTACTGCTTGTTGGATGTTGTTTAACTATAATTTAGGCAATGCTACTGGGTTTTAGGGCAGATGTTATTAGAGTAATTTGTAAAACCTTCGAAACACCTGCATATTTTATTAGAGCATAAAATTCAGCTGCCTATTAAACTGTTTGCTCTACAATGGTAGCAATTATGATTTTTGTTTCCAGGAATTTATAATCAGTTATTTCTCAAATCAATTAGGTTCATTCAAATTGCATGTTTATGTGTTACTTTGTTATAGGTATTTTTTTATAGAACTGCCTTGCGATTCTGTAACTCACTTTTCGAAGTCACACAGCGGTTTTCGCATCGGCGGTCGCTCTCAAATCAGTCGTGAAGCAGTCATTTTATGATTTGGCATTCTGAAAAGGTGGGAGCTTGTAGTTTATTGTTTATTGCTGACTGAGCGACCGCCGATGCGAAAACCGCTGTGTGACTTCGAAAACTGAGTTACAGAATCGCAGGGCAGGGGGCAAACGGGCAGGAGGCTCACCTAATGTTAAGTGATACCGCTGCCCATGGACACTCTCAATGCCAGAGGGCTCGAGGGCCTTGAGTCCTTCAAGAAAAGAGCGTACTAATTCTTTAAAGGTCGGCGACGAAAACGCGGTATATTTTAACAACAGATGAGCCTCCTGCCCGTTTTGGTGCAATCATAGTCCGTCAGAAATAGCCTCTGAAAGAAAGCTTAAGCAGTAAGACCCGTAAAGGTATCTAAACTATTTTTGTTTATTTTTGGCTGTATTCGTACGTAGATAATTAAAAACTACGCCATCTGGCGGTGACAAAGTACTTTATCCATGATAATTTAAATATATCCCTTACTGAAATTATTATAAAATATGCGTTATTGTCTTTCTCAGTGCCGTTCACCAGAGATACCATATCTTGGCCACCTTGTCATTGACGGTAGTACTACAAAACGCGGTCGTTAACCGCAAACTCGAAACTTGTCGGTGTCCAATGCAAGTTAACGAGAGGTAGCCTTATTTTATACCTACGACTTACAGCCTTCACTTTAAGTTTCGCGACTAATATGCGGTGGGTTCTATACCCTATTTTGTTACTACCTTAAGAGATGTTTCCGATGTTCATTTATGTGAAATGTTTAATAAAAAAATAATCGCAAAGTATGTTTAATAAGCTTATTACATTGTAATACAAATGAAGCCTCAACTCAGCAAATACTTTGAGCTATTAAATAAAAGATTAACATCTTATTTTTCTAAGAGATAATTATACAGATAATTATAATTACAGTAACACAGTGGCACGAGGCATTACAGAGAACAATAGTATTAAACCACAGACCGTTATTAAGGGTATCGTTTTCTTGGGTGGTTTAAAATTAATTGTTATTGTTCGGGTATGGAAGTCACATGTTCAAATAAAACAGGTAGCGACATAAAACGCACCCTGCCTACCCAATTTATTCCACATCCGCTGTATTAAATTACATATTCTATTAAAAAATGGACTCACAAGTCGACGGGTCGTCCGATCGATCAATAGACGCATCAACCCTCAGTAGTCAGGTAGTCGCCCACAAAGTTTACCAACCTAGGGTCTGCACTAAACAAAGCTTTGCAATTTTTTGTCACATTTCACAGTCTAACCGCAGTTAACTTCAACAGGTGAATAGCATATTAGTAGATGTGCACACAACAATAGGCGCACTGCACGGCTCATAAAACAGTTAATACACACAAAGTTGTTTCGTATATCAATCACGGGTACACATAGTTAAATATCACATCACTGTTCGTGTATAGAGAGCACTGTAATCCACTCATAAAGTTATGTTATTGCACTAATAAGATATCGTGGAGATAAGGCTGCGCAGGCGGCGCGGCGCGCGCGTCGTTTGGGCAGAGTGCGCGTACTACTGTGCCTGCGTCGTCAGAGGCAGTAGCGCTCCTGTAGATCGCCCCGCCGCCCGCGGCCCGCTACCCGCGAAGCCTTCCAAGTTTTTACTTTGACATTAAAAAAAGGATACTTTTGGATTGTTTATTTTTCGTGTTAGTAGCTTATAAGTTGTGTAAATTAACGCCGCCCTCGAATGTTGGTTCTGGATTTTGAATAAAGCTAATTGATATTCTATTAATAATAAAAAAATTGTGAAACTAGGTTTTGGATTCTTTAAATTTCAAAGCATATTTTTATGTATAAAACTCCAATCTTTGGTGTATATTTTTTTTGGTCGAATATAAATATTAAATACATATAAATAATTTGAATATCCAAGCAATAATAGTCCAATGAAGCGGTTATTTAAATTATTAAAACACATTAAGATATTTTTTATAATTTATTTACAACGAAATCTATCTTTTTTACCCACATACATTTAAAAAATTACATAGTAACATAACACCCAATAATAAATAACTATAAGCATAAAATTTTTGAATTTATCGAAACACCCATATAAACCTAACATTTATTAAAAAGCAGTGATTTACGCTTTCGAAAAGCGCTTTATGATAACGTGTTTTATAAGTAGCAATAATTTATACATAAAAATTTCATGAATAATAAAATTATCAATGTGATTCGTTATTTAATTTTTTTATAAACACAATTATATAATACATCTATGAATTAATAAAATAATGTGTAATATTAACGTGCATTATAATTTCATTAACTATAATATATTCGATTTCTCACGTTCAGTAATATTTTAAAACACTCACTAATGTAAAAGGATTCTATTCTAAAAGCATTTACGAAGTCTGTTAACAAGTCTTTTTATTTATATATTATATATATTTGAGCCTCACATATTACTATATACAGATATTAATTTACTTTCTCCTATTATATAATCTTTTAATGCACTATTTAAAGTCACCTAAAATGGACCACGTTCTAACGGATGATATTCAAATACAAAACGAATGTAAATATATGAGACTATGAAACATCAATGTTAACGCTTAGCACAAACTTTTCGATAAGTATTCATACCGAATTTACTACACGAATACCTGACGATACTATAACGATAGCTTTTGGTAGAAACGTGTCGTACAGACTTCTGGTATATGAATAGTTAATATGAGTTTTCCAAATACGTCCACGGAGCGTTGATACTATTAAGTTACCTATTCGATTGTACTATTTTATCGTAATGTGTTTAATAACATTATCATTTTGCATACTGTTAGATCTTTCATTCAACATTCAGAATATTTCTCACGGTATTCTCCATTAAGATCAAAAAGAGATAATAATGCACAAAAATCTGGCTAAGACATGAATTTAACTTAGTTAATTAATTGTATAAAGTAATAACATAAGGGATGATTTAATTTATATTTATATATACTTTATATAATATTGGCACATGACTAAATTATTAAGCTTATCACTACTTTCTTTACACATAATATTCGCTTTAGGAATATATTTGGATCGCACTCATTTATCTAATTCTAAATAACCTCTACGAATTTTCATTCTCTAAACTATCATAGTTTTTCGTTCTTTTAAAATGGTCGATTTTATATGTAATAGAGATTTTTCAATATTTTTTGGGTGTTTTTCTGTTTAAGTTTTTTACCATTCGAATCCTCCACTATAAATTGATAAAAGTAAATGTAATGGCTTTTTAAAAATATTAATTATTTGTAATACCTTTGTTTAAATATATTTTTTAAATAATCTTGGATATGATATATTTTTTATGTTTAACTGTAAATCAAAGATATTTAATTAAATATAATATCGTTGATTTAATTATATACTTTTTCGATATATTATATATTTGTCCTAAATTTAATGCCTTTTCAGGACGGGTAGTATGTTTTGTAATGTTCAAAATTTTTAACATTCAAAATAAAAAATTTCAAAAGAGCCATTGAACGTGAACTCTCTCTACTGCAAAATTAATTTTACAATATTATTTGTTTATTTAAAATAAAGCAAGCAAAGTTATGGCAAATAGATCAAACCTTAACCTTTGAATAAAAAACAAAATAAATGTAATGGTTTATACAAATTCGAATGAGTCCGACATAAAATATGTTCGTCAACCGGCCTTCATCCACCTGTCTATCGAATATTCTAAGGCTGCCATCCATCTGAAATCAAATAATATTTAACATTATTTTTTATTTCACAGGATTTTTCACTGAATTAGTTTTTTTAAAGCGTTTTTAGGCCCTATGCCTCAGGATAAAACATTCAATTCAGGATAGTTTCTATTTTTTGACTTCAAAAATCTTTCTGTTTCTAAGCTTGAAATTTGTAAGTATGTATATCGGTATGCCCACAATTTTCACGAAAACTAGTAGAAATATTGTAATATCTTAAATCAGATATATTTAAACTTTGCAAACTGTCACAGTTTAAAACAAATTGGTGTTATAATTTTTGAGTTATGGGTATATGTATGTATATGTATAATATAGTTATCTATAAATAATGTTGATATGTATTAGAAGTCGCTTTTTAATTACTTTTACTAAGCAGGTAAAGACGAAATTACCGAAAATCTAAAACACGTTATCATTTGGATTATCGTTTTGCAATCTCGTGCTCACCGTTTCCTATCCATTTCGGACTCAGTGTGGAAGTAAAAGTGTCGTTGTTTAGGTTCCGTTGGCATCACCTCGAAGGCATATTTCTTGCCTCCCGCAGTACATGTCTGGACACGGTATCCATGGAGACAGGCCATACCTGAAAATATTGTTAAAACGTGATTTAACTATATAATTCAGTCCTTTAATTTGAAGTGTTTATCATGCAACGACCGTTTTTCTAAATTCTTTGAACAATGACAGACTGAAAAATAACTCTCTCAAAAAACGATTACGGTCTTCTTTTCGAAATAAAATTGTGTTAATAATTATATTATTGTATTTAATTGTTAACAAATAATCTCTATTCCGAGAAATGTTCGTTCCCATACTCCTCCGAAACAGCTCGAATGATTCTAAATTTTTTTTGCATATTCAGTATGTAGTAGTCTGAAAATCGGCTACTATCTATCTTTCAAACTCCTAAGTGATAAGGCATACTCCAAAAAAATATATTTTGAAGACGATTTTTTTTGGTTTTATTTTTTATGATACAGCATACAAAAATACACACAACCCTTAATTTTCATCTACCCTCTACGACCCCTATGTTGTTTTTGTTAGTTTAGAACTTATAACTTGAACTCTGATGTTTATACAGAGAAAAATCACAGAAAAACCTAAAAAGTTTTCATTCCGGAAAAAGTTAGTCTCTGGGGTAGCATAGCAAAATGTTCCATGTTGGTATGTATTACAAAGGTAGGCTAAGTAAAATCACACAGGAGAAACGAAATTCGCGGGGGCAGCTAGTAATAATATAGAAATAATAAATCATTAATTTTGATCAAACGCTTATTTACTAGACATCCCCCTCCCCCCCTTTACCTCGTAGTTATTTAAACGCTTGTTATTTTAAACTCTTCGTAAATTAAAAGAAGAAATTAAATTAAAAATTTACCTCTGGTCCCTTGAGTTTCTTAATATCAGGAGTCGACTGTATGACTTACCAAAAGCACTCTTGCTGTTGCCGTCGTTGTAGAAGTAAAGGCAGGCGTCCTTAAGCACGCAGTATCGCTTTGCCCACGACTTCCACTTGGAGCCGAGCTTCAGCAGATAACCGAAGCAGTCCGGCCGAGGTATGGACGACGGTGGCAGCTTCATGTTCCGTATCGTTACTTCGAGCCAGCCATCTCTCTGATATTCATATATATTATTAACTCCATGATCAAAAGTCACTATAAGATATCACCCTCTGTACTATTTATTTTTTGGAAATGGGAAGAGGCAAAAAAATCACTCTTTTATTTAATATACCTAAAGAAAGAAAAAGATATACAGCCAGATCTCAATCCATATCTTTACATCTGAATATCATTAATTAACATGAAATAAATATAACTTTGGTAATAACAATTATTCCGTAGTACGTGTAAAAAAAGTATTTTTTTTTAAGTAATTTTTTGTTACGACTATGTCTTATAAGACATCAAGTATTAATGAGTGTGTATGCGCATGCATTTGTGAGTGTAGCTGACAGTAGTTGAGTGTAGTTGTTATGATCTGCGCTGTATCTGCGTTAGTTTTAAGAACCACAAAGTTATGCCAAGATACTTCTAAGGCCTCTGTAGAATCGAAATCCAATTTGGCATAGTTTTAATGTGATTTTTGAGTTTGTATCTGGTTAGGTCTCAGAATCCATAGATTGGGAAATTTTATTATACGAAGAGGCCCCTAAATGCAAGTAAGCGAGAAGTGTTGAAGTTAAATGAGGTAGGCACTCAATCATTTGCTGATTTTCAGAGCTCCACAATTTATGTAATTGATAATTTGAATTGCAATTGCGTTCATGAAACTATATTTTGAAGTTTACTTAATAATGTGCCTTGTTTTTAAAGTTCATTATATAATGGACATCTATATAGATTTGATCTATTTTAGTCATGAAACACTTAAAAAAACAGACTTATTACACCATTATTTTAATGAAATTATTCCATCTCTTATTATCACAGCGTAAATAGATTTAGAGGGAAAGAAACACAAATTTCAATTAAGTTAATCTCCGATTTAATTTTTGAATAATTGCGTGTAAAATAGTAGACTTTATTTGTGTAATACACCTACTAAAATTGTATTAATCTTACTTCGACGTTCTCGAATCTCTACACGTTGCCTAATTTACTCACAACGCCATCTAGTACAATAAATAGCAACTAACAAGGGTGAGATCTACGTGTATCCCTTAATAATTTACGTGAATAATATACAGATGACGCTACAAAACTTTCGCAGTATGGTGGACACGCGATCTTTGATATGAAAGTATCGAATATAATATTGAAAAAGAATATATTTTGAAAGCAGCAACCAAGCAGCTTGGTTGAAGCCCGCCCCATACCTGATTACTGGCGTCAATAGCATGGTCTAGAACAGCGCGCCATCTAGCGGAGGCTTCTGCAGTATCAGCAGCGAGTTGCAGCCTCGTACCACCGCCGCGTTGTAGTCTGAACCCGTGAGGCTTTCCCGAATCTTCCTCGCTCAGCTGATAGTTTACCAGCATGAGTGCTCCCACGGGATGGATGCTCTGAAAATTCATTTTGATATTATTTCAGTAATTAAAATTACATCTACCCTTAACCAACAACAATATTTCTCCTTTGGAACAGTATACAATAGTTAGCAGGTCGAAAAAAAGTTATACACAAAAAAAAAAATTCTTATATATTTTTGGATAGACATTTAAAGTTAGTTAAAGCTTAACATTACTATACTGATGCTATATCTCTATATAAGTATCTCTCATGTAATGTCTAATACATTAACTTATTATATATATCTAACCAGCTGTAAGGATTAGTCGATTAGTTAATATTTATTAAGAATTTAATTGAAATATCAAGCATAATTTCTACTGTTGACCAATCTTGATGATTGATGTTAATCGGCACTAAATTAATATTATAATATACACGTTCACTTATTTAAAGAGCAATGTTCTCTCCTGATGTTAAGTGATACCGCCATAGACACTTTCATTGCCTGAAGGCTCGCAAGTCCGTTGCCAGCCTATTAGTAATTAGTACGCTCATTTCTTGAAGAACCTTAATTGAATTAGTTTGGAAAAACTTCAGTGGACAGCTGGTCCTACATAGTGCGCGGCGTAAAAAAACGCTGGAACAACTGACCTCGAGGTGATACTGTAATTCGTTATAGGAAAAAAAAAACTTACCGAATCCGTTTTATAATAGTACAAGCAGTTGTCCCGTTTAAGAACAAACCACCGTCGTGTCCATCGTGGTGGGTGATGGGGCCTTAAGGGCGCAGCCCGCCATAGGTAGCCTGAATAAAGGGCGGCTGGACCTCCCTCATGGGCTAATGTCGCTACTACCTCGCAAGTTCTGGCAACCTGGTACATTTGAAACATTATGAGTCCTATATCCCAATGGGGCATTGGATTATCACAAATAAACTCAGCTTTAAATAAATAGCTGTCACCAGCAACACTTTGAGTGAGTATATATTATAAATACGCACCAAACAGAAATGTAAGTATTAAAAAACCATAAATTAGACACAAACGAAATTTAGTGCTTATCTTTGATCTCAGCTGGAGCGCCTATAAAAGCAATTATTATCGGGATTTGATCCCGAGACCTCTGGTTTCGTGTGGTAGCCAAGATGTTAATTAAAGACATATGAGATTTCATATTTACGCAAAAATCGTCTATAATTATGCATTTAAAAATACGGGTTTACATAATGATTACAGAACGTGATTAATAAATATTTTTTTGCTTTAAAATTGACGAGATTTAGTACTAACAATTAAAATCATAATAGGACAATATGTGGCATAAATCACAAACAATAGATGAAACTAGGTAGGGATTAGAACCAGTTTTATCGCCATTAGCGATCTCTTAGCAACGGTACCTATTGCAGGTCAGTTTTATTCATATTTAGTTTGACAACTACGAATTTAAAAGCCTTGTAACTTGCTTCGTACCAACACGAATTATCTGCGTAATTAGCCAATGTTTCAAGCTTTAACAAACTACAATACAATTTATGTAGATGTAGACATTTTTCAACTTATCAAAGTGTGAGTAAAGATTTTGGACTTTGACTATATTTATCAGTAGCAACTATTTCCTTTTTCTTTAAAATATTGTAGTTTATTTAATGTTTAATTTCAGTTTATTTTTTTTAAATTTTAATGTACTTACGATTTCTGCTTCGTTGTTGTATGTGTTTTCTTTTATAATATGTATAATGTATATTATGTAGCTGTAAGATTACTTATAATATTTTATTATAAACAAACTTAAGAATTATCGTGACTCATTCGAAAGTTACTTACATCTAATTCAAGTATTTCAGAACCTGAATGAGCAATCTTCACCACCTCAGAATGCGTCTTGTCTAACACATTGATTCCTGGAATAAATTATGTTAAAATAATTATTTTTTAATTTTATAATTTGATCCTCAAACAGATTTATCATATCACCCAGAAAACATGTTTAGCTTAGTCAGTAACCCAAAATATACATAACGAGGATTTACTCTAGAACTTCCGACAGCGGTACCGACAATTGTGATATCAAAGCTACATATATTTAGATACATTGAAATTGCGAACAAAAACATCAGGCTCTGAATCGTTGTTCCTTGAATATACAGAGTACTCGCGTTGAACTCGATTCCTGGCGGATTCTTATAAAAGTAACCTTTTTACCACGCTCTAATGAATAAATTCCTATTCCAACAACAATTCCCTGTTCCTACCAACACTTTCTACATCATGTGGCAATTTTCAAAATTAAGAAATATATTTTAAAAAAAACTAGCAAACTCGGCGAACTCCGTTTCGCCACCAGATGGCTTCGTTTTATGTAACATTTCGTTTGTTGATCCCGCTTTTCTGTTGAAATTTTTCCTGAATTTTCTTTGCTATAAACCTCACGAAGCCTGAGACCTGTCCAACGAATGCAAAACCGTGGAAATCGGATCGTGCGTTCTGGAGTTATAGCGTCAGGAAGGAAAACCCAACTTATTTTTATATAGTAGATTTAAAACTTAAAAGTATTAAAATCTCAGTATCAAAGTATTTAATTTACAAGTGTCTATAATTGTTTACTTCTGTACTAAACATTTTTAATAATAATAAAAAATAAATAAAATGTTATACTATTATATACAAAATGCCAACAGTAGTGAAAATTCACAAACACACTCACCGTTGACAGAAATAATGATATCTCCCACTTCAAGTCCAGAAGTTTCAGCTGGAGTGTCAGGTTCGATGGCTGACACGACCACTGGTTTGCTTCCATGGATCCTAAACCCAAATTCTTCATTTCCTCGGCGTACCACCACTGTTTTATCGCTTTCTGAAATTGGTTTACAAAGATTTAGCTTGACTAATAGTCCGTGACTTCGAAGGAACTTTTTTAGAAGCTTACTTTTGTTATGAAGTTTCGATGGATTACACTTCAAATTTCACCAATATATGTAAGGGTACACATAGAATAATTAATAATGAATACTTAGTATTTTCTATTAATGTATGACATATTATAAACTTAATTACTTAAAGATTTTATGTGGAACATGGTGTAATAATGGTTGCAGCTCCTTACAAACCTTGGCGATTAAAAAGAGTGGCGGAGAGTTTATTGCCAGTTCTTCTTGTCCGTTCCTTGATTTGAAACTGGCAGTGAATGTAAAATTAGAAGCATTTCATATGTATTTTTTTATTGACGTTCATAAGTGCACATAGTGTTACCTAAATGATTAAATCATATTTAATTTAAATTTGAACTTGAGATGTACGGTTCGATTGCCGGCGAAATAATGTTTCTTTCATAGTAGGCAGACAAGGCTGATCGCTTACTTGAAAAACTCATTAATGTAACATGTTCCTTAAGTTATGGGGTTTTGTTATTTGTAATATTATATAGTAGAACCATTTTAGGCCTAAAACATAAATGCTATTGCTTCGTTTAATTATTTTATCGTAATAGGGAGTGGAGTTAAATTTTTCATTTGAAAATGAAAATGAAAATTTTGAAACATGTGGCCTTATAACCTATGTATTTTGTAAGTAAAAGCCGATTTTTATTATAAGACTTTGTATGATCGTAATAATAAATTATATAAATATATTAGTAACTAGCTGGCCTGGCGAACGTCGTACCGCCTAACAGTCGATTCTTTATTTTAAATACTTAAATAATTATTCTGCTATTCGGAACACCGGCCTAGCTAGTACCTAAGATAAAAAAAAGAATGTTGATAAGACAACAAATACATGTCAAAAAATAAAAATTTACCATCCCTGAACCCCTCCACTAACATTTGAACTTTATGATATGGTATTAAAGTTCAAATTGACTTTTAAGTATTATTACGAATATTTTGTATGGGAATATAGAAAAGTGTTGTTTTTAGACTTTTTCACTCAATTTTTTTAATTTTTCTCTCCGTAAGAACCATCCTCGTACTTCAAGGAATATTATAAAAAAAGAATTGGTCAAATTGGTCCAGGCGTTGTTGAGTTATGCGCTTACCAACACATTTTGCGATTTTTTTTATATTATAGATATAGATAATATTGCTGTTAATTGTATTACTATAGAGAATAAAATTGACTTTTCTTTAATCGATAAAAGTTTTCACCCTTGCAATAACAATTCAAAGAACGCAGGTTAATAAATAATACTTGAAAAACTAAAGAAACATTAATGGCACAGATTGAGGTTATCACTGGTATATCCACATCATTTTCAATTCGTATGACCATGACACACATTCTTTTGAACCCAGACCTAATATCGAAAAAATCTAAAACCATATCAATAGAATTGGCATTTATCCAAAGACCGCATATCTCCATTCATGCTAGCGCCAGCCTCATAACATTTACACTAATTGTTCAAAAATCTTTTATGATATCTCAATGGAAGATTGGACGGATTTTTTTTTAGAAAGAATAATTGTCGAACCTAATTTCGCTGTTTTGCTGATGCTTTTTCTGCTCTAAGTGCCACCAAATTTATACAATTTTATTTTATTTTATTGTGTGCTTGTTTTATCGTATATGTTTTAATATCGTAGATGTAAGATTTTATAAAATAATTAGTAGATTTAGTACTGTGTGTGATATCGTAAGCTTAATAACTAAATAAATAAATAAATGGTTAGTTCTGTGGTAATGTGTGGGACGTACCGGGCTCGCCATACTATTTGTTGTCTTTTAAAAGATATTACGCACCAAGTTTGAGTTTATACGTATAGTTAGAACGAAAGAATGCTTGAAATTAATTACCACTCGGCTCCGGTGCAACAAGTCTGTTTACTTCACATTGTCGACACCATAATACCAGCATCAATTTGAAAATGTCTTCCAATTTCTGTCTTAAATTACCATAATCTGGTTTAGATAAAACTCCTCGTACTAAAACGTAAAAATAAATTTAAAATAACTTAAAGGATTACAAAATAAACAAATAAAATCATAATAAACTTACAGGTGTGCCCCATTTTACTAATTTATACACGGAACTAATCTAAATATTTAACTATTGATTGCGCGCACATTTCGATGACGTCACAGGCGTAATGTCAAAATCGATAGAAAATAAAACACCGAGAGACTAGGCGTGCCTCTACACTCGCAAGACTTCAGCAACTGAGAAGTGACGTCCGGATGGCCATGTGAAATTAAATTTAGTGCGCAAACATTCGTCCGACCTGAAACGATTTTTTATCGACTCTATTTAAACTATAGATGATTCAGAGTCATGGTTAACACATTTTTTGTATCACCTGTTATATTTCTACAGTCGAATGGTAAATTGACCCACGAGTTTTAAATTAAGATTATACGGCGCAGGTTTTAACTCATTACCGTAGACAATTAGAATACCTTTGTGTATTAAATTTGGCTTTATATTTCGTTTATATATAACGCTGGAAGTTGTAGGGTATAAAGTATTTATATGAAATTTTTATACAGTTTTCTAAATCTCACAATATGAGCTTATAGTAAAATAATTACGTTATTTCAAAAGACGTCCAAAAATAGCTAAATAGTATCATCGGTATGATGATTTTTATAAATACTTAATACGTTTCTTGTCCCACAATCAAGAGGCCAAATAATACAAATAAAAAATATTGTTATCATACTTTTCTGAGTATTTTGTTGTGCTGTATTTTTCTACATATATAATATATTATTTAATTCATTTATAATGTAACTAGCTGATCCGGCAAACGTCGTTTTGCCATGTATATCATTTATAATAAAAAATAGCGGTTGATCGTAGAGGGGTGAAAGTTAGGGGTTGTATGTATTTTTAATGTTGTATCATAAAAAAATAAAAACAGAAAAAAATATCTAAAAATATAAAAAAATATATTTAGGGGTAGACTACCCTCAACATTTAGGGGGATGAAAAATAGATGTTGTCCGATTATCAGACATACCCAATAGGCACACAAAGTTTCATGAGAATCGGTCGAGCCGTTTCGGAGGTGTTTAACAACAAACACCGCGACACGAGAATTTTATATATTAGATTAACACAGTTCCACATCAGCGCACCAGAACGAAACAAGAAGTTCAATTGTTTCATACATTACATAAACGAATATTATGTCATTTTTAAAAACGAAAGCATAAAAAAGTATTTGAGGTCGTTCTTTAAATAGCGATACGAATTTAAATAGAGAGGTGACGAGAATAGAGTTAGCGTCATGTGGAACAGTTGCGATAATTTGCGGACAGCGAATAGTGACGTCATTTTAATCTATTAATGACGTTTGATCTTTTAAGAGCAAATAACGACTGTTCAATACGAGCCAAAAATCGGGTGATTACCCGAGAGTTGTAAATGATTTTTTACAATAGTAGGTACCTGTATAGGGAACAAGACTACGATTGTGAAAATTCTGTCACGAATAGTTCTATATTCCTAATAATAAGAAACATATAATTTAAGAAATATAAAATATTTTAGTTTCATTTCATATTAGATCGCGATTTACGTTGATTATTTACTCGCATTACGACTTAATAAGACAAGCAAATCTTGGGAACACTAATTTAATAAATAATAGATATACCGGGAAGATAATAATAATTATTTAAATATAGTATGTAAATGTGTTTTAAATTTATTTATGTCATACATATCGGACGTGCAATCTAGTTTTTGGTTAAATATATGATTTATATGGTTAAAAGGTATTTTTTACGATATTTGCTGCTAACTATCAAAGAGTTTAAAAATGATTAAGAACATAACTAAAACAAAAACAATGTGGGTCATTTAGAACGAATCTTCGAGGTAGCATTAAATAAAAAACGAAAATCCTTGTGTAAGGCTTATGATATAGTATATTACATAATTATTATTTTCTACCAGTCTTTGTATATAAATGCATGTACATTTAAATACATGTATACAATGGCATAGTTGCTGTAGTTTTGAGTGCGTTTTGTTGAGGCTACATATTTATTATGACTGTAAAAGTTTTAACTACCATTCATCAACTACTACATACGGTAGTAGCATACTACATATGAAAGTAAGAACTAAAACTGAAAGAGAAGACCAGTGAATTTCCGGGCCGAAGACCCTAGTGGCAGTCCTTTGCGGTCGGAACTTAGGTATAACATAATCACAGCGCAAGCGCAGGCAGTCTTCGAAGTGCAGTTAAAAATATATCTAGATATACATTATTTATGTGAAAATCAAAAGCAATACTAGCAAATGCAAGTGACACTTTGAGAGCTCTACTTGTGCTCGACGTCGTCAAGTTTAAATAACGTTATAAGCAGGTTTACAGACGCCTCAACATATTTTGCACAAATTAAAACGGCCAAAGCTCCTTTCAGAATCGTACCAAAATATAATAGCTTAAATATAAAATCAAAATTATCAGAAAAACTATGGATGGGACGCTGCTCTCAATAAGCTTGAAGTGGAAATGGCACATGCCCATTACGTGCGTCTCAAGAACCAACGATTAGTCAGTCGTTCAATAAAGCCCGGAAGGTCTTACGCAAGAGAAGTCAGGGGACTTAGGACTATTGAGTGGTTTCTGGCCTGGAGCCTCTACCTCGAAAGATATAATTATGCTAACTAATTGTTACTATTTATAGGATAAATTTAAGGCTCTATATTTTATTTAAATGTTAAATAAGGTATATAAATGATGAATAGCATGCAAATACAGAGGTCCGAATATGATTTTGTCCCATTCGGTGTCGAGACTCTTGGTCCGTGGGGTCCTAGCGCTATAAGGCTTTTTAAGGAAATAGCAAAAAGGATAGTTGACATCACAGGAGACCGAAGAGCTGGCAGCTCGGACAAAGATTTAGTCTAGCTATTCAAACGGGGAACGCTGCTATTATCTTTGGAACCTTGCCTATGCCTATAGAGACCACTCTTAATAATATTTTTTAGTCAATTAAATTATAGTAGTAATTATCACAGCTCAAAACTTACCAAACGTATTGTTCGACTGTCGTCTATTCAGTTCGATGCAAGCCCTTCGATGTACGAGGCGATGCGTGAGCGCAACGTAGCGTTTGTTGAACTCGCTCTCAGACTCTGTCGGATCTTCCTGGCCTTCTGATGCTACCGTAACATCTGTTGATAAGCTTAGTTCATTATTGAAAAGTTAATAATTATCCATTAACTCTACAACCCTTTTTTGGGCCTAGGTTTTGTCTTCGTATATGTTTGTGCCTGTCATACAACAATGATTATTGGCTTTCACGATAGAGACAGTATGATATGGGTTAATTTAAGCGGCGGTTGAACAAGCATCTCCTGGATAGGCGTGCCCCAAATAGGCCAAAACTCACTTAACAACAGATGGGATTGTGGCCAAACGGCCTGACATTCGCGCTCTGCGTGCCTATACATAAATAAATCAGTGGCGCTACAACCCTTATTAGGTCTGGGCCTCAGATTTCTGAATATATTTCATGATCAATCTAATAGGCAAGTAGGGGATCAGCCTCCTGTGCCTGACACACGCCGTCGTCTTTTTGAGTCTAAGGCAACCCGGTTACCTCACGATGTTTTCCTTTACCGTTCGAGCGAATGCTTAATGGGCACATATAAAGTCCATTGGTGCACAGCCATTGATCGAACCTACGACCTCAGGAATGAGAGTCGCACGCTGAAGCCACTAGGCCAACACTGCTCTGCTCCGCTTGCGTACTGCATATACAATAAATATTTGTGAATTAAAAAAAAAACAATAATGTTGACCTGGTGGAATCCTAGTCCAATGGTCATCAGTTTCAGAGAGTAGTATCCAATTTCCACACCACCAGGGAGTTGCGTATACTCCGCGTTCGGTCCGACCTTCAGCGCCCTCAGAACTTCCAGAATAGTCTTCTTGCTCTAAAAATATTATTAGTATTCATAGTTGTGGACATATAAAAACATAGACAGAGCTATAGAAATAAAACTGCGTCTAAACGTGTATTAACGTAGATACCTATACAGTTTTCTGCTTTGGAAAATACAACTCTTATATTCAAAATAGGGCTGCGGTACCTTACGTGAACTCAAGAAAGATTTTTTTGCCTCCTCGACAACTTTGAGTGGGTTTATTTGTGTAAATTTACATAGGTATGATATTAACAAATTATACACCTTTCTCAGGAATACCGACGTATCAGTTAGAAAACGCTATCGAAACGGTAATGAAATCGCGTTCATACAGACAGATAGACTCGGCTGGGGGATTCATTCAACAAAAATGGTTATATTTGAGTAAATTTACATATTATGATAATAAAAAATTATACACCTTAACCTTTTTCAGGATACCCACTTATGAGTTGGTGAAAACGGTATTTTGAGTTAGAGTAAGACAGACAGACTCGGCTGGGGGACTTCATTGTATATATAATAAGAGACGAGTAAAAAAGACCAGTAGACATTATTAAAACAATTATGTTATCGCAAATCGCAATCGCTAAACAAATCATATATACATAATAAGATTTTAGTTTTAAACAAAGACTAGTTGTATAATCTGTGGCATAATCCAATTTGTTAAGATTTAAAATCGTCTTGACATCGGTTTACACGTGTAGACAGGCAGAGTAATCATATTACTTCAATGCGTTCTAGTTATTTATATTATTTTTGCAGCTTTATTGCAGGAGTGCAAGAAAAAAGGCTCCGGTAACACGTGTCGAGGCAATTCAACTCCTTGACACGACGGGCCTAGTGAGAAGATTGAAATGGACAAATCATGCGAATTGGTAAATTAGTTAATACGTAGTAAGTTAGGTTAGTAGGTATAATGAGTGTGCGTTATTTCTAAGTGATAAACAGTGGTAAGTGGGAAAAAATTGTACACAAAAACAGAGTGACTTCCCCTTAATGAGATTGCAAGTAGTGTTTATGGACATTTTCTTATATTAAAATATCCTTATTAGTAAATAAGGTTAGACTTAAATTACTTATTAGTGTTAAGTAACGCGAGATTGTAATGTTAAATAATGTCTGTGTGCAGAGACAATTTACAATTTTTTTTGCTAGATTTCAAGTCAATTAAAAACAGTAGACCTACAATAAAAATCGCATACCATCAGGATCCACACTGGCATTAGCAGCGAGCTTGTCCAAACTGTTGCCAGCGGAACGTGCTATACGGGCGTCCTGAGGTTTCTCACTAGTCGCATACTCTTCCTTGCCTCGTTCTTCTGACTGTGGTAATATCCATGTATATAACTAAACTATATATGAAGCATTTAGTTTAATAAAGCAGAGAATAAATTAATGACAAGTGTCAATTAAAACTAACTTACTAAAACTTCAATCATTTGACTAATGGGACTGCACTGTTTAACTTATCTCAGAACCACTTTCTTAAGATAACATCTTTGTTTGTTGTCAAAGATCATTGAGACATAAGCTGCGCTTCATTTCTATTTTGTGTGATGTACCAAAAAAAAGTACTGGCCATGCTGTTTAACTAAATATTTGCTTGTAAAATATCATAAGGCGTTAAAGAGAATTCGAGTTATTTTTAATAAAAATTACCTTTGCTCGAACATCCTGCCTATACCGATAGTTCCTAGATTTATCTTCGGATCTGTATCTTTTGTCTAACTTTTTGTAGAGTCGGACTCCACTGGCGTGTTTCTTCGTGGACATACAAGAAGGAGAGTCAGCAAAGCCAGCTGGGGCAGGAACTATGTCTGGTGTTGCGTCCGCATACGATTCCTATGATACAAAATGAGATTGATTTTATTTTTCAGAAAAGAATGTTTGTGTAAAAAAATAGCGTTATTTATATGCACTTATTTAAAATTCCTGAAAGGTATTTAACGAATAATAAAAAAAAAAATAGCATTTAGTTAAATTATTATTAAAAGCTAACCAGTAATGAAGTTATTATATACGCCTACATTATGAAAAGTTAGCATAAGCCATAACGTCATTATATGTGAGAAATAAATTATTTAGATGTAATATTGTATTTTTTAACTCTGGTTACAGATACAATAAAGTATATTATGTTACAATAAGTTATTTATAGTTCTTCAGTATTTTTAGAAGCATCATAGCATAAAACAAGGTCAAACTAAAATGGAGGTGGCCTAGCAGAAAAAAAATCAAATAATAATTGAGCCATAACCATCTCCATACTAAAATAAAAGTACAAACTTTATATATTTTGGCAAATATTTAACAAAAAAAATTGCATTGGAGACTTTGTTTGGTTGTATTCGCTAATTTCAGGAACTACTGGTTCGTATTGAGAAGAATAACAGAATAAACTTGTTTAACTAAAATAAAAAGATATTTTAATTATATAATACTTACATCAGTATGCGAAGTCTTAGAGGTCCTACTGTCGTCATGCGAGGCTGTGACGATGTGGACCTCTTTGCCGCAGTGTAGGCAGTGGGCTCTCGCCTCATCTTCCGCCCCAAGGCTGTGCTCAGTTTGCTCCGAATAGAAGACGGAGTCCGAGCCTGGTGAAACGGAACGGAGGGATTCTGCTGAGGCCGCCTTTGCAAACTTTCCGTCTGTTACAGAAACTTCGTTATCACTGTTTTTAAAATTCCTATTTCCCAATACAAACTTGGATTTAATCAACTATTATTGTGCCGATAATGTTAACAATTTTCAGTTTCGGAATCAAGAGGTTTGCGTAGGCCGCTGTATAAAAGTTGCTTGAATAAATACTATTGTAATATTAAAATTAAATTCTAAGATTGAACTTGTAATAAATGTATATTTGATACAAATCGAATAGAGGTATCTTTAGATAATTTGGTAACTAATATAGCACGAATTTCCCGAAATGAAAGGGTATTGAAATTATTCATTATTAATTTGTTTCATTTGAGGGCAATTCATTTTGTATGGTAAATTACAATAAACCGTATAATTTCCTAGACGCAATATAACAATAACTCATATTCGATAATGATATAAACATTGGGAATAGGTAAAACCCGTGTGACATAGTTCAAAAACATGCAACTGATGCTATAAGGTGAAGAAATCGACAGACACTTATAAATACTACAATCTACAAACCATTCTCCTGCTTACGATGCTGCGATGTTGGGCTTTTGACATATCTTAACGGTGTCAATCTTGATCCATCATTAAGAGCACGAACAGTTTCAATATCTTCCGCTTCCAAAGAACTCATGCAAGGCAATGTTGGTATGGACTGTTTCCTTCTAGGCAAACTTCCGGGGAGTGATATGCTTTCGTTTGACCCGCTTTTTCTTCTAGGTCTTGAACTAAACGAAATAGAAATGAATTAGACTAATAGATTGTATTGCGAGTGTACGTGTGGGTACAGCTACCGATTTAGGCAAGACGGCAGTTAGGGCTTTCTTCTCAATAACCCTTTTGCCCACGCCCCATTAAATTAATTTGTAGAAGCTAGAGATGAAAAAGAAAGCAAAACATGTATTTTATTTACTCATCAAACTTATTCTTAAATTAATCTAAGTGAGTGAAAAGCTTACGAGTAACCGCAGTGGTTGTTATTCGAAGTAGGAGATTTTGTGGTTGAATTGGATCCAGTCTTCCTTCTTGGACTATCTCGTAAGCGTCTGTGTTTTCTTGGAGATATATTCCCATTACTTGCGCCTGCAATACATATCAGTAAAATTAAAGCACCAGGTCCTCGTGAAAAATTACTTATTATTAGTTATTCCAGCAAGAGGTAACGAACTCCAGAACTTAGACTGAGATAAATGTAAGTGGTTTTACTTTTTGAGGAGAAATAAATTTTTGTTAGTAGTTTAAGGTAAGGTAAGGTGGGTTAGCGACATTTTTGTGTTTTATTTACACCCTGAAAGACTGTGCTAAATATGCGGATTAATATATAAAGTTTAGTATATAAATTCAACCACGCATACCATTTTTCTTGTACTGCTCACTGGAATCATCAGAAGTAGGAATATTTAAATGCAGTTTCATATTAGACCCAATTGCTTCTCTTCTTTCATATTGCGTTCCCCTATAACTGACATCAACAGTTCTACTTTGCGTAGGACTCTTTGCTTTTAACTTTGTCCTTTTAACGTATCTTTCTCTTTCTACGGGCCTTCTATCTGAATCTTTTTCTTTTTGCATTTTTTCTTTCAAAGATTTTTCGACGTCTATTGTTTCTCTGGGCGATGATTGCAAACTCTTTGTCTTTTCCACGAAATGTGTTTTCTTTTTGCGAGTTTCTTGCTTTTCTTCTAAAGGCGATTTTGACATTGCAGACTTTAACGCGCTTCGTTCGTACCGGATTGAGGAGGTTTCTTTTTCTTTTTTCCCCCAGTCATCTCGAGATGTAGAAATAGAGTCATCGTATGATTTTGAAAATTCTAAAGTGAAAGCTTTCTTTTTTCTTCGTTTTTCCTCTGATAGCCAAAGTCTTGGACGACTTGATGATCTGTACTTTTGCGAGTGTTTATATGCTGGAACAAACACTTTTTATTTACATACAAAATACGTTTGAAAAATCATACTTAAGTAAAATGTATCATACTTAATCCACCGTCATCGTCATCCTCTATGGGACTTTCATAATATCCAGACGACGAATAATGAACACTTCGTTCATCGTCTGATAAAGATCCCTGTAAATATAAAAAAATATAAGATTCCAAATCAATTGATTAAAATATATTCAGTACGAATAAATGTTACCATATTTTTGGGAACAAACTGTTCTTTTCCTTTGTTTTTTTCCGTTTTTACTTTAACGACTTCAGGTTCGGGCTTCTCAGGTAGATCTTTCATTTTTTCACCGATTGTTTTATCAATTACACTTTCTAGTAAGTTTGAACTTGATCCACCTATGCTATAACTGCCACTTGAACTACTTTTCAGACTTCCTGTCTCTCGTTTTAAAGAAACCTAAAAAGAAAAAGAACAAACTAAAAGTTGCGGTTTTATATTCAAACATATTTGTATAATATTTTGTTTATAACCAATAGCCCATAAAAGCCACAATGCTGGATTTACTATTTTTTTATATAACAGAGGGGCAAACGAGCCTGCGGGACGCCCAAAAAGCGTTGCCGGCCTTTGAGGGAGGAGTACACTCGAATTATAAATAGTTGGAGGTGGTATTGCTCAGGGAATTCACAGTTCGCAAAAGAAAATGCCTTATGAAACGGACTATGGAAGACTTTCAGTCATCAAGGTGATGTTGATGAAAAGTAAGTAAAAGTAATAAATAATATACCGTCTTCGCTGAAAGTTCTTCTTTAATTTTATTAAGTTCAGTCTTATTTTTCCTTATATAGTCTACACATTGATTGATTTCAGCCTTAACTTCAATTCTTTCTACCGATGGCTTATATTTCTTATCTGGTAATTGTGGTGGTGAAGTTAAATTAGGTACAATAAAATCATCGCTTATCTCTAAGGGCGGTGAAAAACTTGGCAGAATTAAATCTTCTGTTATATTATCAGTTTTAGTAGACGAATACAAACTAGATGCGCTCTCAAATGATGACCCCTCTTGGGCCTTATTATTGTTTTCTGAACCTGTAATATTAATAAAAATTAAGTTAATATAATATGTAGAGAGTATGAAATACAAAACAAAGTACTTCCTAGTAATTCATACTGCATGCTTTGTGTATGCGATGTATTATTATTTTAATTTTAGGTACTAGACTACTGTTTTTTTATAAATATGATAAACACACTTACAAAGTTAACGTCTATGAATATATATTTAAGTAAATTTATTTATTGGAACCTACATACATACGAAAACGAGAGGGTTTCGCTGGACGAGATATGTATATTTTTAAAATCTAATAAATGTTACTACGCATTAAAAATGCATTGAAAAAGAGATTTTACTGATCGATATAACGATACTTACTGTTATTTTGATTTTTACTATTGCTTCTCTTAGAGCTGTCCGAGTTCGCTGTTACATAGTCTTCTGTAGTTGTACTCTCTGAAACATCTGTATTAACCTTTCCCGAGTCTGTTCTGGCAAGACTAGTCTCACTACTCCCAGTTTTTGCCAAAACGGGTTCTGGTGGTGACTGTACGGTATAGTTAGGTATTGTACCGTTTGGTTCCTTTTGCTGGGCTTTTCTTTGTAATTCCTGTCTTCTAGAAGGACTAAGCGCCCTCTCTCGCTTCTTGTTAATGAAACTTGGGGTACGCTTAAACGGGACGTCGCTGAGGTCTAAGCTCGGATGAGTGATTGCAATGGCAGGAGTATGATTTGACTTTGAGTGTTGTATTGGAGATGTTTTAGATATTGGTTGTTTTGTAATAGGCAACATGGGCAATGGAATGTTTGGCACTACGGCCGGAGGTGATAGAGAAGGTCTGTGTTGAATGGAGCTTGAACCTGATGTATCCAATTTATTTCGTGGAGAGGTTGGTGATTGACTCTGAAAAAAGTAAGAGGTTAACGCTTTCCTTAAAAATAGTACCTATCTCCTGGCTTCGGTGCATGCACTATTATAGATGGAGCAACAAAATCGTTATTAAATCAGTATGATATTGATAATATTACTCCGTAAGCTTTCTATCTAAACGATTATTGCTTTGTCAGTTATTGAGTATATTATTCGCAATGTGCCTAAGCCAGGTAGACCAACACAGCGGCGATCTTACTTGGGAAGCATCAAATTCTTCATCAAGGGCATCAGTATCTAACGAGGATCTTTGTTGATGCTGTAATAAAAGCAATTGTTTTCTTCGTGATGTTGGTGTTAATAATGCCAATGCTCCAGGAGAAGCTGCCAATGAGCTAAGATCAGACGAACTGCAATTAACAATAAAATTTGATTCATTAAACATATAAGAAAATATTATAGGCCTAGTATATTCACATGGGCAAAAGAATATTATTTTTATTTATTCAATACCTTTCAGTTCTAGGGTTTGCGTAGAAAGAACCGTCGTGAGATTTGAGCATTAAAATACCTCAATAATTGTTATGTTGATAACACGGTTATGTCAGTATAATTTGACAGTAATGGTCTTTAAAATATTAATGAAATAAAAGTACTCATTCATTATGTGAACGAATGAAATTACGCGTTAGAATATTAGTTCGCATAAATGCTGCGTCGGTTATTTTTACGTACAGACTTTATAATAGTTCTTGTAGTAAGGCCTTTTTAAGTACCATTCAGTGTTAGGGCGAGACATCATCCTCACACACCCGCTACAACTGACGTCACATTGATTAAATTTTTTAAAAGGAATGCGTAATGAAAGGTATACAAAAAGCTACTATACTACTTACTTTAGAATAAGTTTTATACAGACCTGATAACTGTTCCGTTTTCTGTCCCAGAGTCTATTTGTAATATTGTCGTCTGAGATTCGTTCCATAACCCGTCAGAGTGGTCTCTGTAATTATGAAACAACATTTTGATGATAAGGAGAAATGTAAAAATGCGAAACAGCAACAAACAAAAATCTAAGAAGTATTTACTAGAAAATGATCCATTATCGCAAGGTCCACTTATTTTACTCTTGCAATTATTCTAAAATCTCTAGTTTGGTTAAATGCTATTTAATGTAAATACAGAAATATATCTGTTCTTGTTTCATCTCCTTATTTCTATGTGGTTTAATAATATTATTACCTGCTATGATCGACAGTCAGCGATTCATTGGATGCGGAGGGTGATTTTTTTTCTAACGGTGCAAGAATTTTAGTTAGACTATTCGCTGACGGGATCTTTTTCTCTTTTTCTTCTTCATCTATCTCTTGTTTTTCTACTTCCGGTGAAGTAGGACTCGATTTCGCTGTACTGAAATTTTACGTGTTAAAGTTAAAATGCTGAGTAACAAATTTACATGTAAGGTGTTTTTGGAAAAAAATAAAGATCATAATTTAATCTCTATCGACTATTCGTAATATTTTTCTTAATCAAACGTACCTTACATAGTTTGAATTTAATACAATCTGGAGGGCCTCTACTTTATTTAGCAAACTCATCTTTCAAAAATCTTAATGAAACAAAAATAAATAATTTTTAAATATGATTATCGAATTGACAAAATAAATAATAGTAGTTAATGAAAAAATAAAAATATTTGAAGAAAAATGTTCTATCCTCACATTCTTCATCTCCAGATGGTATTAAATATACACTTAGTTGAAATGTAAAAGTTAAACCAAGCTATAAGCAAGCTTTAAAAAGCCAGCATTAAACACCAACCTGTCTTGGAGATTATCCTCTCGGTCAATACTTTCTGTTTTATCTTCAAAGCTAACGCTCCGAATTCTAAATGAATCATGCTTGTAACTAATATATTTTTCATGAAAGTCTTCATATGGAGCATTGCCTTCTGAAGAACTAAGAAGAGAATTACATGAATGAAACGTGAATTAGGCAAGCATTAATTGTATAGATCGAAAGATATGGCTATGCTTATACTAAAGCCGAATAGTAACTTCATACCCTTTATTGTTATTCCATGCTCGATATTGTAAGCCGTGAAAAGTAATGTCTATAGAGATAAAAGCTTGCGCTACCAAATCCTGGATTAATAATACTAATATTTAAAACAGTTTAAAAGAAGATTGTTCTTAAGTAATTTTTGATAATCCTTTTACGGCTCAAGAACTTAAAGCTTGGAATTAATCACGGAAAAGATAAATAAGGTTGGAACTTGATCGAGTTTTGTACTAGAACCAGTGTCATCAGTAGCTATTACTTCTACTGAAAACTTTGAATTACCATAATCACGCTTTGTGCTTGCGGCACACTTGCCTACATTTATCTATTCCGTGAAAAAAATATTCGTGATTTCAAGTAAAATTACGTGCGTTTTGTGCATTGAGACGTCATAAACAATATTACCCATACCTAAAGGATCCATCGGGTTCAAATGGAAAGATGCCTTCATCTTTAATAGGTGTTTCGTCATAATTTTGAGTAATGTACTGTTTATATGTAGCTTCTCTTTCTCGATCTTCTCTAGTCATATTTTCTTGACTTGTGGACATAATTATTGGTGCATCCTTTCCACCATCGCTACATGAAATTTCATTTTTTCGCCTGAAAATACATATTTTTCTTGTATGTATCATAACACTATTTTTGTAATTTTCATGGATTTTTATTCATTCCTACACTTTTTTTACTACCGAAAATAATATTAAATGTCTTGTAAAATCGAGGAGAAATATACTAGTGCCATTCCAAAGATAAATTTAAGTTTACAATTGTTAATTTTAAAAATCCAGTAAGGGAAGCAAAACATATTTTTGTATTCATCATATAAAGTATTAGTGGAAGAATATGTAAGAAAAACTCGTACCAAGGAGCAGGACATGCAATCCTAAGGGAAAATATAAAAATAAAAAATAGAATAATTTATTAAAACAGAAACTGATATCGCAAACAATGCTTAAATAATAAAAACCAGTCTGGCTTAAACCTTTTCAAATTCAAAAAGTTGGTAATTATTCTAGTACAACATACTAAAGATACTCACGCATCTAGCAAAATTTCTCCTTCCGACAAAGTTTTTTGGAGAATTCTCTTGTTTTTCCTTCGAAGTGTTGTGAAAGGAATGGCTTCATCATCAGGCCTTGGCTCAAAATCAATGATAATTTCCTTTTCATTTTTTTCACTATCGTCAGTAGTGGTCGCCGATGTCTCAGTGGATGGTTCTGATTGAAATGTCGATGTCTTAGATAATGGATGGGAATTTGTGGTCTTTTGCGAAGCATCACTTGTGCTCTTTGATAATATCGATCTTAATGATTTATCGATTTTCGCCTGTTTAGCGATCTCTTGCTGTAAATATTCTAAATTCCGTCTGTTTAGCGCCATACTTTTTTCTATGTTTTCGATGTCATCATCAATAGTGTCATCTCTATCGCTTTCGTGAATAAATTGGAAGTTTTGTTGGAAATATTCTTGGGCTTGTTTTTGGAGTGCACTAAGTTCTGAGGATTTGTCTATTTGAGAGGAAGCCACGGATTTGATGGAGCATGATGTGACGTCATCCGAGTCGCCTCTTTGTAATGGTGAAATAGGTGTGGGAGAATGAGGGGAACGAGGTGGTTCCTCTGATTGTGTTCTGTGTAGTTTTTCATGCTCACCCGCGATAATACTGAAATATTTAAAATAGTAAATGATACTAAAAATAATAAAAAATTGTATTTCAGTTTTGGATCGTCGGTTAATTCATCAGTTCGTAAACCATACGAATCGTATTGTTTACGATCTGACCTCAATGACCATAAGCTGAGAACATTAAGTAGTATTATTACTTGTTTAGTGGTATATGTTATTATTTAAACTAAATTTAATTCATATTATTTTTAAAGATAAATACGATATATTTTTCGTTTCCATGAGGTATGTATCTATACGTATATAGGATAATATACATCTTGACCGCAGAGTACGCAACGATAAAGAAGAACCTATGTAGAAGAAGCAAAATATACCTTTCTATAGCAGCAGCAACTTCATCGTGAGCGCCCGTCAGTCGATCACCTCCAACCTCAGAAAATGATTTTGTCAATCTTCGAGCACCTACTGTGATACCATTTGTTTGTACCCCAGCTGCAACCATTTTAACCTGAAACGTATTAATGATAATATTAGCAAGTTATCACGAATTTCAGATTGTCTTCTTAAACTTTTGAAGGCAACTTTATTTTACCCTATAAATAAAAACTGAAAATTAATTAAGTTTTTGACTGGGTTTTATTTCCAATATCATCAAATAATCTTATGTCTAAGTGCCGTTTATTTTGCTATACACAAGGGCCGTGTTTTGTATGAATAATCTTAGCTGGCAATAATTACGAATTCTGTTTTGAATTGAAATAGGATTATCATAATATGGCAAAATCTAGTTTATTTTGAGTGTTATTCTTTTTTTAAATAACGAAATATAAATTTGTTTATACAAAGTTTAATACGCACCCTCTTAATTGTTCTTGGACTGAGAGACAAATAATTTGTTGTTTTCTTCCCCAAACTTGCTTCAGTTTGTGTTGCTTGTGTTCTCATAACTCCTTTCTTTAATGTGTCTGAAATAAGGTATAAGTGAAAACCTGTACTTATAATATTTAAAGATTTATGGTAAGGGCATATTCTTGTTTTATAAATTCGAACCTTGAATAAAACGAGAACACTTACCTAAGACTAGTACTTTGGCGGGTTCAGTCTGTGTCGGTCTCGGCAGTGAAGTGGCAGGAATAGGGGCAGACATTGGTGCAATTGGAGGGTAATGCACCGGAGCAGGCGCAACAAATTGCGGGTAGGGAGCGAATGGCTGGAACATTATTGGCAGCGTCGCGTATGCTTTGTTATCAGGCTGTAATTTCAAAGATTTCTGTAATTGTACCAACTACACACATAAAAACACACTGCAAATAAGCTGAATATAATATAGCAAGTATGCAAGTATATAAAATTTAATTGTTAGGTACGTTACGTTCTATACGTAAGAGAATTTAACATTTAGAACGAGCTTTAATAATGTGCAATATTGATAAATCAAATAATGTACGAAGTAATTCAACAACAGCGTATAGTTTCCTCTCAATTAGTTATGGTCATAATTATAGTAAACCGATTATTTTTATTATAAATATCTTAACAAACTAACAAGTTTCACTAGGTATCTACGTATTTCGTAATCAGGACAATATTGATTAACTATACTCAGATTTTTAATTCCGTAGAATTCTAACATTTCATAAATGTTGCTACTAAAAAAGTTCTCCACCGAAAAAGGGACAAATTAACCCATTTAAGGGCAATAAAATGCGACGTATTTTTTATGTTTTACCTACAAAAAGGTAAATCTTAATATTTACTTACTCAAGTGACCTAATACAAAAATAACAAATATTGCATTATCACGAAGAATATATCGAATTAACTTTAATTACTTTATTTTATTCTTTAGCTGGCATCACCTACCAATTCCAGGTTTAGTAAACCTTTAAAAAAAAATGTCATCTTTACCTGTTTTTTATGTTACAGGAGGTGATAAAAAGGGACGTAATTATCAGTCGCCGTAAAACCACTTTTAATGTTTAGCACCACACTTTATAAAATGGATACATTCACTAACAAATAACATGTTTGTATAGAGTCAGATGATCAGACTCGTATTGAAATTGAAAAATGTGCCCGGCCAAAATGGTTTGTTATCTCCGACATGTCAAAAAATTATAGCTGTCAGAATTCTACGGAATTAAAAATCAGAGTATAACATACTGTAGTGTACTCGTATTATTTACGCCTGTCAATTTTGAAAATGTCTACGAAGTTAATACTTTTATTTATTTATACAGAAAGACGCTTATCGAAACCCATTCTTTATATCTAGATGATAAGAAGCTATAATAAACAATACTTATGGCACCAAATGTCCCATGAAAAATTATTTATAGTTTGTTTACGAACCCTAACAACACGTCCATCGATCAGCCTCTCGCAGTTCCGGTAGCGGTTTCCGCTAACGGCTGCGGGCATCACTGAGTCGTCGAAGGTCGTCAGGGTGTGCGAGCGAGCGAAGGATACGTGTTTTGTCCTGTAATAACAATAGATCGCAATACAGGAAGAGATTTTTTGAAGAATGTTCTTATTATAAAATATGCGGCTGTGAGTTTAGTTGGTAGTTCAGAGTGGTTGAGTGGTCACGAAAAAAAGGTTTCGTGATTGATGAAGCATGATAAGGTCCACAATAACAACAAATTTGATCTTACAAAGACATTATATAATATGTTTCATTTATTTATATTAAATTAGTATATCTACCGAAGTAGATGAAGTTCCTTAGTCATGTCAACGTTTTGACATAAGGGAGACTAAGTAGTAAGTCTCGAGAATTCACATTACATTCTTATAATCATATTTCTACATTATTTCTATAAAGCTTGAATAGCTACTATGTAAGCTTGAAGCTTGAAGCGCTATCGTGTGTCTATAGAGCTGGTTTAAAAAACATACATAAAAAAAGAACCTTTCATGAGGTTCTTTTTTATTTTTTTATTTTGTACTTGTAGAAAATTCAGAGATATTTGCAAAAGAAACTATTTATAGTTAACATAATTGAGTCAAAACAGTGAGTTCTGCTTCTGATAGTACAACTAAATTTTGTCGTTTGCCACAACTAAAGTCACAGTTGACAGGCAGACATGAGATGTCAAGATAAATCCTACATTATATTGAATTTTTGTTTATATTTTTATATACAAATGACATTTGTCTATCAAACCAAGTATAACAAAAAGACTATTCGACTGTCTATCTTATCAGTCACAACACACACTATCGTTAATTTATAACATGATATTTAGTATATGCGATACAACACGTTCTCTTTAATGTCTCATGCAGTTTACCCAAAGGCCCTGTAATAATCTATGTGATATAATGATAGTGGCAGATGAGATACGTTACCTGTGCGGTGGTATGGTGAGTGGTGGTGGCGGGGGAGGCGGTGGTATTGGTGTGTGGGCGGGACAGCTGGAACATTGCAATAATCCTTAATACTGTGCGCTTTAAGCTCTAAAAGCTTTGCGATCGGTACAAAATGGTAACTTGATAGGTCTAGGTTTTAATATTATGCTTGATTTGTCAATGGTGATTCCTTATTCTATGTAACTTAGACAAATAAAAGAAAAAAAATAAAGACGTAATTATTTTTTTATTGGAAGTAATATATATAGTAATTCGACTTAGGGTCTTTCAAGAAAAGAGTGTACCAATTCTTAAAAGGCCGGCAACGCACTTGCGAGCCTTCTGGCAATGTGAGTGTACATGGGAGGTATCATTTAACATCAGGTGATCCTCCAGTCCGTTTGCCTAAAAGTATTAACAGACGATCGAACTTGGTACGGGCCCGACAGCGGATTCCGTACGCTCCATACCATATCCGTTCGTCTGGAGAGTTGTCTGCCGAACATTATTATTATTATTTCGTGTTCGCTCGGTCCGATGGTTTGCACATCGAATTTGGTCCGCTCCGTACCAAATCCGTGAGTCTGTACGCTCGGACCGGACAGACGCACGGCAGTCACGTTTGAAACATTCGGGAGGTAGCACATACGTCAACGCATGTACGCACTATGGCGGAGATTTTAACAGAACGCGAAGTCCTTGTCGATGTTTTGGCATTGTATAAAGACTTTCCGTGCTTTGTTGTTGTGAGGGATACATCACATGATTTGTATTGCAACAGAGATGCTCGTAATCAAGCGATTTGATTAACTTCATGTGACTAAATTCATCACGGTTTTTTAAACATGTTTTTGCCCACTCCTTTCTTTTTTTTCGTGATATTTGTGGCGGCATTACTGTTGCCGCAACAACAATCGCAATTTTAGCGCGCTTGGATAACGTCGGAGGCATGACGTCTGAACTGTGTACACGCCACGCGGGGAATGCGAGATCCGGCCGTGTGTTGTGAGTAGCGGATTTGGTACGCCATACCAATCCGTTGTCCGGCCCGTACCAAGTTCGATCGTCTGTTAACACTATTACAACATTAAAAAAAAGTTTTACCGTTAGGTGTCGGCACTTTGATGCACAAAGAGCCCATTTAGGCAATATCGGTTCTACACAATAGCACTGCTGTTCGCATGTCGAAGCTGTAATGATACATGCTCATTATGTATTGTGAATAGAATATGTATGGGTAATGGACGCATCATTAGCTTTGATTCGATTCGATTGGCAACATCGTAAAGGACATTGATGAATTGATCGATTTGTTTTCAAAGACTAAATTCGGCGTTATGTTTATAATGAAGCTCTCTAATTTGGTAAAAACATCTTCGGTTAATAGTTTGTTACATATTTTATGTGGAAAGTACCAAGCTAATTATACATTTTTATAGCCACTAGCCACTAAACTACTAGGTATTACACCGATAGAAAAACATTGTGCCTTCTTTTGTATAAGTTTTTCATATAACTCGGTGAAGATATAATTAGTAATTGATACGGTATGTTACTAGGCTATTTGCGTTGAAGGGAAAATTATTGTCGAAAAACAAATGCATATCCCCGATTACATATTCGGAATTATTGTAGCATTGGTGCTATTAACATTACACTTTGTTTAAATAACAAACAAGCTGTTAAGACGGTAGAATCTCTCTCGGAACTCGGCCTCTGAAGTTGCCTGCCGTATAAATTAAGAGTCTGTATGCTAATAATGTAGTATTAGGAATACAATATGGTTCGATACAATGCTCTTACGCTTCATTAGTTAGTTACAGGATTATAGCTCAAAGGACAATGCATTATTGTTACGCAACGTGATTGTTATCACAAACATTACATGTATTAAAAGCGATAAAAGGATAATAATTCTTACAGACCCACCAACTTATCTGTGAAATGGAGAAAATGGGAACTACGGCCGCCATGTTGAATTTCGGCAGCTACAGGTTAGTGTTGTCTACTTTCTTTTTGTAAATTACCCGATATTTTTTTCATTGATTACTTTTTAACGTAATTGTAACTTAAAAAATATAAAGCTGAGTGATTCAACTAACTATAGTTCTGGTCACATAAAATATACTTATATTAATTACACTTAAATTAAATTAAATACACTTAAATTAAATACACTTATATTATTACCATTTTATTATTATAAAACAATGTTAGGTATTGTTTAAAATAATAAAATTATGTTTATATATTTAACTAGTTTCTTATCTGATATACCCAATCATGGGTAACTTTTATTAATTTGCAATACTAAAGCGTCGGCTGCGCTACCACTCAGTTCACAGATAAGTCTGTGGGACTATAAGTCTAGTGAATTGTCAATATCTTAATTTTAGGTACGTAGGCGACGTACCGTTGTTACGTTTTCCAGACGTTTATTCGCTACTTTTCTATTACAATAGGTATTCGATGTTACATATTTTTTGCTAAGGTCTTTGTGTCTGCTTAATCGATATTATTCTTCACGATACATTCAGTACGAATAAATCAAGTGTGAATATCTGATTTAATTTTCAATTTCGCGTAATAAATGAACAGTAAATGGTATAACGTAGTTGATAACTCGCAAACGCAAAGTTTCTTCGAATCGAATAAATGGTGTTTGTTCTTATTTTTAAAGACTTCTACTCAAGTTAATAAGATTAACCTGGTTCTACGGCAATATAAAATAAACGCAAAATAAATATTACTTTAGTCTATAATTGTGATGAGTATTTATAAAAAAAATATTTATGGTTTACATCAGACCATCTGTGAGCATTTTTGTAAAGTAATAGATCAAATTGTTGTTTTTAACTCGAAGTAATTAAAGACTTAAAAAAATTGCGTCACTCTGGTTTGAAATCTTCTTAAAAATCGCCCATCCGACAGTTTTATTAAATTTTTAATACCAGATGTTGGTTTATTTATATCATAATACTTAAATATTATAAGCGATGCAATGGGCGGCATTATCGCTGACAAGCGATGTCTTCCAGGCAACCTTGGTTTTAATGTGTATATTCCTTAAAAACAATTTCTTTTGTTAGTGCGTATTACTATTTCCTGAATCCTAACTACTGTACAAAGGAGGATCTTATGTTATTATCAGTTTAAGAAAAAAAAGTTAATATTTTGAACATATATTTTTCTTATTTTATTCGAAAACGAAAATATTATGTTTACGTTTCATTAACGAGAAAGAGGACGTAAAAAATATTTTCATTTTGTTTTATCAATATTCTCATAAGTAATGTTTTTCATTTCATAATTAAATCCGTAGAAACCTTCAAAGGAAAATTTATTTGTGGAAACAGTAATAAAATTGAATTTCCTGATGTCTGTAGAGGAAAACTAAAAATACATTTTATTAAGCTTTTATGAGAGTTGAAACTTGATGGACGTTTCTAAGCTCGGATAATGTTAACATCTTAAATTTGATTACAAGCATTGTGTTCGTAGCAGTTTTGAAGATTTAAAGTACAAGGTAACTTTGAATATGAATTAAATTTCCGTAATATATGTCACGCGTCTATTAGGACAAGACTTTTTAAAGAGATAAACATTATATGTAAAAAAGAATTCTTAGCTTGCATAATCCTACATATCGCTGAACATGAACTAAGACAAAAAATAATCATTGTGAAATCCTTCATTACAAATTTTTCCTTAATTTTTTTAATTTTCATCTTTTTCATGCTTTTACTTAGATTTGTTTCGTCTTTCACACACACACACAATTTCACATTCACGTCATCATCACACAGTCTTCATATATTTATTATTTTTTTTCTTTTTTTACAGTAGGTACCCTCGTTTTAAAACCAATTGTCTTAGTTATTTTTGTTGAAACTTTGTTAATTTAATGAAGAGTTAGGCTTCCCTGTCACAGGTCTCTGACTTACTAGGAAGGCCTCAATCTGAATTCTATTGTCGATAGAAAAAAACATGTTTTTTTTTTATATTTCATGTTTTTTTTTTTGGACAATTCACACCAATTTACATAGTCCCATTCTAAGCTGGTGAAGCTTGTGTTATGGGTACTAGGCAACGGATATACATACATATTATAGATAGATAGACATATAAATACATATTTAAACACCCAAGACCTAAGCACCACACCAAATGCTCATCACATCGATGTTCGACTCAGCCGGGGATCGAACCCGGCACCCATGGATTCGCAGTCAGGGGTACTAACCACTAGACCAATGTGCCGCCAAAGCCGCCAAATGTGTGAAGGCTAGTTTTATACTTTAAGAATAACACGGTGTATATAAAATAGTAAAATACTTACGGTATAATAGAAGGTGGCCGGGGAAGCGAGCCGCCCCGACTTACAGAAGCGATTTGATCGACACTGTAATTTTGCGGCCAACCCGCGTTATCTTCTATTACCGATCTGAAAGTACAATTTATTGTTTGTTATGGCTTCAACAAAGGTTTTGATTATATTTTTATCGCATATGTTGGATATTTTATAGAAATAAATAATGATTTTTTTCTCGAGGGTCGCATCTAATGGAGACCAACATATTTAAGAGATTTCGGCATAAACATAGTTTGACAGAGAGAGAAGAGTTTAGAAGCCTATCCTACCTAGCTCAGCTATCTACTAACGGGTTCGATCGGCTTAGATAAATACCTTGCATAAGGTATGAAATAGTATTAGCACTTTGTATATAGAAATAGAAAAATCTAGGCATAAGATGTATTAATATTTTTGTATTACAATACAAATACAGTAGTGATTCAACAATATTCTATTATATCTAATACGATTATTATCTTATTTAGAGACTAGTAGTGAGAGTAGGTGCGACTCTTATCACTGAGGTCGTAGGTTCAAACTCAAGCTGTACAATGGACTTTCGATGTGCGCTACGCGTTTAACTCTCGTTCGAATGGTGAAGGAAAACATCGTGAAGAAACCGGCGTGTGTCAGGGAGAGAAGGCTGATCACCCAATTTTCTTTTTAGAAATAAACAAATGAATACTGGCACAGAGTTCGTAGCGCCACTGATTTTTTTAGTAGTAGACTTGTGCTTGACATGTGTCAAAGACTTTTGGTCGAAGACTTGTTGGTTTTCTTGCGGTGTTTATCTCAGCAAAAGTAATTGCATAGATACAAAGAAAAATTCATCGTTACACGGCATTGATTTTAGCATTCAGGATTGAGAGACGCACGCTTAAATCTAAAATAATATCTTATAATATTTTTAATATCTTCTTTTAATTACTGAAAAAAATTACTTTCAAAGTATAAAACATTAAGTACAATTTGTGGTATCTAAAGTCTTTTATTAAGCTATTAAAGATCTCTTCGATATTGGACCAATGTTAATTGCCACTTAGGATCTTTTCATTAACAGAATTACATTCTGCTTAATTAATGTTACGGAATAATGTGGGCTATAATTAAAATAAAAGATGAAAATTTAATTAGAAAGTCGTTAAGATGTTTTATGATGGGAAATGGAGAATTTGTTTGCGAAGTTTCAGATACTTTTTGTTAGGTCTACATAAAGTATATAATATATAGATTACGTATGACAATGGCCCGAGAAAGCGAAGGAGTTTTTAATATGTTTTAAAATATATATATTTGTGTTGGGCTGATCTGAATTTGAGGTGATTTTGTTAAGCTACAGATAGGCTCATAGAATCTTCAAGATCTTAATAAATTTTTAAGATGTCAATTTCTTTTTAGTTTAAGATAATTCAAATAAGTTCGATGTTCTCTCTTGACAGCTATGATATTTGCAAATTCCTTACAGGTTTCAGGATATTACTAGCTCAAACCATTTTATTTAACTGAGGGAATTTATTGAAATAATTACTAGCCCTAGGATATTGCACTGAAATGGTAACCCTGGGTTTATCAAACGTTGTAAGGCCTTAAATAGTTCGTCTCTCTCTGTCAAATTGAGTTCACGCCGTGACTAAAAAGGACAGATGAATGCTATAATTGAAATTTGCTATAAAAAAATATACTGTGGCCACTCCATCCGAGTGAAGTCTTCATCCTCTGGCATCCAGGTGTAGCGTTTGGGGTCAGGTTGTGCGCACACGGAGCGTGGCCGCCGACGAAAGTATGAGCATTCCAAGTCGGCATCATGTGCACACACCTCGGCCGGGGGAGGTGCTGGTTGGCCGAACCTATTATACGTTTTTTATACATCATAGAAGACCCAGTATCAGTTCACAAACTTTTCAAACTGAGTCAAAGAGGTGTAACTTAACGATTTATTAATGAAGATTTTATATCCTTTGTAATGTATAAACCAGTGTTTTCCAACGTGGGGTCCACGCCCCATAGAGGGGCAATTTGATTGTAAAGGGAGCCCCCCTTTACAATCAAATTGCCCCGTTCGAAATATTATTAAAATTATTTGGAATTTGAATTTCAGTTTTTCCTTATGTTTTAAAATTTACTTACTGTGTTTAGTTAACAATTTCCTAGTAATTTCTTCCTAAAACCTATTGTTTAAGTTTCTTAAGTGAAGAAGAGGGCATATGAATTCTAGAGTCTCAGGTGGGGCAAAGTAGATCAAAGGCTGGAAAACACTGGTTTAAACGGCGTTGATCCAATTAAACCCAATAAAAACTTAGTAAGATTTAGTCTCACGTTTCAGCAACTCTCATCTTTTTTGGCAAACACGACACTTAATAATGAACATTTATATTGTTCAATACATAGAAACAAAGAGCATCACGAGTATTTTTGAAGTGAAACTTCTTTATCAGGGTTGGAAAAAAATGTAGTGTATTACACTTTTTTAACATTTTTCGTTACGCGTCACATTTTTCGGTTACGCGCCATGTTGCTTTTTGAAGTCAAACTTCTTTATCGACGTATGGGAGAAATTTTGTAGCAAATCGTCACGTTGATAGTAATAATTCTATTATAATTAATGAAATTCTATAATAATCTTCGTAGTAATAAGGTAAAATTAAATATTTGTATTCACGTCTATGATAATAAAAGCCTTTTGTTAAACTAATTTAACGAATTTCTGTAAAGTTGCATATAGTAGATTATTTTTCGAAAAATAAGATCATAAAGAAGTTTCACTTCTTACGTGTGTACACCTAGTACACGCACAATTTTTTTACTGTGCCACGCAAAGTTGTACATGGATGGTATACCTATTTATTTATTTTAGAGCGCTTAGCTTTAGCTTTTTTCAAATACAAGGAATTTGTAACTGTGTAGGACTCTTAGGTCAAAAGAAACCAAGTTCTAGAATCTTGATTATTGGTCAGTTCAGCAAATATCTTAATATTCTATTCACACACATTATACACAACTTTAATTATATTATGAAGCAAGTTCGTAGTATTTTGACGTAAATGAAAAATTATTACCAAAAAATTAGAAATAAAAATCTCTATTTGAATAAAAGTATTGCATTTTTAAAAGGAAATCGTTTTACCTGGGATACCGCTGTATGGGCGCATAATCGGTGTTGAGATTCTCATCGGAGGGCACTCGCCGCCGGACACAAACGGATAGAAATGACGCTCTGTAATGGAAAATGTTTTTCAATTCAACGAAATCCCTGGTTGCTTTATATTTTTCATATTACGCCAATCTGAGTTTGATATTTTAAATAACAATTAACGTCGGTGCTATGGCGAATATTAATAGATCTACAAATTACCAGACTATTTGATAGTTTGTATTTATATTATAATCTTTATATTTTTTTATTTTTTTTAAACGGCTTTTATTTGTGCCAACTGGGAACAAGGTACTTCGCCAGTGTCGTGTAGATGGAGAAGGCACGAAGGAGATTGATCGGTGAAATCTTTATTATTAATGTAAAAGCAATGGTGTTAGTGTCAGCTGCCATTGCTTCGACACATTTTTTCTTTATGGCCCGCACGGTTTGTGCATTGTGGCCCAGGGTCAAAAACAGGGAAACGGGTAAAAACATAAAATTATCGGCTGGAAAGTAATTTAGGAATAGAAAATAATTAATCTACAAAATAAAAGATCAAGTCTTATAAATCTACATAAAAAAGGAGTGTAAGAAAACATATTTACATATTGTCTAAATTTTTGTATTACTACTTAAGATAAAAGCTGCTAAAAGTTTATATACATGTGGGTCCAATGTTGAAAGTAAACATGATATGTATGAAGGGAAAGGAAACATAATTTTTGCGTGTAAGAATGTTATTTTTCTTTTTATTTTCGCCCATGACGCAGGCTTTAGTCTTTCGACCTTACCGCTAAGTCTTTCGTAGAAGTAAGAATGTTATGTTTTTGTCAACATTTGAGAACAGAGATATCAAATATAATATGTTATCTGTGATATAAACGGCAGCGGTCTCTATTATAGTTAATAAATAGAATAACTGACAAATATAAAACATTTACGACATACTGGTCTGACTCTAATCCCTTCTTCAATTCTCCTAAATATGTATGATTACTTCATTTTTGAGGTATATAAGATTCCTATCTTTAATCTATTATATTAAGTATCTATGACGAATATACTGGTGTAAAATCCGGAATCCATATCCCTTAAAATAAAAGGATGTGTACTTATGAATTCTATCTTATTATACGTTTACGCCTTATTATACGTTAGTAGAAAAAACGACACTAACAATAGAAAAAAGGTATTTAATACAGTGACAGTTTTAATATAACGCATTATCTAGACACAAAGTTTATTTAAACATCACAAAAAAATATTTATACATAATTAAAGAAATAGATATTTTTATTTTAAAATGTTGACTATGCTAACTTCCGGTGTCAGTTTTTTGTGACGGAGTGCGCGCGCATTGTAAAAATTTACTTTCATCATTTTTCCCTAACGCGCCAAAATAAGTATAACATCAATAATAAATGAAATACCAGTAATGTTTATCCATTCATCATCAACACAGCTGGTATACAAAAATTACTTTTTTTTATACGACCCATAAAAGCCTACAGACCACGCGATAAGCCAGATCTGTGGCCGAGAAGCTAAACAGCAGGCCAGTGTCTATTTAAGTAAAAATCTATATATCTTAATATATATAGATTACGTGTCATGTTGTTATGTCCGCTATGGACTCCTAAACTACCGAACCGATATCAATCAAATTAGCACACCGTGTGTAGTTTGATCCAACTTAAAAGATAGGATAGCTTACATCTCAATTTATACCCCCAATATTAAAATATTTGTTTATTATTTAAAAGTCACAATTCTAACAGATGGCGCTGTGTTGAAAGTACCAACGTTTCACATAAGCTACAATTTAATGGCATAACCACAAAAAAAGCATGGTAGTCCCCATGACTGGTGTTCTCCTACCGTTTCCCTTGAATAGTTTGCTACTATGTAATATAACGAAAACCTTAGCCACAGCAACGCTTGGCCGGTCTGCTAGTATTAGATATAAAAATATGTTAAAAGTTATTTCACCGAATATACTGAACAATATAAATAGTACGATTGAATTTCTTTGCAACCGGAAGGATAAAGAGAAATATTCTATTTTTCGTAAACCTATTATCATCCAACGAATGTTTGCTTACTCGGTTGTCCTAAGCTCCATTTGATCCATTTACGAACTAAAGATACAATGAATTGTCCTTTGACCGTGGGCAGGGCAACTAATACTGTTAATGCTTAGGGAGGAGCATAATAAAATACTCAATTTATTAACGTAAACGGCGGCCTCTCGAGAAACGTTTATTAAGTTAAGCCGCTTAGATCGCGGAAGTGAAACTAATTCTAATTGACGATTATAAACAATTAATTACATAAATTCTTAATAATAAATCAGTGGCGCTACAACCTCTTTAGGTCTTGGCCTCAGATTTCTGAACCTGTTTCATGACCATTTTTAAATTTAATAGGCAAGTAGGTTATCAGCCTCCAGTGCCTGACACACGCCGTCGACGCCGTCTAAGACATGTCGGTTTCCTCACGATGGTTTCCTTCACCGTTCGAGCAAATGTTAAATGCGCACATAGAGAGAAAGTCCATTGGTGCATAGCCGGGGATCGAACCTCAGGTATGAAAGTCGCCCGCTGAAGCCACTAGGCCATCACTGCTCTTCAAGTCATAAATTCTTATAACGTCATATTTTAATCACAAAATTTTATTAGACGTACACATAATATCGAAATTCAAAAATATAACAAAGGAATGTAACAGTTGCAAAACCTGATGGTTTCATAACTTTATATGAAATGATTTAGAACAGTGCCAATGTTGAGATTACTAAAAATACTAATGTTGCCATCCATTAGACATTTCTAGAATTTAATATATTAATATTATATCCGTCCGTATAGTCCGTCGATATCTGTTTATTGTTCTGGCATATTAAATGCACTATATAATTTTTTTCATAATTGATTTGGAAGGTTGATGCTATACGTGTTTGATTAACAGTCTTATTTCTTTATTTGCTGAAAATTACGCAAAATATGAAGAGAATTTTATAATTCCAAATTCGAAAGAAACCTTTATTATAAAGTGATAAGACGCGTTATACTATAACTAAATTAAAAAAAAAACAGTAGTTGCCATAATTATAAATGTTTATCCAGAATATGTTTGGCACAAATTCGGAAATAGCAATTAACGAAGTTGGATTATACTTAAATTAACTAAAGAATAGATAATTTATTTGTTACTTACGCTTTTCAAGTCTTATTTTCATTTGAGATTAAAATGAAACAGGATTGGTAGAAAGGCAATGAATAATTTATTGCAGGACTGTTATCTCGTGAGCCTCGAAATCTTTTCTTTGTATTGTATTATAGAAAGTACCAAGTTGACAATGGACTATTTATTGTGTTTATAGCGAAGTTTTCAGCTAATGGCTTCGTCACAACTATATACATATGATGAATGAAACTCAAATGTGTTGCTGAAATATGTATTTTAAGAAACAACATTTAGAGTTTTATATTTTACTTGAAAACAAGCACTTTTACTTTACTCTTTTTCCAATCTATTGTATAATCTAAAATGTTCTAACAAAATATCTTCCAATTAAAATTAAAATGACAAGCCAAAACTAGCCTCTTTTCCTCAGACTAAAAAACATATAAGAAAAAAATAGAAAATTAGAAGAATCTAATCCAATAAATATAATTATTTCTTTACGTATATTAGATATATATTTGCTATATAAGCAAGAATTATTTTTCATAAGATATCTAATTATGTGTTTTGTCTACTAAATTATTTCGCCTACTTTAAATTCTCTAATACTTTTTATAATAGTTAAGTACCTAATATAAAGTAGAATGTCATCGAGGATACGTTCATATTTATTTGTAAGATATTTGAAAATGGAATATGTTTGATTCACTTTTGTTATAGTATAATACTTATTACTACTGACTACCGAGTAAAAGCGATGAAAAAGAAACTTCTCATAATGTTTTTATTGTTCAAAATACATTTAATTTAATATAACTATTGGTTTATATAGTATATATTTTAAAATACGTATGTAATGTCTTTTGGTATGTGTCAGTGGTTTGGATTTGTTGTCAGCTTGAGGGTAATAATTTTTGCCGGTACCCGAAACCCGAAGTGTAAGTTAGCTTATATGTTATGCATGGATAGAGCTTTGAAAGGGCACCAGGGAGATCGTGAATTGAAATGAATTTGATCTTGTAGGTAACATTCGTGTGTTTTTTCCTATGAATATTACAGTTTTAGTTTACGCGTTTCCTTATTATATATCTCCTTGTGCTATGCGCTACAGCTGAAACTCATGTGGTGAAATGGCCTAGTAATCAAATAGTAAGAAAAAAGGTTTATTGGGAAGACTATATCATTTAGTCATTGTTTGATATTGTTAAATATTTATTTAGAAGTAGGGTTGTACGTATTTCTGTATGCTGTATCATAAAAAAATAAAAACAAAAAAAATGTATAAAAAAAAATTGGGGTGGAACATCCTTAACATTAAGGGGGATGAAAAATAGATGTCCAATTCGCAGGTCTAACCGACATGCACGCGGAATTTCACGAAAATCGGTCGAGCCATTTCGGAGGAGTTCAATTATTACAAACACGAGAATTTTATATATCAGATATCACAGGGTACTAAAAATATTGTACTTTAGTTCGTGCGTCCATAACTTAAAAACAATGTGTTCAAATCGCTATTTATTTTAAGTCTAAGCGCAGTAATTTCTACTGTTTGTTATTTATACACTTAGGAAGGTTCTAACTCTATAATAGCACAAAAAACTTTAGAGGTGTCAAGGGACACCCGGATGGAACGAAATTCCTTTCGATTAATTTATATGTTAAATGGTATCATAACAGTATGATAGATTTTCTCGACACCAATCTTACGACGAAAAAAAAAGCCAACATCACGAGGTGTTCCCAGGCGGTCACCCATCCAAGTACTGACCTCGCCCGACGTTGCTTAACTTGAGAACCGGTGTATTACAATAGCAAATAGCAAAAAAGTGTCGTGACAACTTTTCGTAAGATTTTTTTCCGTCTACGCAACGCACGATAAGGAACTTCGTTCCAATATCACTTAACATCAGGTGAGCCTCCTGCCCGTTTGCCCCCCGTTCTATAAAAAAAAAAAAATGCATCAACTGCCAATGTAAAAAAACCCGTGATTTAGGTTCCAAAATAAATCAGGCCGGAACGTTTAAATAGATTATTATATCCGAATTGACGTCGAGAGCTAAAATCCAGGGATAGGGATAATAGGTCAAAATATATTTAGGGAAAGGCTGTAAATGGCAAAGCATCCATTATTTGTTTAACGAATTAATCTTGATCTCTCTGATTAGGCAATTTACGACGTACATAACTCTACGCAGTTTTGGAACACAAATTAATGTCTTTAATTTGCTACGACTGCTTCGTTTGAGTTTAATCACTGTAAATGTCGTGCCAAACAAGTAGATACATAAAAATAATATTCAATGTATAAAGCTATACAAAATTATAGTAAAATATATAGAAGATATATTAGACTCATAAGGCCAGTTGCTACATCAATTTATAATTATTTATTTCTTATTATTATAGACTTTATTACCGTACAAAAAAATAATTATTTTAATTTATAAATAAAAAAAATGACCTAAACCATACACAAGTCTATGTACGAATTAAGTTAATCAAAATAGTAAAAATATAATTAAGTTAACAGTAGCAAAATATGCATTTTAATGTTGTTCGTACAGTTTAGCTAACAAATAGAATAATTAATATTTAGTGGTGTTCAATAAAAATTTGGTTTTATTCGCCAAGCTACAGCATTATTACTAGCCTAATTACTACATTATATATATACATTATACATACTATAATAATAATAAAATAGTTTTATTTAATTTCAAAATAAAAACACATACGACACAAAACAATAACAGTTGGTAACAAAAATAAAAATTTATATTTATATGGGTTATATTTTAAGCGTACTCCAAGGAAATCTATTTTGTTTATGTTTGGCTATATAATAGGCTATATATAAAGCTATAGCTATACTTAATACCTTTCCTGTTTAGCAGATATGCCGAGTACAATAATATTGATGAAGGATCTGATTTCAGTAACTATAGAAATTAAATGTCGAAGATTATGACCACTAATTGGCAGATATAACATACCTAGACCTGTTTTATATATACCAATTACTATAGAAATTGAATGTTGAAGATTCGTAATTGTATTCATGTCTGCAAGGCTCGCAATAGGGATGGTGCCTCTATTCCCCAAATTTATTGAGGAAAAATATTTTAAAAACTGACGTCGAGAAACATGATATACTTGTAACTCAAGTAACGGACACTGATGATCAAGATTTTTAAATCATGTAAGTATTGTCCCTGTTTAAAAACCCAAGAGGTATCTATAAGGAACCAGTGTTTTGGGAACTGTAAATGGAATTTTTAAAACATAAAAATCTCGGATTACAAATTGTATTTAGCTAAGCTTCTCTTATTCCAATCTTGGCAAAAAAAAACAATTTGGTGCAGTTGTTCGGAACTTTTACGTTTACATATGTTCTACAGATATATGAGAAATATATATACCGGTTGGTTCTAGAACACGGGCTTTCGATGTGGTACTGTGACAGGCATCCGAGGAATCTGTCCTTCTTGGACTTTTCCAATTCCAGCAGATCCAGTTGTTTGTTGTTGATACAGTACTGCTCTCGGAACTCCTGAAATATACCCAATATTAAAAAAAAACATCAGATGACTCAAATTTTCTTAATAATCTTAATACGTAGGAAAAGTTGAAATACATATACTTTAAGGTTAAAAAACCTTAATCTTACGAATAAATTACCACTTATAAACTAATTTGTATACCCTAGATTTCGCTACTACTAATAGTGTACTAACAAATTTGTAGACAAGAACATCACAACGGACAAGCTTGGGATATATAATGAAATGTTCTAACTATATATTACATTGTTATTCATTCATTACACTGTTATTTTACAGCGCTTCTGTACACAAGTTTTCTTGGAATGTAGCCTTTAAAATTAAATTGTCTATTATTATTACACTAATATTCGAAAAAGTAGTCTTTTGAATTGGAAAATTGTCAAAATGCGTTTAATTTTTACAAGCTTTATATTCAAATTCAAATTTAAAAATCATTTATTCACGTAGGTAACACAATGTACACTTGTGATTCGTCATTAAAGAAATAAATATTAATGCTTCTAATTTTACATTTACTGCCAGTTCTCAAATCAAGGGCGTAGAACGGAAGAGAAGAACTGGCAATAAACTCTCCGCCACTCTTTTTAATCGCCATGTTTGTTTTTTTTTTACACAACGTTTGTAAGGAGCTGCAACCATTACACCATGTTCCACATGACATTTTAAGTAATTAATAATAATAACATAAATAAAAACAAAGACTTGTCCCCTATCAGCAGGAGGCATGGTGAAATAGGAGCACGCACATACATTCTCGTGGGAACAACATGCAAACACATAGTCGAAATAATTAACATCACCGCATACACGAATTCAAGTACGACCAGTCACCACAAGTAGCACCCGTTCACGAGTATGACGCATGGCCAGCCATCGGCCCCCTCGCCATATTTTAGGGAGAGAGACAACCCGACGCATGGACGCCGCCACAAGCAATGACATTTAAGCGAGCATGACGATCCTTGAAATGTGGACTTGGCTACATAAGAAAATAATAAAGATACTGAAATAATTGGATACCACATGGATCACGGTTTGTTCCCACTTTACATTAAAACAGTCGTGGATGTTGACTGTAATATGTATTAGCTTCACCTGTATGTATGTATGTATGTAACCGACTCCTTCGGACTCGATTTTGACCCACTTTAAACGGACAGATTTTATTAAAATTTTGCGCACCTGTCAAAGATCGACGACAATGCAATAATCCGAAAAAAAAATTAAAAAAATTAAACTAAAAAAATAAAAAAATAAATAATAGTTTAAAAAACTAAAAAACACGCTTTTAAAGCACATCAAACTAAAAAGTGAGTGGCTCTGTGCCATATTTTTCGTCTATCGAGCAACCCACGCTTTTTCACAATAATACCAGTATTTTTTGTTCATTACCATTTTAATGTAGGCTACATTAGGAATTATTATATTATACACTATTGCGACGTTGTCAACGGGATTCTATTAATAATAGAGGATATTATTTTTACTTGATATTCAACTCACACATATAACAAAAGAATAGTGTTAATCAACTAAATGGGAATTACTATAAAATGAATGCTATGTAATGTAATGCAAAAGAGTGACAGCATCTGGCTTTACTCTCTGGGCGTAACTCCGACATTTTTGGAAATCGCCACGCTTTTAAAACTAACTTTTGCAACCTTAGCTTGTACAATTATTTCAATATTTAAACGTCGGTTTCATTCTGTTTTGGTTGGGTCCTGCATAAAATATTAGGTTGAGAATTGGAATTGCCTTAAATCTGAACAGTCGAATATCTATACTATGCCATTGATTTGATACTATATATATATTGTATATAGCAAAAGTCTGGCAAATATGCAAGCCAACTTTTCCCATCTGACACATACTTCATAAAACTAATCTCCGAAATACTCCATGCTAAAAACAAGTCTAAGTTACCTATGAACTATCTACTTTGTTCTTTCTTTTATTATTTTACTTCACATCGATCAAACGTGATACCATCGCGACCTATTTGATGTAGAAGAAATTGCTTCGCTACAATAGTGATTGAGGACCGCTGAGAAACCCGAGTCTATTTATTTATATTAGTTTTACGATCTTGCTACTTATTTTGAAGCTATAAAATGCAATATTTGTTGCTGGTATTTATGGCCATGCAGAAAATACTTAAAGTATTTTTATACATATTGTTACGAATACGGGTGGATTAAAAATGTTTTTTCTACAACTTGAGACGTTTTCAACAAGCTCTGATGTGGTTTATGACCGTTTTAAGAGAGGTTCGATCAAAAACTAAACTGAAATACGCTATGTTATTTAGTTAAGATCTGGAGATTTTGTCAGTCTATACAGTCTTGGACGCGATTTCAAGAGAAAAAGGTTGATTATAGCAAGAGTATTAAGTGCGCCGTAATTGACGTAGTCACTGTGTTTTGGAACTAATACGTTTAGTAGGTAAGTATTATAGAGTTTTACCTTTTATCTATAAGTACAATGTTCATAATATTCTCAAACATTTGTTTTTAAATGACAGAAATTCAGTAGAATAAAGTTATAAATTATATAATTTGCTGATTGCCGATTCGTCAGTGGTGATGTTTTGTGATTTTATAACTTTAAAGAAAAAACTTTTTAACCGGATTAAAGTTATGTATTATTATAAATTTACAATTATTTAACATAATTTTAAATTTAACCGACGTTTCGCGTGCTTTACAGCGTGCGTGGTCACGGTGACTGAAGACTAAAGGTGTTGGAACTTGGATGTCAAAAAGGTGTAGAAAAAGTTGCATTATCTGTATTTATTTCCCCGGAGTTGGTATCAACTAAAAGATGGAGGGTTTTGGCAAAAATGGCTCAAGGTGTCCTCTATTTTGCGCGGATATAGAGGACACGGTGAGCCATTTTTGTCATTTTTTTATAATAATACGTAACTTAAATCCGGTTAAAAAGTTTTTTCTATAAATGTGTAAAGGTTATGTCAATAAAAGACAATACTATTTCATAGCTTTTATAATAATTCAATTCTTGAGGTAATGACGTTATCGTCGTTGTTTTCTACATCCTAAAATGAACCCCATTTAATTTGCATGTCTATGTGATATTATTACCTGTTTGGAGTACATTGTCGTCCGGCTGGTGGGGCGATCGTCGCTGACCTTCGGTCTCTTTCTGCCCGCGTTTTCATCCTCTGATTCGTAGCCCTTCGCTGATTGTGCTATGTCTGCCTGTAACGATTATGTATATATTAATAAAGGTTTAAGGGATAATGTCTGATTTAAATACTGAATCGCACATTTGTTCAGTTCACATACTTATATCTAAAATGTTTGTTGCGAAACACGAAGCTACTCAATTATTATTCTCCATTAGAAGACAACACTCATTATGTTGTAGGCACTGAAGGTGGTTGTGCATAAGTGTAAATATATAAAAAGAAACAAAATATATAATATAAAATGCATTCATAGTACACACAATGTTGATGAACTAAAATATACAACTACTAGCTGACCCGGCTAACTTCATTCCGCCTAACAGTCTAATAATATCGTGTTAACTTAAGTTAAACTTAATTTAGGATTTCATTAAGGTTAATACAACTTCTTTGCAAATACAGAAATGTTTTACTGCTTGCCATTGCGACAGAAGAATGGCAGTTTTACACATTAGGCCTCTTCTCTCTAGCGCCAATATTGCGATACTGCATGATAAAACACTTTCTAATATACAACATTTTTTGTTTTGTTATCCGGCGCAAGAACAAAGTTGTAGGTTTCTTTTATATGCGTAATTTTGTCAATATATGGCACCACATGCTATTTGCATTCGTAAAACTAATGAATTAATTAATTTTTATTCGATAACTTATACGATATTTTATTACTTATTATGCCATTCGGAGCAGAGAAGAATCCACCCAAAAAGAGATAACTGACATTGTTCCAGCCGATCTTGAGTTTTAAGTGGTGTAACTAACACGACTTTGTTTTATATATTTAGATGCTTGAACTTTATATTTTTATATTTGGCAAGAACAGCCGTCAACAAACCGAACAAGCGCCTATGCCAGCTACGCCGGCAAACTTTATGATAGTTTCGTCACGTATTCGTAAGCTACATACTTGTACAATTCTGACAGCTCGAACGCATTGATTTTCCATACAAAGTTCAGTTTACTACAAATTTGAATAATTCAATTTTAGCTCAAACTACTGCTCAATCTATTAAATATGTAACATAACATAGCGACAATCATGAACGATAATAATAAATAAAGAGACACAATTTATCGAAAATTATTAAATGTATTCAAGGGAATGAATATGTTTAGATAGCGAGGTCTTTTAGAAATAAATATATTCATCAAGTAAGAGGAAAGTAAACTATATATCATAACCGCTTTACGTTTCGTAGTACGCTGTTATAACTTATCCATTTGTCACGGTCTGCCAATTTGCAAAGTTTGCTGCTTGAAATGAATAAAACATTTTCTTTTTAAACTTTAGTGCCGAATCATGGTTTTGTCTAAGGAGAAACTACGAATATTAAAATACACAATTAGAATTTCACTCGACACAGTTATCAAATTTATCTTAACGAAGAAACGCTCATTACATTAATCAGAATGGCACCCTCCATAATGGAAAATGAATTTATCATACTGTGAAACGAACGCAACGTGCGTTCGTGTCTTATTGGCTTGACTAAGAGAGCTTTGACAAGCTTGTATTTTCTTGCATATTCAGTATTTCAAAGATTTTATGATCACAGAGTTCTTATTGCCAAAAAGTATGACGAAACAATGGCGAAATGTTTTTGTAAAAAAAAGTTCGTGTGTACAAAGTACACATGTCAGAAGTGAAACTTCTTTGGCAAATTAATTTTTAACTCTACTTCATATTAAAACGTTAGATTTACGAGACTTAGAGGGAGGGATTTTGCATGAAATATAAAATACTAATATTAAATAAATTATCTCTACAATTTTTTTTATAGAATTTATCTAAGGTAATTTACCCTTCTCTCTCTCTCTCTCAATCGGTCTCAGTCGCTCTCTCCCTTTTCTTCGAAAAAAAAACGCTGCACATCTTCGTGACGTTCCGTAAAATTTTTACCCTCATGAGCCTAAAGAAGTTTCACTTCAAAAATTTTTAATTTATTTAGAAACTATTCAAATAAGACTTAAAGCCTCCATATATCCTAAATAAAAATAATAAATATAATTTAAATAATATTTATATAATTCTACACTTCATTTATAAACCTTGATCCGAAAATACTAGTTTTTTAGTCGCTCCATTATAATAGAATTTCTATATTATAAATGGGTTCTATGATAAAATCCAAATATTACACAACAAAATTAGATTAAACAATATAACTTAAAACTATCATCTATATTATTCAAAACGATGCATTTTAACATATTTATTTACCCGCTCCAAAATGCGGAATCTAATCTTGAATACTTCAAACTTTACAAGTCTCTCAGTCTCTTTTACAAAGGGTGCATAAAATGGAAATTTTATTAGGAATAGAAAGCGTTTTGTTTTATTGGTTCTCTTGGAAAAAGCTTTATTGTCTGAAGCTACATTTGCAATTGAGCGTCAGGTCACTGCCATCGGGATTAATTCTGTCTGTGAGCTTTGCTATTACCATTTTAATGTGAGTTTAGTTTGCTATTGTCAGATAGTCTAAGTTTATTGCATTTATTAAGGGATAGAAAATATTTATGTTGCCGATATTTCATTGGTTTATAGCTAATATTTTTGTTTTTATTATGGCGGTGTGGCATTTGATTTTGTTTAGTACAAGGTTTTTGTTTTAATTTATGTTTCGTTGTTTAATTAAAAAATTAAGTTCACACGATAGAGTATTTGCTATATTCTTAACCGAGATAGTAATAATCTTATTTAACAATGGATAAATAAGAAACAGAATGAGAAAAATGGATGAAAAGATTCATTTTGAAAATTGGTCCCTGTGGCAGTGTACCTTTATTATATTTTTATTTATAATTAATTAATTAATCATTACGCGAACCACAGTTTATTCATGTAATTTTTATGTTAAGAATACTCTATTGATATCTACTATGAATATTTTTTTCGTTCTGCCCATAATTACGATAAATGCTTAATACAGAAACATTAGGTACGTTGTGCTCTGAATGGCACTTTAAGACAATTAATTGTTATTAGTAGGTAAGATTTATTTATTAATAATTATATTCATAAATAGAAGTTTATAATGGTGTGGTGGATACATAAACTAGACCAAGATTCCACCAGAATGTCGAACCAATGATATTATGTAATATAATAAAATTAAATTTCGCGCACTAAGACGGTACATTTAGAAATAAGCTCGTCATAAATACATAACAGGACATGTATAAATATAATTTTATAATATGAGTTGTGGGTGTTTTATCGGTAAGGGCGCATTTACTATTTGTATAGAGCAAAAAAACTAATATACTGTTAAACAATAATTTCACAATCTTAAATCTAAACACAAAACGAATAGGGAATTAAGTCAAGTTTTCCTCAAGAGACATGATCTATTTCCTGTGAACGTCCGATTCAACGTTGTTTCTACAGCTGTATTAAGGGATAATTTCTTGTTATTAATATAAGATTGCATTGTATCAGACTTATAAGGATTAGTACAGTATTACTAATATACGAGTATCTTTCAAATAAGGCTTAACCTTTTATTACGTTTATACATCAATATAATATTTGTACAGATTTTCCATGCAATTTGTAGACTACAAGTTCGATTCAAACTATCTAAGTTGGAGTTCGTTTAATTTCAGCTCGTTCGGATCGCAGCTGATGCTTTCCATAAAATTATTATTCATTATTCTTGTCGGATAAAAATCTTTCCTAAATATATACAGGGTGGCCAAAAGTCGTGGATCAAACGCAACTAGGGGTTAGATATATATATATATTGTTCTATCCTTTTCTATACTCTTTCTATCCTGTTCTATTCTATTTATTGGTCCTTCAGCTCAATTCCTGCAGTTATAATTTTGCGAATTTTTTTTTTTCAAATTTGAAAAAATCTACAACTATATCTTTTTCATAATATCCACTAGATTGGTACTGACGAGTCCTTGCGCTAGACATGCTATCTATTGGGTGTATTGAAGATAATATTAAGTTATATGATATAACATTTTCTCAAATCATAGCTTTTTGTTTACTTCGGAGCCCACTGTGAAAAAAAGTACTCGACCGAAAAGATTCTGAAAAGTTATTACACGTGGCCATGAGTGGCTGTTATTTCTTCCTAGGACGAAAAAACAAAATTGAATTGATATTTTAGCATGAATGTTTTTATCTATTTTTTTTTCATTCTCTTTCCACAAGTATTGCAAAATTAAACTCTTATGAAATGTATTCTTTATTTTGTTTCTCATTTCTCAACCATTCAATCACAATGTGCTACAGCGAAGCGTGGCTGGGTACAGTTAGTCTACACTAATATTATAAAGAGGAAAACTTTGTTTGTTTGTTTGATTGTAATGAATAGGCTCATTAACTACTGGACCGATTTTAAAAATTCTTTCACCATTCGAAAGCTTTTTTTTTTTTTTTTTTTTTTTATACGAGGTGAAAATGCGCTAACGCAGGCCCGCATCAACGATGTCGAGCTTGACGCGGGGACTGTGGGGCTGGGTCTACACTCAAAACCCTCTGCTATTCAGAGGGGTAGCGAGACCCCACCCACTAAAAACACCTCAGCCCTTCACACGCCCTTCATATGGGCCCTCGGGGTTCGCTAGGCATTCTACCCAAGGGACCCGGGCTTATATCCGACATAGAGGGCTCATTCAAGACCTGCGGTTCCGGGCCACTCGAGGTCGAGCCCCCAGCCTTGAACTACCGGTCAGTCTACGGTCATCCCCAGACCTCTCCCTCAATCGCTCAGCTGCCTCCTTCTGCAGCATTACATGCTCACAGAAGGTAACCATTGCACTCCAGGCCTCCTCACTTCCTAACATAGCTAAAATAATACCCGGTAAAGAGAGGTCCGACCCTATGACTGATACCAGGTCATGACGCTCCCTTGTCCAGGTGACACACTCAGCCACAGTATGCTCCGCCGTGTCATTTGGAGCGCCACAATGGTGGCACAACGGATGCACCTCCCTTCTAGGCACCTTATGCAGATACCGCCCAAAGCATCCATGGCCAGACAGTACCTGCGAAAGCCGAAACGTCACAGCACCCCAACGCCTATTCGCCCAATCTTTTAAGACTGGGCGAATTGCCTCTATTGTCAATGCACCAGCGCGGGGCGTTGCTAGATCGTCAAACCACCTTTCGAAAAGAATTTCTCTGGCATGACGCCTCATATGCCCCACTATTTCCCCCCACGTGACGTTCCCGTTAACTATTACCTCGGCCTTCGCACGATATAAGGCAGCGATAAGTTCCACCTCCCGCTCCCAAGGAGGAGTACCAGCTAACACACAGGCCGCCCCGAACGATACGGTACGGTAGCAGCGAGCTGCCCGAACCGCAATCACTCGTTGCGGCCTCCGTATAAGCATACGGTTCGTCCGCCTGATCAGCGCGTCGTCCCAAATGGGGGCCCCGTACAGGGCCATACTGCGAATGATTCCGCAGTACAGCCGGCGCACGCTCTGGCATGGGCCTCCAAGATTAGGCAAGAGCTTGCCAAGTGCTCCTGCCGCCCTCACAAGTCTCCCCTCGAGAGATTTAAAATGGGGCTCGAAATTCCAGCGACCATCTAGAACAAGACCTAGATACTTCATGGAGGAGGCCACTGAAATCCTAACGCCTTCAACCACCAATGCCGCCCCCGAAGGAGGACCCATCCTCGGGCCATGAAATAGCAGGGCTTTCGTTTTGTCAAGGGACACCCTGAGACCCAGGGCTTGGATCCGCCCAACAACCAGCCTAGTACCGGCCATCGCAAGCTGAGCCACCTCCCCAAATGACCCTCCACTCGCCACGACTAGAGTGTCATCTGCATAGCAGAAGAGGCGCATCCCAGGAAGCAGTGCACCTCGCAGCACCCAATCATAGCTAATATTCCACAGAAACGGTCCCAGAACTGATCCCTGTGGAACCCCGCACAACACCGGATGGCGAACGATTTCACCCTGTCCGTTCACAATTGCCACCTGTCGTCCTTCCAAATAGCTCCCTACTATTCGGCGCAAGTACAGGGGAACCCCGAAAAATTCAAGGGCCTCCCTGATCACGCCAAATGGAAGGCTATTAAAGGCATTAGCAATGTCAAGAGACACTGCCAACGCCCTCCCACCCCGCTCGACTACTCTCTTGGTGTACTGTTTTAGGTCCATGAGAGCATCGATCGTAGAGCGTCCAGCCCGGAAGCCATATTGGGCCTCGTCCAGGTCCGGCCCCACGATCGAGAGGTGACGGCCCAAACGAGAGGCAATAATCCATTCCAACGCCTTACCGGCTTCGTCTAAGAGAATTATGGGCCGGTAAGCTCCAGGGCTGTTCGGCGCACGACCTTCTTTTCGGATGAGACACAATTGGCCTTCCTTCCATGCCGTCGGGAACCGTCCACTACGTAAACATAAGTCAAACAGACCCCGAATGCTTTCCCCCATGTAAGGAAAAGTTACCGCCAGGACCCTAGCATGCAAGCCATCTGGGCCTGGTGCCTTCTTTCTGCTCTTCAGGCGACAAAGTATGGACTCTATTTCGGAGTCAGTCACCTCAGGAGCTTGCTCTCTATCGACGTCCCCATCCACCACCGAGGTCACCATTCTCGGAGGGACGATGTTCGGAGGCAGAGGGAAAAGCCCCGAAATCACCCTATCAAGCAAGGCGGGCTCAAGAGTCTCCGTTAGGGGAGCCCCTGCGCCCTTTAGCCTTTTCCGAGCTGCTTGGTAAGGGCGCCCCCATGGATCACTGTCTAACTCCTTTAAGAACTTTTTATGTGCCTCATTCTTGGCGTTTAAGATGGCCACTTGAAGAACCTTCTTGTGTCTACAGTAAACCAACCGCAACCCCTCTCTAACCTGCGGATCATCACTTCTTCGTCGGCAGCTCCTAAGATAGGCCCGCCTAGCACCACTACATACCCTGCGAAAGTCTTCGATTTCCCGCGTCCACCAGTAGGTTGCCTTTCGCTGAGGTGGCGGTCTCCACTTAGGCATGGAGGCGTTGCACACCTCAGTCATGTTCCGTTGGAGTCTGCGAACGCCCTCCTCCACGCATTCAACCGGGGTCGAATCCGCACACCACGCTTTAACAATGGCAACCTCTTCCGCTCGCTCCCGGTTAAGTCGACCAACGGTCCAGCGCGGAAAAGTCCGACGACTGGTCCGTGGCCTCAGAGGTGGCCCTACAGAAGCATTAACGACAAACCTAATGTAGCGGTGATCTGAAAATGTCTCCAAATCCCTGATTACCTCCCATCTAGACAACCTCCATGCGAAGTTTGAGGAGGCAAGCGTGACATCTACCCGTGACACTCCCTGTGGTCGTACACATGTAGGCTCCGTCCCCCTATTAATAAAAAGAAGCCCTAACTCTGCCGCCCACTCCTCCAGAAGCGGCCCCCTGGGATTAACATAAGTGTCACCCCAGGCGGTCGACCTAGCATTTAAGTCCCCCATCAGTATAACTGGCCTGGGCATAGCCCGCTGGATCGCAAGACCTAAGTCTCCAATAAAGCTTTCGAAATCCCGAAGCGGCTTGTTAGGGGAGAAATAGGTGCCCACCACCGTACAAGGCCCCCAATCAACCATGACATACCCAGGCCCCCTTTCTCTAAGGGTAATAGCCATACCCGTCGGACTGACAATAACAGCCACCAGCCCCAAAGTGTCTCCCTTCCAGTGGCTCCGCTGGGCCACGTAGTATGGTTCCGAAACAACCGCAACTTTCACTCCCAACTCCACCATGGACTGCAAGAACAAGTCTTGCGCAGCAGCGCAATGGTTGAGGTTCCCTTGTAGGAAGCTGGTGCAACTTTGATCCATATTAATCAGACATTGTACCAGACTCCCCAGGGAGGAACACCTCTGGCGACGGATGCGCCGCAGCCCCAGTAAAACCCCCTTTGCTAACCGGTGGAGGCTTGCAGGCCCGTCCACCCATCTTATGCCCCGCAGGTATTCCAGCCGAAGCACAGACCACGCAGTGTGACTGCAAACCACACTCACCGGCCTTATGCCCAACCTTCCCGCACCTATAACAGGCCATTCCTAGGTCCACGTCTGATGTACACAATTCTCTTGTATGTCCCAGTCGCATACATTTAAAACATCTTAGAGGTCGGTCTTCCTGTATTTCTACTCTGGCCGAGCTCCATCCAATAAGAAGCCTCCCTTCGGCTACCTTTTTGGCAGCAGAGATCGGACATAAGATAAAAATGTCCCCCATACCATTGCCACGCCTAAGAATTTGCCCAGGCTTAATTTGGTGAGCAGAGCAACCACCCTTAGCTGCCACGGCTGTCACCACCTCCTCAACTGTTACGCTATCGTCAAGGTCTCGGATGTAAAGATCCGCACATTTGACTGGTCTCTCCACCCGAGCCACGTCCGCCAGCACCTCCCGAAGGCACTCCGCAAGGCGGTCGGCCTTTTCCCCCCTCTGGGAACCAGGAATCTCTAACATCCGCGCCCCTGTAGCAGTTGTACGCACGCTCACCCTTTCAATGCCCAAACCTGATAAGCTGATGTCCTGCTTGGCTCTGGACAAAAGGGCGGCGTACGTGTGTCCCCTCTCTGCCGCCTCCTTCCGCAACGTTAAAACAACTGCGGCAGTGGTAGGCTCCACGAGCACCCGCGCAGTACTGCGTTCAACCTGCCCATATTTTGCATCCCCAAGACCCTGTTGCCTCAGTCCAGGTTGTGCTTGGGATTGTCCTCCAACTGGCAGCTGCAAAGGATCAGGGGGCACGGCCACCACCAGGGGCGTTGCAGAGGACGCCACACCAGATGTCCCACAAGAGGGCTTAGATGCGGACCCCGCCTTTGATTTTTTTCCCTTTCCCTTTTTCCCCGTCACCGTCGACCAATTCTCAGTCACCCCTTCCATAGCAACATTGCCCACCTCATATGTCTCCCTCCGCGCAGCAGACCCCTCGACTCCGCCAATGTGACCTACATCCGCCACCCGCGAAGCCGCCAGTGGAGGACGAATGGTCGGCTTCGGGAGGAGACGATCTCCAATTCCATCGAGCTTAGCATCCATCATGCCTCCCACTGCCCGCATGATTTCGGCCAACAAATCCCCTTTTATTTCTGATACGAACCCCGCCATAATTTCGCGGATTCCATTCACCGATAAACCCGCTAATTCATCCGACTGCTTGCTTATACCTCCCGACACCTCCATTCTCAGAGCCATCATTTCCCTTTCTTGTTCTACAGCGCGGGCTGTACGCTCGGTAAAGTCCCGTCTGAGGGCAACAATTTCTGACTCAAGGTCAGACACTCGTGCCCTCAACCGGATATTATCTCTTTCGAGACGCCGTCCCTCATCACCCTCCAAGCACCGCTCAGCAAGACTTTCCACTATCTCACCTAGCTCTTTTGCTGCGACCTTGAGGTCTCGGACAAAGTCACCTTTTAAATTATTCGACTTCGCCGCAATTTCGACAATACGGCGAACCCGAGCTACCATCCGTTCCCTTAATTCAGGCACCTCTTTAAATACTACATCATTTATGTTATTAGCCCTCTCAGCCTCTAAGGCAGCACCCGAGGCGGCCTCAGAGACATCCACCTCTTCCTTACGCCTAACCTCCCGACGTGCACTCCTCAATTGGCGTTCCAAGGTGGAACGAGCCACTTGCTCCACCATCTCCCGCTCAGCCTCCTCAAGGCCAACAGCGTGTTTCGCAGCCTTCTTCTTAATCGCCTTCACCACAACAGTGGAGGGCGACGGGTCACGCAAAAATTCCCGCCTTCGGGATCTAGAGCGAGACCTACACTTTTTGTCACACTCAGCCATTTTGCCGACAAAAAATTGGTCCAGGCCCCTTATGGAGACCTGGCCTTGCCCGTCCAGTAATGTGTCTTACAGTGTTACACTAATTAATGTAAGACCCATTACCAAAAGAAATTTAAAAAAAAAAGAAAAGAGAAAGCTTACTATCTAAACAATATAAATTCTATAAACTATCTTAATCTATACACACTTAAAATTCATACACTTAAGCTAAAATCACCGCCGCTAGTCGAGATGACGCAATCACACACACAAATAGTGTACCACCAATTACACCCAGCCGCAACTGACACACACACACAATGGGTCTCTATCCCTTGTACCAATGTGTATACCCAACACAGCTTATTCCTCCACGCCCTTGGATGACGCAATACGCGCCGATGGCGTAGTGTATCCCCGGTTCCACCAGGTCGCCAATTAATCACACAATGCGTAAGACCACACTGCTTTTTACTCCTCGCACTTCAAAACACTACCATCACACGTAGACACATAGGTATAACATGTGTCCGGTTCCACCCAGACACCAAAGTCTTAATCAATCCAGACAAGACAAGAATTAAATCTGGACCAAACAGAACTGACACTCTAGTATGGTCACCATCTCCTGCACATAATATGTAGATAACTCATAAGATATCACATCACACGCTTACGCATTCCATAGCTAAGCGCAAGCAGTACGCGTGCCACACGTGCACTCTGTAGGCGCGTTGGACGCGAACTCACCATTCGAAAGCTACATTATCCACGAGTAATATAGGCTATATTTAATTTTGAACAAAAATAGGGTTCTGTAAGATATTAGGGTTTTTCGGACACAAGGTGTAAAAAATCAACCAAAAAAGTTATTTATTTTGCGTACCCTGCCTAAACTATTAAAGATAGAAACATAAAATGTTTTAAGTAATTGTAGATCTTATAAATATCTACAAAAAAGTCCGCGACACACTATACCTATCTATGTCGAGTGAGGCACAATAACAATAAACACACAATATTAATATTAAAAAAAATTCATATAAATATAACGTTTCATATAATTATTTTATTTTAATGTTATTTGTACGGTTTTATTAACTTCATTAAGTTTACATTGATTATCAAATATGAGTGAAAATTTCGGTAAAGTGGAACGGCAAAGAGCATTTTATCCGTCGCCAAAAATGGATTGTCTTCGTAGGGTTTGGTTGGTTATCGGGAGGCAGATAGGAGATCGATCGACTGTCATGGTCTAGATTGTGGATTGATTATTGGGTTCGGACGTTAGCAGCCAAAGAAAATTGATTCGGTAGGAGTGCAACACTCTTAAAAGTATTAAATTTATAATTTTATATATAAATTTCATATGATAACATATGTTTCTCAAATGGCAAAAAGCAATGTTGAGTTTCAAACTCAAATAAATAATATCTCTCCCAGCGGAGTATCTCAAATTGCAGTTTAAGTTTGGAACTTTCCCTCGTCCTTCAACCATTCTAGACATGATTACGCGTTTAATGTTTGCGATAATAGTTTTAGTTTACGGTACTAATTAAAACAAGACAGAACAGGACTGAGTTTGTTTGAAAGTTTAGTATATTTTTCCATTAGTTTTGAAGCACGGGCACAGAGCTTTTACAGAATGTATTTTAAATTACACAAGACTGGTTTTATATTATATAAAAGCTGCTGTTTTAGAAGCTTTCCTCTTATACAGTAAGCTTTATAGGTTACTGACATCCAGGGTCCGATTCCCAGTGAAAAATGAATTGTTTTATGTTAAAGGCAGATCTGTCTTGCAAAGATTCATTACATATCTGCTAAGATATACTCCATTCAATAGTGTAGTGAATATAGACACCACTTGGCGTCTAATCTAACTACTAACAGTTCTATTTCCGTTTGAAAATTGTTAATATGAATGGTTGTTTTTTTATTCTTGCCAGCAAGGAAACAGCCAGCCAGTAACACCCGCGTACATAGCTGGCACAGAAACACATTCATTACATATTCGAAATTTAAAATGTTCAACTATACGAATTGCAACCAAAAATATTTGTTTTTACATGACTATGAATACATGTCATTTATCCAGAAATGGAAAACTTTAGTATATAGAGTTGTGTCAAAAAAAAATAGATAATAAAAATTTTATTTCAACTCGGAACAATATTGGTACAAATAAAGTAGATTTATTATAGAATTTGTTAGAGGTCGAATTCTGTGCTAAAGTGTTTCTATATGCCAAACATATTTATAATTTAAAAAGCATTGAAGTATGGCAATAATAGTGAGCTTTATATATGGAACTTGCTATCGATAAAATGAGTGCTATTAAAAATAACAAGCATATGAAATGATGACTAAGTCCTCGCAAAGTATGCAGTTCCTTTGATATCCCGTAATATATGTAGAAAGTTTCACAGTATTTTACAGAGTTTTGAAAACGTATATAATATCAACCGACCATAAATCATCATACATCCCAGACGTAGCATGAATTTGAACGACTTGCATTATTTTTCAATGAAACGGAAAATAGGATATGAAATGAATAATATCTTTTTTTACATATCATGTTATTTTCTATATTAAAACTATAGAAAAATTCTTCACCTAATCCAATTCAAAAGAAAATTGTCAACAGAACCCTCACGTCATTTACATACATACGAGTAAGTTAGTTTAAAAGCTGCCATTTTCCATAAATTATGCCTTCTATTGTCATTAGAAATCTAATAATACGAATATCTGTATAAAAAAATAATTACAACATTAACATTTTGAAAAAAACAATAATGTGTGAGAATGCTGGATAACATGCTATGTGTCACGCGCCCCTGTACTGAGACAAAGCGCGATGTCTGACACGCAGGACGCATGTATGATTTAATGAAATTAAGTTAGAATTGGAAAGCACAATTTACTTACTTGAGTCGAAACTGAGACACCTTGCCCGCTCGAGCCACCTGTAACAATAAACAATGTCTTAAATATGGGCCTCAATTATCGTGACCATGCAAATTGTACGATACTTTGGGCAATAACTATAACTTTCAAATCACTTTAATTGTATTAATTAGAGTTAGTAATTTTTAACATACCCAAACAGCGTTTTTAGTGCCATACTTAAAGTTGTCGATTCAATTGACTGTAATGGCAGCTCAACTAAAAGATCGCTTAAACTGGAAGAATCGCGAAATAAGTTACCGGTCTTTCTACAAACAGTAGCTTCATATTGAATCTTATCTATATATACTTTCCTTACTCATAATTAACGACTCTGACTACGAATCTTAACACACAGATATTCCAACACGTAGTGATTCTATATCATAGACTATAGAACTGGATTCTTCGTAGCCGTTATAGTCTGCTCAGTAATTATCGAGTCTAGAACTTTCTCCGATACCATCTTATAAGAGGTTTACAAGTTTCACAAGTACTTTCATGAAATTAATTGAACAAAGGCAATCGATATGAATAATAGTTTCTAATTATTGCATATGACTACACGAGGATAGACTAATACGAGATTAAATTATTAAAGTTATACTTCTTTAGGCGTGTTATGATAAATTGATGAGAGTGAAATTTTACGATGCGCGCGCACCGTCACACATAATAACAGAATGCATTGAACATAATTTAAAAACAACATTCGAATAATAATAGAATTTATGTTACACTTAATTTAAGAGAATAATAATAAACATTTATTAATTTAATTTTTCAAATGTAAACTGAACTTTATTGACTATAATGACATTTTCAGTCTTTGATTATTTAATTGTAATTAATTATTTGCTTGCAATCAAAAACTATTTTTAATAATGTCAAAGAAGTATAACTTCTTACGCGCGTACATAAGTACACGCACCCTTTTTTTATTATATTAATGTAGGGACGTACATATTTAAATGAACGTCCTATATATGAAATTAATATTTTAAACATGACCATACAGTCCAGGTTAATGTTGTGTTAATATGCAGCCTGAAAGCTAACTAATTTGCGCTAAGTAAATCTAACCGCCACTTCGATGCTATTACGTTGCACTCCACTGCGTAATTGGTTTTCTGTGGCATGATTTTTAATCTGTCAATTACAACTTTAAATCACAGGGATTTAATAGTGTTATTAAAATGTGAAAATCTTAAGAAATTTCAGAAAAGAGTTCATTGATCCTGCTTTTATGTTAAAATGAAATAAAAAATTAGATACTAAGGCTCGATTATTTCAAGTCACATTTTCGCCTTGAGTGATATCAAATAGGTCCAACATAATATACTGAATTAATGGTTTGGCAGCTCTCAACTAGATTTAAGTTTGATTGGCGTTATATATTTCACAACAACCTTCCTAATTACTGTAATTTTGTGTATTACGCTCTTAATGAGGTATACGTTTCTATTTAGTTTTAGTAGTTACTTTGTCTGTATTTCCCTGCTTGTGATTTCTGATATAATGGGTGTCTATGTGTGTGTAATTTGTGTGGTCATATTTTCTTGTACTTTTTAAGCATACATGCTGTTTTGGGACTAAATAAAAAATTCGGTTATAGACTTATGACAACCGGAAGTACAGTTCCTTATAATGTAATGACCATTATTGCTATGAAAACTTCCAAGCGGTTAATTTTTTATAATTTTAATTTTTTAAATTTTTCATAGACACATAATCATAAAAATGGTTTACCTAAATTTCAGAAAACTGAAATATACAAAAATGCAGTAATTCTTGCGTACATCACATACATTTGTTGGAGGACTTTGTTTTATAATAGGTTGTATAATATATCACGGAGCGGGATTGGTACTAATTGGAAATGTTGCCATATTTGTAAAACATACATTTTGTTAGAAAAATAATTTCCGTATTAATTTCCTGACAAAAACACGAATAAGCTAATAAAACCGAAAGTATTAACTCAAGATGGCTGCCAAAGGAAATTCATCGCAGCAATAAGTTATTTTATACACAAATTGTCTCGTAATGGGATTCTTTTATATAAATTTTCTAACAATGTATCTTCTTTACTTCATTTTCAAGATACATTTATGTTACGAATTGTTGTTTCCGCTTTTATAGCGAGAAAATTATTTCTCGCGAAAAAACACATTATGACACATTTTTTTTGGCTGATACTGTTTTTTTTGGCACAAATTTATTTATTCATAATTTACAGCTTTTTTAAAGATATTTATAACTTTTAAATTAAAAATACAGCCAACGGATTTTACCACGTATACGAAGAAAATTATGTACTAACAAGGTCAATTTACTAATAATTTATTGGTTGAGGTGTGTGTGGGAATGTGTAACGTGTAGGGTGTGTAAGTGTGTGTGTGCGTTTTTATTACTTTTAAAATTAACAGTCTAGTGGTGATATAACTCTATATGGGCCTCAGATTGCATCTGTTTATTCTATCATTATTTTAAATGTGATCTGCCTTCTGTGTCTAACACATGTCGTCGATTCTCGGGTTTGGGACCGTTTCCACACATTGTCAACTGTGAATGCCGATAGCACTGATGATATGCACACAAAAAGAACATTCGATTGATGTTACGCCATGATTCTACACGACCTCGGGCTGTAGGGTCGCACGGACAACATTGCTGATTTAGTTGTGTTAAATTTCTTTGTTCTAAAGATTCTTAGTGATCACTATGGCCTGTATAAGATAAATATAGGAGCTTAGCTATGTTTAAATTTGCTGTAGCAGTATTTTATTTCTCACTTATAAGATATCTACATATTATTAAACCACGTGGCACTGTTTTAACTTATTATGCATGATAATAAATATATTGCAGATCAACTTAACACATCCTATTCCGCTTAAAATAGATTTCAGGGACTGTTGGATCTATGCGCTAAATACCTTTATGATGATATTGATTAACTGAACATCTTGTACATTATTATTGGTAATATAAAAAGCACTGACTGTATAAAAGCGCTGGCAAATGTAACATTTACTAGCAATAAGTTCAACCAGCTGCGCTCTCACGCGATAGTGGAAAATTGTATTAATGTGATTTTTCCAGTAATATTGAGAACATGTGTATCGCCAAAGAAAAATGATATTTATACTATGCAAAGAACTTTATAAATGACAATGAACTATATTATTTTATGTATCATTAAGTATCAATAACGAATGAAATCATATCATTTTAACACTGCTTAATAGAATAATAATATGGATAAATAAAAAATCGGTTGTCTGTAAAGTCGGTTTACTGACGATAGTTGAACGTGACAACGTCACGAATCGCTCACTCAGGTAGGAGAGAGACAGATGTCGAACGCTGAAGAGCGCGGAGTCCGATTGTGCCTCTCTGTCGCTTCGCGCTCTCGCTTGCACTTCAAGCCTTAAATGGAACGCCTCAGAGCGAGGTAACGCCTCAGAGCGAGGTAACGCCCCAGATCGAAGTAACGCCGCATGAGTCATGTTTTTTCGTGCGTGCAGCCGGCTCCATCGATTTATAAGACGTTGTCACGTCAAAACTTAAATTAATTTAAAACGTTTGGACTGCTACAGGGAGTGTACTTTTAATACTGGCAGCATTTCTTCTCTGTATTGCGATACTAATTCGTTGAGCGAGGAAAGTAACAGCTCTGGGGTCATCGTACTATCTACCAAGCGACGACTCCAAATCTTTATTTAATAAATTAAAGATTAATTACCTTCTAAACAGATAAATAGTAGTAATTTGCACGTGTGTTTAATATACGAACATTTTTATAGCTTTGTCTTCGTTATTATATTTCAAATAATATCGCCTAAACGATATTCGCGCTCAATCCCAATTTCCAAATCCAAATAAGGATTTCTTGCCGGCGAAGCCTTAATAGCTATTCCCGAATCTCGTATCGTTATCATAACGTTAATATTTATAGAGCTGAGTCATGTAGAATCTAGATTAAAAAATAACTTAAATATTCACTTATTTGTACCTTAAATATATGTAAAAGCTTTTCCATTTTTGTTTTAGCTGTCAAGTACGTGACACAGATACAGCTGCTTTAAATTGTTTCATTAAATTTTACCCCGTTTAATATTTTATTATAATTTTTAGAAACACCCTTAATAGTTTTAATGTAGGCATGAGCTAGTCAAAAATGTCTCATATTAAGTTTGTATATGTTTACCAAACAAACCGCACAGGGCTTAATTAAAACTCCTGTAATAGGTCACACGAATAAATTCCATATTTGAAATTTCACTCATAAATTTATAAAAAGAAAACTGAAATCTTTCACAAAAGCCCTTATTTTAGAGCGTACATGAAAAATGTTTTCAGAGGGTCTACGCTTCATTAGAGCGTTCTATTTTCTTACATTATTCCCATTTTTCCCTTGTCTCATTTGGACGTTTTTATTTGAGACTTGAACAAGTCGACTGTGAGAAGGTTCTGTCTATTTATCTACTTAATCATATTCTGTAGAGTGGTAAGTTCTTATCTTAGTAAGAATTTATTTTCTATCAAGTGTGTTAGGTTTATTCAAAGCTACACAACACACATAAGTGATATTAATTAGTTATTAATTTGATAATAAAACATTAAAAATTCCGACTGAGAAAGACCATTCAGTCTCTGAAGTGGTTCATCCACCCAATATGAACTCGTGCCTCGAGTTCTGATGCCAACAGATAGGCCACTAGTCATCCCGGACGATAGGTTAGTTTTGGTTCTAGAACTTCTCGTAGACGATCTTATTAAAGGACTATCATACACAGTGTGGAGCGTAGCAAGGTAATTTGATATTAGCCTGATAGCATTGCAAGAAAATTGAAGTATTCTTGATCTCTGGCATAATCTATCTACTGTACTTTACGCATTGAAGTCCTTGAATGTTTTTACATTTATAAAAACATACAGTTTTATTGTCAACTAGCTGGCCTGGCGAACATCGTACAGCCTAACAGTCGATTCTTTATTTGTTTCAAATACTTATTCTGCTATTCGGGACACCGGTCTAGCTAGTAAGATAAAAAAAAGAAAATTGATAAGACAACAAATACATTATGTCAAAAAATAAAAATTTACCTTCCCGGAACCCCTCCACTAACACTTGAACTTTATGCTATGGTATTAAAGTTCAAATTGACTTTTAAGTATTATTTACGAATATTTTGTATGGGAATATAGATGGGAATAAGAACCATCCTCGTACTTCAAGGTATATTATAAAAAAAAAATCAGACAAATCGGTCAAGCCTCTTTCATGTTATGTCGTGACAACGGAAAACGGATTTCATTTTTATATATATAGACAAGCAAACTCGGCGAACTCCGTTTCGCCACCAGATGGCTTCGTTTTATGTAACATTTCGCTTGGTGATCCCGCTTTTCTGATGAAATTTTTCTTGAATTTTCTTTGCTATAAACCTCACGGAGCTCGAGACCTTTCCAACGAATGCAAAACCGTGGAAATCGGTTCGTGCGTTCTGGAGTTATAGCGTCAGGAAGGAAAACCCGACTTATTTTTATATAGTAGATAAGAGTCGACAGATATAATTGACAAAATTTACTGAACTGTTTCAACGAAATTACTAATTCACTTCTCTCTGTCAAATTATGTTTACGCTGCGATGTCAATAACTTTATTTGAATCAGTGATATTGCATTTTGTTTGATGAATGGATGTATTTAGCACCAATATTGCAAAATATGAAAGCAAACATGTTTCAATATGAGCAAGTAATAACGTTTTATAGAACAATTGCAGGCAGGAAGAATTCCTATCTCCGTGTATCCGTAATTGAAAATCTATTTAACTGGATTGAATATGGAAATGTCTAAAGTTGGACTGCAGCTGCAAATTATCAAAGTAGAGCAGGATATTAGAAGCCTCATCGATCAGTCGTTACTTCGCTTGTCTAATCTTATGCATTTTAGGCGAAGACGTTGGCAATTTGAATTTCATGATGGATGTAGGATAATTTCCTTTAGATGACTTGGTGATATAATTATTCATTTATTGCTTTATAGAACAATAATCACCGTAAAGGCCCGCTTATTAAGTGAATCTACGGTCAAAGTTACTATGTCTATCGCGGAATATGCTTAAAAGTATTAAGAATATCCATACCGCTAAATCACCTGCATCATGAGCCCACCCCACATACACACCTTCACGTACGTATACTCATTGTCACACTATTACACAACACAGCCGAATTAAATGTATTAAATTTTTTTTATTAATTTCTTGTAGAAGTTGAGAAGTACCAGAAGAGGCTGCTTTCCTTAACGATTAAAATTATTATATTCAATAACCACACTGCATAATTAATAAAATAAAAAGCCTTTTATTTCTTGCAAAATAAACTTAATCTAATTTTTTTTTTAACCGAGCAGTGTTGGCTTGGTGGCTTAAGCGTGCGACTCTCATCCCTGAGGTCGTAGGTTCGATCCCAGGCTGTGCACCAATGGACTTTCTTTCCATGTGCGCATTTAACATTTGTCGAACGGTGAAGGAAACTGACGCAAAAAGTCGACGGATTTTGTCAATTGCATATTACATTGACAAATGATCATGAAACAGATACAGAAATCTGAGGCCCAGACCTAAACCACATGACATATTAAATTAAAACAATATAAGCATGGAGTTAGTTACAACTACAGTTGTAGAATTTCTACCGGGTCATTCAACCTCACCCCTGTCTTGAATCATACACATTCCGGTCACACACTTATCTTCATACGAGTATCAAAAGAAAAATCCATTTGTGCACGACTGGGAGTTGACATACCTCTTGTTTGAGCTACATGTTAACCACCAAGCCAACACCGCTCGCTAGGGAGTATTAAATTTCTATATCATATTACAAAAATATTTATTGCGAAAAGCCTATTGTCTTCCACAATCCAATAATACAATATTTCCCCTCGCGTATCGTATTTTGTGACACATGATAGACGTGCTATTTTCTAACACAAGGTTGTGTCAGACGGTTAAAGTGCTGTTAACATTATAATGTTATGTTTAAGACAGGTTTTGTGAATATGTTTAAGTGAATTATTCAGTCAGCTACGTTTTCAAATGCATCATCATGCGTCTTTGTGATGTATACAATTTTTCAGTGTTGAATTTTGCTAATGGTCCATAATATCCATAATAATCCATCTGTCTTTGTAACCTTACAACATTATTTTATTGGTATTTTTTTAATTCTTTATTTCACGGAATAATACATCTAAATCGTTATGTATGTAAGTGTTTTGTAAATTATTTAATTTTGGTTCGTGGCGCTATTAATGGTTTTTATTTTACAGTGCAAGTAACATTACGTTGCAAAACCAAACTTGGAGAGTTTACGAGTGTTTCTTGCCAGTTCTTCTCACTCTTTCGTCGTAAGTAAATTTAGATGTTTTTTTTTTAATTGAAGTTGATAAGTGAAAACACTCAACTTTTAAATCTAATCAAAACCAATCAAAATTTCTTAAATACTATGTATTGAAATTACTGAAAAAAAAACTGAAAATTAAGTCTAGCTATTTCCGTCATTTATACGATTTTCGCAAAACAAATGCACAACGTACAAAAGATCATACAAATGCATTAATAAGCAGTTACGTTGTCTATAAGAGCATTGTTTAAAATGTTCTGTGAGAAATGCACAGAGAAATTCAAGCGGAAAATATTCAGCCCGCGGCGACTTGCACCCACGCTGTTTAGATTATAAAATAGCTGTATGAGTTTCATATAGAAAACCAGCCAATTACAGGGAGAATCAAGTAGGATTTATTCAAGCGTAAAAGACTGGCTTAAAGCGCAATTAGCATAAAAGTAATAGCACTTAATTTTAAGTCGCCGTATTTGGCAGCAGTTTACCGAAAACTTAAATTAAAATATACTTAAAAAAAGGATTGTGTGGTTTTATGAAACCACGGTAAAAGTGATTTTTTTTCACATTACAGACATTTAACTAAAAAAAATTGGGATAATATTCCATTAAGGGTATCGCTTTATCAATCTTAATTTTATACTTGAAAAAATTCGAATGATAATGAGAAATAATAAAAGTAGACTAAGTCTCCAACTAATATTTTTATTGAACTCTGTGTCTTAAAGACTACGACATACATAATACTTAACAATTATTGGGATAATATACACAAATTAAATACACGGTCAGCCGCTGCGAACTATAGGCGCCGCCATATTGGCCTTGGCTGCTATGACGAGCGCCTTTCACTTTATCGCTACTCCGCGGCCGACCGTCACGCGACATGCGACACACAGACGAAAAAGTTTGAGACGATGTAAAAAAAGTGTCACTTTCACTTTAATAAAAAAATATTGTTAGTGGTTAGGTTTCATTCTATGAGGTATGATATTTTTAAATAATGTTCAGATTGTTATTTTTTTATGGCCTGACGTTTTGGTATCCTAAGACTATAGGCTACCTACTATATTGTAGATTATATTATTCTGTTAAATAAATAAAAGAAAGATATCATCTTTATTTTTTTAGATACCGAACATTTTGGTTTTGATTTTACAAAATTATTAAACTTTGATTACGGTTTTAATCATAACAAATTTTAACAACCTAAGACGCAGCAATAAAGTTTTTACGAGTGGCACTAAAACTGTAATAAAAGTAAAAACGCATTTCATTGACACGCAAAAAGCCTATGTTTGGGAGATGAAATTAATATTTCTAAACCAACATCATTAAAACAAGAAACAAATCCCGGCTCATTGCATGTACCATAACCATACCATTTCATTATTGATTTAAGTTGTTTTAACATATTCAGTTTTTTTTTTAAATATTTCCGTCTACGTTCTACTGTGCACCGGCGCGTTCACCAGCCTTTTAGCATTAACAACCCCTGTCCAATGAATACTACCACTGATTGAAAATTATACTGCGCTCTAGAAAATAACAATTTTCTTTATTGAACCGTCTACGACCCACAATTAAAATAAACTAAATAAATCAGTGGCGCTACATCCTTTTGGCTACTACGGGTGCTACTTGTGTTGACTGGTCGAGTTTGTATTCGTGTATGTGGTGATGTTCGTTATTTCGACTATGTAAGTGCGTGCTCCTATTTCACTATGCCTACTGCTGATAGAAGACAATTTTTTAAAACTATTAATTACTTACAAACATTGTGTAAAACAATAAACTTGGCGATAAAAAAGAGTGGCGGAGAGTTTATTACCAGTTCTTCTGAACCGTTCTACGCCCTTGATTTGAGAACTGGCAGTAATTGTAAAATTAGAAGCATTTAGTATAGGTGTTTTTAAGTGTACATTGTTTCCTAAATGATTTTGACTTTGCCTTTAGGTCTGGGCCTCAGATTTCTGTATCTGTTTCAGCAACATTTGTCAATCTAATAGGCAAGTAGGTGATCAGCCTCCTGTGCCTGACACACGTTGTCGACATTTTGAGTCTAAGGCAAGCTGCTTTCCTCACGATGTTTACCTTCACCGTTCGAACGAATGTTAAATGCGCACATATAAAGAAATTCCATTGGTGCGCCCAATGCCCAATTTGCTGCTTCGAACCTTCGACCTCAGGGATGAGAGTGCACGCTGAAGCCACTAGGATAACACTGCTCATGACCTACAATTACCCTTGATATTTGATCTCGGAAAATTCAAAATAGTTGCTTATAAAATTTACTCATATCAATGTGTTGCATGATCCTTATTTGCACCATTTTTCTTAAGAATACATGAGTAACGATAGTCTACAAGTATTTCATACTAGTTGTTTGATTAAAATTTTATTATGAAACATCCGATACGCCTCAAAATGATTAAAAGTACACGGTAGACTAAAATTTCATTATAACTAGGTCACCCTCATGCCGATAAATAGACTAGAAGCGTCGCCATTATTACATTCCTTTATAATAGCTTTGATAAAGGTTTTCAAAAACAAAATAAAAATCATATATATTAAGATGCTTTCTTTAGATTATGCATGTGTTTCAATTCTTAAAGACAAGATCAATTCGAAACAGTTTTTGTTTCATCAGGATTTCACATTAGGGCTAACCACGGAGTTGGCAAACAAAAGTCTATTTTGTATATAGTGAGCACCAACCCTAATGTCTAAGATGATCGTTGATCAATTTGTTGCACTTTGTCAATATGGGATTTCCTCAGTACTGCGCACAAAAATACTTAAGAAGCCAGGACTCGAACGCTGAACATCAGGGTTAAGAGTCAAGAAAGCCTCCAGGCTAATACAGCTTATTAAAATTATACACTTACTCTAACATATTCTAAGCATAGCAGAGCTTTCAAAGACACACGTTTCAAGATTAAATCGAAGCCTTAATAGGAATCTTGTAATATCCGGGAAAACTCATTTCAACGGTCTCTATGCAAATAGTTCTTGATTATTGCTGTCACGTTGAGGATATTGGATCAAGCAAGAAAAGCATTGCTCAAAGCGATTGATTAATATGTTTTTCCTTAGAACTACGTGAAACCGAGTAAAAAGTTAGAATTGACTATCATTTTGGTTTGAAGCGTTAAATGAGATTTTTCGTATGAATGAATCCGCTCCGCACATTTCTGAATTATTACAAGGCTATCTTTGAGTTTTATTTTTAGCGTTTATCGGTTTGTTAAAAGTGGGAAAAGTAATAATTTAAAAATATCATTAGACCCAGTTTCAAGCAGGCTACAGATGTTGTTTAATTAATATTTTGTTTTTGATAATAATATTTTTATTTTTAAATGATGTTTACAATAAGTGATTGGTAGTCAATAAAGTTAACCCTATACCCTAATTAATATATAAATTGATTGCGTTGATCGGCCTTCCATGACCCCACAAATAATCGTAAAATTTTGACAACATTTTCACTATGACAAATTCTAACGCTTGGTTCGATTCGATGTAATAATTGTTTAGGACCTACAGCTGTGCCTTATTCTTAATAAAATTATCTCTAGTCAATATTTTATAAGTATACAACTCAGCTACAAAATGTAATGCCCAATTAGTTCACGACTGATTAATTTAATTAAAAGGGCTTTGAAAGATCTTTTGAGTGGTTTTTAGCTGTGATAAGCTTATTTGAGAGATATTAAAATAAGAAGGAGTTTGACGAGCTGACCGCCAACCTCCAGTAGTGGAGAGGCACTTTAAGAAGAAGAAGCTTATTTAAATTTTATCTAAATTAATTTTGGAACCTTCAATAACGACGCTGCTAGACGACAAACCTACTTAAAAAAAATAGAGCTTAGCTACAAAATGAGTATATTTCCTTTAAAAGATTGTGAATTATCTAATCAGTATAATACAAATATAATTACTTCAAGAGCTAATTAAAGTTTTCATATATAAGTTTTTCCGCAATAAGGTCACAGTGCTTATGTAACTGACAAAAGGCCAATTGGCTTACTTAAATATGTTTGTATCTATTTAGCTGATGTAAAGATAGTTATTGGAGATATTAGTTGATAAACAAAAGTTCCAACACATGAAGAATTGCCATACAAAGACACACTTTGTGTGTGTCTTTACCCATCCACCTTATCGCTATTAAATAATGTTAATCAGTGGAAAAATAATGAAAATAAAGGGTTTTGATTTGGTTATTTCATTTATGTATTGTTTAGTGCCAAACATAATTAAATTAAAATAAAAAATGTGAACCCAAAAATATTTTAACGATTGAACCCTTATCACTAAGGGGAAATAGAAACTACTAGTTTCAATACCAATATTATTATTCTTAAAATTACTACTATACTATATTTTATACACATACGTATATACATGCACACTACGACGGCCTTAGTGACAGGGTTGTATTATAGAACTAGGGGCTTTTAACGTATAGGTATGGACATATGAGACGAGGTGATTTTGATTGATTTAACGAAACAACGGATTGTCTCTCTGCGAAGGTTATACGAAATAAGTTTACATTAACGCAAAAGTTGTTTACCCCACTAATATTATGTTCGTTACGCAATTAATATATTTGGATTTTACTAGATTTTACTTATTTTTGGAAAATAGTTGGAAAGGGATTATGGGGGCTGAGACCACTACGACAACCGATCAAGTATCACAAAACCTAGGCACTGAAGTCTCTAGCGAAACTCACGAAACTGGAGATCATCTGAGATGGAAACAGCGGTGTTGTGATCTGCCTCAACGGGATCGGGAGCATCACGCCGCCTAGCAGTGAGCGATCGGAAGATTTTGGTAACATGCCCATTATAATGGATTTTTTTATTGCTTGGAAATGAGAAATTTGTATACAGAAATAAAACCCGGTATAGTTGCTTGGTATGCTCTTTTCTGATCAGGGTGCGTTCTTAAACATGCATATTGACCCGTAAGGTCACGTTCATTACAAATGATCTAAAATGAACAACAACAATTTTATTTTAATGTATTATTTTGGAAAAGTAATTTTTTTCAACTGGCAATAATCGCAGCTCGAAATTTCATTGGTTACGATACTGCCTCTGGACAAAGTTTTTTCATGAGGATATTTATTTTCTGTTAGCACTATACATATGGATGTACGCTATGTAAATTGAAGTCCGCTCCAATGACGGTGTCTCACTGTCAGATTAGCAAGTGTTTCCTTTTTTATGTCTTTATACTTCGAATGTATTCAATTCAATTTCAAAAATTCTTTATTTCGGTACACACTAATTTATATGGTATATATCCAGTGTACATTATTTCCTAGAATGTAACAAACTTATAAAACTAAACACGTTTTTAAAGCCGTTCTGCTATTTAAAAACTTATAAAACAGATAAAACTAAAGTTGTAATATTTCGAAAGGTTAACTAAATTTAGCTATGAGGTAAACTACCTGGAAACTATGCATTCTTTATATAAGATTTGCATTTTTGACAGACTAATGTATTAAACCCGGAACTGAAGCATTATTTAAATAGAATAGACGCCGAAATTTATTAGCATTCTTTATTGAAGTTTTATGGAACTATATATAGTGCAGAGACATAAATAACCAAGTAAAAATTGTTCTTTCTGATAAACAAGAGCAATTAATCTATAGAGGCACTAGCGAGGTTAACTTGAGACTCATTTTGTAATTAAGACTTTAAGAAACTTAACTTGAAGTAGTATTTAAACTTGTTACAAAGTGTACTGTACCCAGTTAAAGCTCATCTTTCTTATCGTATTTATTTAAGATAGTACAGGGTCTTACCTAACCTTACCTTACCTACCTTAGTTAAAATATTAATAGTGTTTTAAAGAAGTACTCAATTATGAGTCACCGAAGAATTTTTTAGACAACTGAATTTCATTGACGAAGGCACTTATTTCCACGCCTGTTAAAACAATTTTATCCAGTTCGGCTTAGGGTGAAAATAAGAAGGATTGATTTTGTCTTTTATTGACATAACTTTTACACATTTAAAGAAGAAACTTTTTAATCGGATTAAAGTTATGTATTATTATAAATTTAAAGTCGATACCAACTCCAGGGAAATAAATACAGATAATGCAACTTTCTCTACAGCTGTGATACTTTTTGACATCCAACACCTTTTTGTCTTCAGTCACCGCGACCACGCACGCTGTAAAGCACGCGATAGGTCGGATAAATTTAAAATTATGTTAAATAATTGTAAATTTATAATAATACATAAATTTAATCCGGTTAAAAAGTTTTTTCTTTAAGAAAGGATTGATTCTTAAAAGACCGATAACGCATTCGCAAGCCATCTCGCATTGTGAATATCTATCATTTCACAACGAACACAGTCTATAGAATATTTTCAAAAAAATATTTATGTAAGGATTAAGGCAAAGGTATAACTACTTGGTCTGATTTTGGTCGGAATTTCTATTAAATCTTAAAATGTTTAAAAGTTATAGTGCTACACACACAGACACATGCTATCGCGATGTGATTTTTTGTAGATATTCTATTCTATCTATTTCTTTAATATTTATGAACATTTCTTTCGCAGTACATGCAATAAAAGATGCATGCATTATTGCAGTTTTAGTTGGGATCCTTATTTTTTCTGACAGTTAAATAGCCTATATTAATCAGTGATAATGTAGTATTCAAATGGTGAAAGAATTATTAACATCGGTCCAGTACAGTACTTACTAATCTTTCTCTTTTTAATATTCATCAATATCCACGTCATGAGGTTTTGTATATTACATACATTTTATTTCCAACTAGTAGACTCGGCCAAGCGTTGCTGGGGCTAAGATTTTTGTTATATTACATAGTAGTAAACTATTCAAGAGAAATGGCAGGAGAACACCAATCCACCATGCTTTTTTGGTGGTTATGCCATTAAATTGTAGCTTATGTGAAACGTTGGTATTTATTTGGGTTGGGTTTTAAATATCACTTCCCTTTTTTGACGATACTAATTATCTAGGAGTGTCCGGGGGACCTTCATTGGAACACCTCCAAGTGAGTTTTGCTCCGGATACGCGTCTAAATATTTTTATAAAAATTTAAAGTTTTGTGTAATGTATTAAAATTTGTAAACAATCCGCCATTTTCTACTTTTCTATTGGTTATAAGTGATGTGACGTTCACTTAAAAAAATCGTGTTTTTAATTTATCGATTGTTAATAATCGTTTTATTTATTTATCGATTATTTCCTCATTTTGGAAATTTAAAGTTATAGAATAATCAACATTGAAATTAACCTAATTTCGTGTTGATAGATTATAGGGTTCCGAAATTTTTTGAAATTATCGATACCTACTCGTCTGTATTTTTTAATTAGTACTTGTATTTCATTGTTTGCAACTTTCTATATTATTTAATTTTTACTAGAATAAAGTGTTTACTTTAATATCCAAAATGTACCCAAAACCGAATCAGAGCACCCCACTATCCACGTGGTCTTGTCTGTCTTACCCCTAGAGTGTATATAAATAATCGGAGGCGCGGAGGAAGAGCAGCCCCCACCCGCTGTAACAAAGCACAGGCATTATGAAAGCTGTAGCGGCTGAGGCTGGTCGCCGAAGGCGACCAAAAAGCCGAGGTTGCGGAGGCTTGAATAAAATGCCTGTGCTTTGGTACGCAAGGGTGGAGGGGCTGCATTTCCCGTAGCGCCGGAGCTGTCCACAAAAAAAAATATTATTTAGATTGGTTAGGTTAGAGTTAGTATATGAATATTTGGTCGCCGAAGGCGACCAGGACGCCGAGAAACCGAGGCTTGAATAAACAATTACTATTTAGATCGGAGCTGTCCACAAAAACAAATATTATTTAGATTGGTTAGGTTAGAGTTAGTATATGAATATTTGGTCGCCGAAGGCGACCAGGACGCCGAGAAACTGAGGCTTGAATAAACAATTACTATTTAGATCGGAGCTGTCCACAAAAACAAATATTATTTAGATTGGTTAGGTTAGAGTTAGTATATGAATATTTGGTCGCCGAAGGCGACCAGGACGCCGAGAAGCCGAGGCTTGAATAAACAATTACTATTTAGATCGGAGCTGTCCACAAAAACAAATATTATTTAGATTGGTTAGGTTAGAGTTAGTATATGAATATTTGGTCGCCGAGGCGACCAGGACGCCGAGAAGCCGAGGCTTGAATAAACAATTACTATTTAGATCGAAGCTGTCCACAAAAACAAATATTATTTAGATTGGTTAGGTTAGAGTTAGTATATGAATATTTGGTCGCCGAAGGCGACCAGGACGCTGAGAAACTGAGGCTTGAATAAACAATTACTATTTAGATCGGAGCTGTCCACAAAAACAAATATTATTTAGATTGGTTAGGTTAGAGTTAGTATATGAATATTTGGTCGCCGAAGGCGACCAGGACGCCGAGAAGCCGAGGCTTGAATAAACAATTACTATTTAGATCGGAGCTGTCCACAAAAACAAATATTATTTAGATTGGTTAGGTTAGAGTTAGTATATGAATATTTGGTCGCCGAAGGCGACCAGGACGCCGAAACTGAGGCTTGAATAAACAATTACTATTTAGATCGGAGCTGTCCACAAAAACAAATATTATTTAGATTGGTTAGGTTAGAGTTAGTATATGAATATTTGGTCGCCGAAGGCACCAGGACGCCGAGAAGCCGAGGCTTGAATAAACAATTACTATTTAGATCGGAGCTGTCCACAAAAACAAATATTATTTAGATTGGTTAGGTTAGAGTTAGTATATGAATATTTGGTCGCCGAAGGCGACCAGGACGCCGAGAAGCCGAGGCTTGAATAAACAATTACTATTTAGATCGGAGCTGTCCACAAAAACAAATATTATTTAGATTGGTTAGGTTAGAGTTAGTATATGAATATTTGGTCGCCGAAGGCGACCAGGACGCCGAGAAACTGAGGCTTGAATAAACAATTACTATTTAGATCGGAGCTGTCCACAAAAACAAATATTATTTAGATTGGTTAGGTTAGAGTTAGTATATGAATATTTGGTCGCCGAAGGCGACCAGGACGCCGAGAAACTGAGGCTTGAATAAACAATTACTATTTAGATCGGAGCTGTCCACAAAAACAAATATTATTTAGATTGGTTAGGTTAGAGTTAGTATATGAATATTTGGTCGCCGAAGGCGACCAGGACGCCGAGAAGCCGAGGCTTGAATAAACAATTACTATTTAGATCGGAGCTGTCCACAAAAACAAATATTATTTAGATTGGTTAGGTTAGAGTTAGTATATGAATATTTGGTCGCCGAAGGCGACCAGGACGCTGAGAAACTGAGGCTTGAATAAACAATTACTATTTAGATCGGAGCTGTCCACAAAAACAAATATTATTTAGATTGGTTAGGTTAGAGTTAGTATATGAATATTTGGTCGCCGAAGGCGACCAGGACGCCGAGAAGCCGAGGCTTGAATAAACAATTACTATTTAGATCGGAGCTGTCCACAAAAACAAATATTATTTAGATTGGTTAGGTTAGAGTTAGTATATGTATATTTGGTCGCCGAATTTTCAATTATTTTTAATATTAAAATCGAATACAAAAATCGATTTTCACTTTAAAAAAAATCGATTATTTTTCACATCCCTATTAATTTTATAAACTTAATCGGCCATTTTGAATGTGGTTTATGCTAGACTAGCGGTAATTAGTTTTACAGTGCAGTTTACTTTATAAATCCGTTTCTTTTTTATTTTCACGTGAAAGTGCGGTTCTGGAGCAAAACTCACTTGGAGGTGTTCCAATGAAGGTCCTCCGAGACTCCTAAATAATTAGTATCGTCAAAAAAGTGCGATGGTATTTAAAACTGTTACCATTTATTTTGATAAGGATCAATACCTAGGTACGAATAAAGAGCCTTTCCTAGCGTTGGTATTTTAATAAAAAAAAAATTAATAAAAGGACGCTTATTGTGACGTAACTATAAAAGATAGAGACATAGTATCGCTACATTTTTTATAGATAGTGATGTGTCCTGAAAAATTGTAATACATCATTTTGTTCTATCATTAATAGTTTTCGCAGCGCACGCGTTTGAAAGAGGTTTTTTGTTTATTTTTTCACACCTTGGGTTAGATTATTCAAGTTTTAGTAAGCACCCCTTATTTATTTTTAAAAAAATAAATGAAATATAGCCTATGTCACTCGGGAATAGTGTAGCTTGCCAACGGTGAAAGAATTTTTGAAATCGGTCCAGTAGTTTCGGAGCCTATTCATTTCAAACAAATAAAAAATCAAATCTTTCCTCTTTATAATATTTCCAATATAAAATCGTAAACTTCACAGTTCCTATTAACTTTCGGCTAGTTTATGTCGCAATGAATTGTATTTCGCCGAACTGAATGGAGGCTGTTGTTTGCAATTTTTATGTATTTTGCCGACATCGGACGTGATCTGAATTCAGTCGTATTTTTGCCTTTTGTATCTCTGCGTTCTCTTTGATGTACAATTTGGGAATAGCCACCTATTTTAATTCTTTCATAGATTTTTACTTTAATAAAAAATACGTAGCAGGAAAAAAGTTTCCAAAACCGGTTTTCGCGCTGTATCTACTGTCTATCTACACGGATAGTTAATTTTCAATTTATTTACTTTTCATTATAAAAAGTCAATGACCTAAAATAAAAAGGATTTCCCACCACGGTTGGTCGCTGCGGGAAGACCACTGCCCTCTAACAAATAAACATAATATATATCTGGCATCGCTCAATACCAGGACTTTAAGAACTCCTGAATCAGAATCTAGACAATTGGAGAAGAGTTACAAATAATAGAGAAAAGTGGAAAGAGTTAGTGGTGGCCTTTGCCATGAGGCATACCGAACTCCGAGATAATATACTGATCACAGAGTTTCGGAATATAAAGGCTATATTAGTATACTATAAAGTCAATTACTTTTTAATCTTGATATAGAGTAATTTATGGGTTGCTCTTTTACATAAAAGCAATATTTATGATAGCTTAATTTAGATTGTATCACACCAGTTACAGCCACATCTGGCCAAAATATTACAGAAGAGAGCGGCAGGGATGAATAATAAAAAGACAATATTTCCAATTCAAAGTTGCGACAGTATTCTGTCATAGACAATACTTCAATCAATCACTACGCAGACACCCCGTAGATTCTTATTTGTAAATAGCGGTACGACCATTAGCAAAACAATAGCACGCTACAAAATTAATTACCATTTCAAGTGAGGAAACAAGAATTGAGAATGTCTTTTTGCTCTTATATTCATAGGTAGTAGTGATATCGATGGAGGTTAGTAATTATTACGTGCTTAGAAACTTGATCAGTTAAGAACTTTGACTAATATAAAATCTCATTATGGAGTGTTTTAGCAGTTCCTATCAGGCTGTTCTTATAAGTCTCGATAGCTGTGGTTAAGGTGTTAAATGTAATTAAAATTTAGTACATAAAATAATTCTATGAGCACTAGCGTTTAAACTAAGCCTAGCCTGTATCTTAAACGCAGTTCCTTCCAGTGTCATTAACAAATTGGTTAAGTTGTTTGTCATTAGACGTTTATTGGGGTTATATTTTTTTTGTTTATAAAACTAAATGAGGGTAGAATCTAAAAAAGTTGTTGCAATTGGTTAGACCGTAAAATGTGAACTTCGACAAAGATTTTTAAATCTTGTGGATGAGAATTTGAGATATGAATTTATTGTCGTTATAATTTATATAATTATGGAAACTAATATTTAATGTTAAGATTATATATTTAAATTAAAATTGATTGTTTGTTTTAATTATAGGATGTCCTTCTTCTTTGTTTTCCAACTCTAAATACCCATCTATAAAACTTTTCTATGAAAATAAGTACCAGGATAAAATAATAAGTTTTTATATCGTTTTGAATTTAAATTTAGTTATGTGTGTGTATATGTGAGGAGTAAAAAAATGCAAGGCAAGCCACGCTATAGAGGCTTTAGAGAGGGGAGATTATTTAGACTATAAGTTGAAAACAATTATAAATATCTAGAATCTTCTTAGTATTATGACATAATGATAATTCATATGACATTTGCATGCCTATTTAAATATGGCTGATTGTGTGATTTTTTCATTATAATTAATTAATCTGAATTTACCGCTTTCTTTGCCAAAACGATTTATTATTATCAGATCCACGTAAAATTTCATAAAAAATCGTGACCCTGCGAAACAATAGTGTTTCGCTGGTAATCAAACGTAATGAGCTTACTATGCCAGAAAGGCAAATAATATTCTTTATTTCTTTTACATTCGACGTTTGCAGTGCAAAATACTTTGTGTAATAGAATTTCTTACTCCGTGAATCAAGCAATCTTCTACATGTTTGCTTTCACTGTAAGTTTATATTGAATTTCCAAGGTTGAATGTAGACAGACATCTAATTACATTATCGTCAACATTTTACTGTATTTTTCTTTCGAATTGTGTTTACGCTGTGATGAAAAGAGTGTCGAGTACTTTGGTTAAAATTATTCAACAGTCCGTTTTATTATTATGAAAGGGGGCTAGATTAATTAAAAGTCTCTTGTTTAAAAAAATATTTCTTAGCCAGGAATTGATCCTGTAACTATCTCCACGAAGACGGAAATGTGTGACAATTTAAACTGTTATGATTAAATAAAGATACTTCAGTATTTTTCTGACATAAACTCTTTATTACAAAAATAACTTAAAAGAACTTATTAAACTTATTAACTTATTAAAAACACTTAGCTGTAAATAGAAACTCAAGAAAAAACCTTATTCACGTAAACGCATCTAACTTTTATTGCAACTATTGTAAAGTTGTTCTGTTGGCCATGCATTATTTTTTATACCCTTCACAAGTTAGACACATGTCAGACTCAATAAATTCTCAGCACACTAAAAAATTTCAAAGCCCTCGTTAAACGGAAATTAATCAATAAAGCTTTTTATAAATTTGAGGAATACTTAAATGATCCTAATATGTACAATAATAAAAAATAAGGGTTGATCGTAGAGGGGTCAAAATTAGGGGTTGTATGTAATTTTGTATGCTGTATCATATAAAAATAAAAACAAAAAAATTTTAAATTATTAAAAAAAAATTGGCGTGGACACCCCTTATCACTTAGGGGGTTGAAAGATATATTGTAGCCGTTTTCAGACCTACTGAATATGCATATAAAATTTGATAAAAATCAGTCCAGCCGTTTTGGAGGAGTATGGTAACTAGCATTGTGACACGAGAATTTTATATATAAGACTAGTAGACTCGGCCAAGCGTTGCTGTGGCTAAGATTTTTGTTATATTACATAGTAGTAAACTATTCAAGAGAAAAGGCAGTAGAACACCAATCCACCATGCGTTTTGGTGGTTATGCCATTAAATTGTAGCTTATGTGAAACGTTGGTACTTTCAACACAGCGCCATCTGTTAGAATTGTGACTATCAAATAATAAACAAATATTTTGCAATAAAATAATATTGTGCGTATAAAATGAGATGTAAGCTATCCTATCTTTTAAGTTAGATCAAACTGCACACTGTGTGCAAATTTGAATGAAATCGGTTCGGTAGTTTAGGAGTCCATAGCGGACAAACAACGTGACACGTAATTTATATATATTAATATGTGTTAACGAAGACGTTAAATGCCCGTTTTAACTAATTACAAATAAATTTGCCTTAAAATTAAAAATAGCTGGTTTGGTTGCTTTAATCCAATTTTCTTGGACGTATCCTAAGCTCATTAAAGGGTTGAAACGGTGTTCCTCACACTTACCACAGATAACGTACCTAAAATTGCTGAAGGTATTTTACGTGAATAACAGCCAAGCGTCAGTGTTTGTTCTACATTCGTCGTTCCTCTAGCAAAATCCCTTGTTATGTTTAATTGTCCCGAGTAAAGCCCTGCGCTGTGAAAAACAAGCTCTTGCAATGACCCCATTTGTTGAAATGTATAGAACCTTTTAAATTGAGAGCACGAAATTTTCTTAAGAGCATGCGTGAAGTTAAATAATTAAACGACTTTTCTTTTTGTTTTTCAGAAGTTGAACTTAAATAATGTTAAAAAGCATGGTGAAATAGAAATTCGCACGCTCTCATAGGAACCACCACCATCACCATCATACGAATTCAAGTCCGACCAGTCACCACAATCATATATATATTCATATATATTCTCTGTTGTGATAATACACCAAAAGAACCCTCCAATTCACCTTTCATATTTAATACCCAATACAAGAAAGCATAGTGGCGTGAAAGAACTTTTTAGCATTTGATACATTTGTTAAGATTATAAAGCACCTTTATGTTACACCGTATACGAATTGGTGACGACCATTCATGTTTTTTGTTTTTTTTTTACTTGGCAAAATGCATTGTGCATATCCTATCGCGGTGCGACTGCTTAGTGCGGGAAGGTTATGTGGGACTTGGGATTGTGCATGTTAGTGGGTACTAACACCCCAAGGCGCCACCACCAATCGCCTTATGCGGTAACAGCAGAGCCTTATCATCTTCCCGACATGTGATGCGGCTGTTGCGTCCGCCTCTCCACGCCCATTGTTGATTTGTGAAGATACTTGACACTGCAAGTATCCTTCACAGACCGGGCAATACGCTTTTAGAAATAGCTAGGGGAGGTCGGGTCCAGTGCTTGCAGGGATTGATGACCATCCCTTCTTTTGAACGCATGGACGAGTGCTTCCCCGCTTGGGCACTTTTTAGGTGGCGAGGATTTGACGGGTCTGCGGTACGTTCACTTTCAACTGATCACAAACTGGTAGAGAAAATAAAATGATCAAAGAATGATGCAATCTGAAACCAAGACCCATATCGGGTTGTAGTGCCACTATTAATCATTACGTACAGTAATAATCACTTTCATTTAGAAATGTTAATTACAATATAATCCTTATCTCTGTTATTAATTACTAATTAGCAAAATAAATATTTGGCTTAATACAATACCAATTATAATGTATTTACTCAAAAACCCGTGCTTTATATAGAATCAATTAAATTTGAGAATCATTTTACAATTAAAGCTAAATTGTTATTGTTGTAAATGTATTACAGTTTACTATATACTAAGCGAAGGTGCGGATATTATGATAGAGTTTAAACGAAATGACAGACCAATGTGTTATGTCTATGGAATTTAGGCGAGGCGAGATCGTTTATTCGATATTTTCGAGACTCGGTATGTTTGAGATCTCGAGTAGTTTTCGAAAACCAATTTTTTAAATCGAGCAAAACAACGATAACACGATGAAAACAGCTAAGATGTGTTTATAAAGCTAATTTAGATACGACATTAGTTTAAAGAAAAATATTTATTGTTACTCATATTGATTATAACTGTTCCTATTATTGATTAACAAATTATATATAATAAATCGCGAAACATATTCATTACTTAGTATTGTCTTTGAATGACATAACCTTTACACATTTAAAGAAAACTGCCTACCTGTCTTACCTAGGGCAAACTAAACGCAATATGTCAAACAGACTCAAAGAACACATTGTGGACATAAGACATAGACGACACACAAAATCAGCAGTCTGTGAACACATACTAGATAGGCCTAATCACTACATACGCTTTGACCAACTGAAAGTACTTGCGAAAGAAAAAAGATTCTTCCCAAGACGCGTACGCGAAGCCATTGAAATCAAAAAACACCCCAATTTCAATAGAGAAGACGGCCTAAAATTGTCAAGCACCTGGGATCCAATAATATCCAAATTAAAATCTCAAGAAAAACAATCCGCGAAAATAGAGGACACCGTGAGCCATTTTGCCCTTTGATTTTGATCTTTTAGTCGATACCAACTCCGGGGAAATAAATACAGATAATGCAACTTTCTCTACAGCTGTGATACTTTTTGACATCCAACACCTTTTGCTATCAGTCACCGTGTCCACGCACGCTGTAAAGCACGCGAAACGTCGGATAAATTTAAAATTATGTTAAATAGTTGTAAATTTATAATAATACATAACTTCAATCCGGTCAAAAGTTTTTTCTTTAAATATTCATTACTTATTTTAATACAAGCCTTTGCAGTGATGAATATAGAGTTAATTCCAGAAGTACTGCTATCTACCTTTTCTGTATAGGAGAGGTTCTGGAAAAACTTCTTAAGAAGCAAATAGTATCGAGTGTGCTGTCTCATAAAAAGCATCTTATATCAGTCGCTATATACCTAGCAGCTGAACATACCCCTCAGACTAAACACTGGTTGGCACCAGTGTAAGTAAGCTGTTATAAGCAAACCGTAAAAAGCTACACCTCGCGGGATGCAACACTCTTATAGATTTATCTCTTTTATGAGTGGCTCTAATCTATCTTCACGCAGACTTTTAGTTACTCTCAGAGTCTCTTCTAATTCCTCTTTCGGTTTCGGAGTCGGTTTGTTTTTGATAGCAGCAGCATGTAAATTCAAATCCTCTGCAATAATTAAAAGAGGCAATTCATCTTAGTTTTCTGTAGCGATGTTAATCTCATTACCAGACGTGGAGGCTCTTAAAAGGGTAACAGACGATATAATCATTTGATTATATATTTTACTAGGTGATCCGGCAAACGTCGTTTTGCCATGTATATCATTTATAATAAAAATAGGGGTTGATCGTAGAGGGGTGAAAATTAGGAGTTGTATGTATTTTTTAATGTTGTATCATAAAAAAATTAAAATTAAAAACTTTGTCTAAAAAATAAATAAAGAAATTTAGGGGTGGACTACCCCTAACATTTAGGGGGATGAAAAATAGATGTTGGCCGATTCTCATAGATACCGGATTAGCACAAAAAATTTCATCAAAATCGGTCAAGCCGTTTCGGAGGAGTATGGCAACGAAAACTGTGACACGAGAATTTTATATATTAGGTTTCTTTTCGTACGATATATTTGCTAGGCAAATGAAATACTTCGTCGCCTTACAACTATTCCAAGTTATCTTTATAATAACAGGGATTTTCAAATATAATAAAGCTGCGGTTGCATTTATTCGCTCAGATATACGCTGGTTCATCAAAGAGATTAACTTTTCTGATATTACTGCCACTACTACTACCAATCTCGTTAATTCTACGAGATCTCGTCATGTTATGCTTCGGAATCGATCTCGCGGGATCAAGCGTTGACACACGCCATGTTATTACGGATATTAGTCCAATTACAATAAAACGCATGGTATCGTCCTTAATCTAGAATTTAACATGGTCTACGTGTTTGTGTACGGAGTTGCTGGTAACTAATAACCCCATTGAAAGCAGACTCATTATAGTTATGATTTTTACAAAATATTGAAGTAATCTACTATATAAAAATAAGTCGGGTTTTCCTTCCTGACGCTATAACTCCAGAACGCACGAACCGATTTCCACGGTTTTGCATTCGTTGGAAAGGTCTCGGGCTCCGTGAGGTTTATAGCAATTCAGGAAAAATTTCAACAGAAAAGCGGGATCACCAAACGAAATGTTACATAAAACGAAGCCATCTGGTGGCGAAACGGAGTTCGCCGGGTTTGCTAGTATGTTATAAATAATAATACAGTGTAAACTCTTTATAACAAATTTCAAGGAACCGAGCATTTTAATCCATTATAATGTGATTTCATTATAGGGAGGGAAGAATTAATATATAGGTATTGGTTTAAACCAAATAAGTTATACTCCTTTTTTACGTTATAGAGAGTTTTTTGGTTACAACAAATGACGTTATAAAGAGTTTAAACTGTATATGTATTTTTATTTAGATTCTACATTTAAAGTTCAGCTTAGCCTTGTTTGAAATGTAAAATGATTATTTAATAATAAATCATTACGATAAGAATAATACATTTAAATAGTAACAGGTAACGCATATATTACAATTATTTTTATTTAAGTTTTTTATTCTGTGTAGTTTGAGTTAAATACAATTAGTTTAATAGAACTGTTATCAACTGATTAAATTAAAATTTTGAACGGAGCCCTTTACGGATATTCTAAAGCAAGAATTGAGGTCGCACCGCTAGAGCTGCTTTAATTTAGGAGAGGTTTTTTGCTCATGCAGCTCCAAGACCCTGGGTAATTAAAATGCCTTGCCTTATGAAAGTGATAAATTAAAGGTAATGTTTTGGGCTACGAATTTTGTATGAAGTTAATTTTAGGCTGTGTTAAAATGCTCGAAATATTTTGTAAGCACCCGTCTTTTGTTAACAGTTTGAAATTTTTTCAACACCGGAACACATTTCATATTTTTTTTACTTTTACTGTGGCATTTTGTCATGTTTTAAATAACATAGCTGTGATATTTTGGTTACCACAATAGGTATCGATGAATTCGTGAAGAATGCCCACTGAAGTATTTGCGAACTAATTCGACTTAGGGTCCTTCAAGAAAAGAGCGTACCAATACTAAATAATAATAATATTAAAGGCCGGCAGCGCGCTTGCGAGCCTTCTGGCAGTGCAACTGTCCATGACGCGGCGGTACCACTTAACGGACAGACGGGCAGGAGGCTCACCTGATGAGCCTCTTGCCTTCTGTAACATAAAAAAATGGCCTGGATCTTGAAAAGAAGAGAAGAGAGAGACAGATCTTAAACATGCATAATAATTATCATCAAATACCGAAAGTTACCTGTGTCTAATTGAAAGGTTACGGAACTTCGTATAAATATGGCAGATGTATTTATTTGGTTATTCATCAATTATTTTTATTTATACTCAAGTACCTATTACCTACCTATACTAACTTAATAATAGTTCTATCCGAAACAATTATAGCTTTACCATAAACTTCCTAATTTAATAATGAACATTAAAAAGAAGGTCATCACGGGAAAATACATTTTTGTTCATATATGAAATCCATAAACTGAGTGACAAATGAGATATTGCAGGCTAAATTGAAGTAATATTCTGAAATGTATTTACATCTTTTACGTGAACCAAATGAGATTGTGCTTGTAACGTCATACATAATTTAGACGATAAATTACTCGTCGAATTTCTCTTCGAGTTTTCAAGATTTATACTCCTTCTATAAAATACATATAAGATATTTAAAGTAGAGACTGGGATATAGGCAAATACACAGGTGCTTCTTGGAGAACCTTAGAAATCTTGATTATTTTCGCTATTCGCTATTTAAGTGATGTTTTTAATAACGTTAAGCGATTAAAGTAAGATTAAGCGTAGAAAGAATTTCATATTATTTATGTAGTTCGATTTTATATATAAGTATATGTGAAACCGGCGGTATTTAAATATATTTTAAATACGTAAAATATATTTTAACTGCTATAATAACCAGGGTTATCACGGTATAAGAACCCGAGCTTGGAGCGTAAAAAAATGCTTACAATTCTGTGTATTTATATGCTTTTATAAGTAACTAGCTGACCGGGCAAACGTCGTTTTGCTATGTATATCATTTATAATAAAAAAATAGGGGTTGTACGTATTTTTTAATGCTGTATCATAAAAAAATAAAAGCAAAAAAAATATCTAAAAATATAAAAATAATAATTTAGGACTACCCTTAACATTTAGGGGGATGAAAAATAATTGTTGTCCTATTCTCAGACATACCCAATATGCACACAAAAGTTCATGAGAATCGGTTAAGCCGTTTCAGAGGAGTTCAACTACAAACACCGCAACACGAGAATTTTATATATTAGATGTATACTAATTAATATTAGAACAATCTAATAAGTGTGATGTGAAAGCCTTTTATGGTATACGGTAAAACCTGGGAGAAGTCGTTCAGTAGTGATAAAGGTCTTCTCAAAAGTAAAAAAAGTGTTGTTTATATTATTACATACTATACGTAGATATATTTGTGTTTAATTGCCTTATTTAATATAGAGTCAATGTTTCACTGAAATCAAGGTAGGATTTGTTTCGAAATCCCCTTTAATTTATGGCCTACAATTGTGTTCATTCAAGCGAAGCTACGAAAGATCTACGATCATTTTAAGTACATTTGTATTGTTCTAGTCACAGTAAAACTTGTCTTAAAGTACTATAACCTTTTATTATGATAGAACTTATATTAAACTAAAATAAAATATTATACTGCAAACATATCGAGAGCTTAAAAAAACTATTACTGTCCACCGAAGTCCTTTTTTTATTCTAATTGTAAATTACAAAATTGTTAGATATTTTCCACATTTTTTTTTTTTTTGCTTTCTTAAAGCTTGTACAGTATTTATAGTTTATAAATATCTAATTGTGGGATGTAAATGCGTACACGCGTAAACTAAACACTAAGTAAAATTTTAACTATAATAGTTATAGTTGGGTTAGTACAGACTCAATGTTAACAATCAATCACCACACGATCCATTTGGTATTATTCATCATGACAGGTCGGATGTTCTATTGTCCGAGTGATAACAAATACCTTTGACCGGTGATCTGGGTATATTTTTGTTCAGTAACTATAACATGAGTTTGACAATGTGTTGAAGATAAAAAAACACCAACTGTTTGTTAAAAAATATATTTTTACACCAATCTTGTCACAAATAGGTAACATATTTAATGTTTTTTATGCCAGCACAGTATTCTTCTTCGGTGAGTATTGAACTTTTTATTTCTTTACTACTATATGATATTTCTTAACCGCGCATGCGTAAGTTCGGAATACCAGCCTTAATACGTAATTAAAGCTGAAGACGTGTAAACTTTCATATGAACCTGTGTTCATGTTGAAAAGATTAAATATTCAGTTATAAAGTAAAAATTAAATTTAAAATAAGATAATTAATTGTTGCTTTTATTTCATTTGTAAATAATCTCAATTAATTAAATCAAACAAATAGTCTTAGGCAATACAATGTCTCCGCTTTTAGTGTAATTCTTGAGACAAAGCTAGAAACTTGAGCAAAAGACACGCGCCTTAAGTCCAATACAATTGTAGCGATTTAAAAGTACCCGGTTCTATTTCACGACATCGCGGGTAATGAGAAAATATATTTTATAAATTGAAAGCTTTCGTGTATTTCAGTCTGAATTTACCTATTTTGGAGTGTTTTGAAGAGTTGTTTTATCAAATTCGTATTCGTTTCAATCATAGCAGTGAAACATTTGAATATCAACCCAGCTATGCGGCTATATATTTCTATCGATAGGCACAATAAGCCCATCATAATCTAAAAAAATCTTTTAAGTATAACTGGCATATTTTGATACTACATATTGTTGTATAATTAATCGACCAGTTATGTATTATGTGAGTTACTCATGAAGGCAGTTGAGAGTGAAAAATAATTAATAGCGTTCCAATCCACATTGTTGCGAGTGATTTTTTTAATACTTAATACAAACTAATAAAAATTTGTTTAAGTGACCGTGTGTAAGCATACCACTCGTATTCAAAAATAAAAAAAAAGAATTTATAACGTTTTATTTTATAACTTATCGTGGCATGACTCTCAGGTTCCAAAAACTAACAGACACAGCGAACGCTTATAGTTATAACTTATAACAACTCACAGCTACACTCTCAAATACATACACACACTTATATATTCACGCATACTTAATGTTTTTTAAGACTTGTGTTTAATTAGTTGTAACAGTAAAACTACTTTTTCCCAAAAAATAGTTTTAAACATGTACCACAGAATAATTGGTATATAGTTACCCACAACACAGGTACTCTCTACGTATAGTATGAAGACTAGCGATAGATAAAAAATTTCACACCCTATTTCTCATGAAAAGAGTTTTTATTATTATTATTAATACTTAATACGTTTGTAAGTTTTTTAATAAAATATAAAGTCATACATAACCTATTGCTCTTTGTTGGCGTATCGTAGTAGCTTTGTAATTTCTTGTGAAATGAAACGTAGCAATTAACAACAGTCTTGGCTAGCGTTCCAATCACAGCTCGTTTAATAAATTGTTCTTTTATGATTATTTTATTATTAGAAAATTATTTAAATATTCGACTTAGGGTCCTTCAAGAAAAGAGCATATTAATTCTTAAAAGGCCGGCAACGCACTCGCGAGCCCTCTGGCATTGAGAGTGTCTATGGGCGGCGGTAGCACTTAACATCAGGTGAGCGTCCTGCCCGTTTGCCCCCGTTCTATAAAAAAAAATATATTAATTTTCAAGCAATAAAATTTAAGTCAAAAGGAAGTTATTTACAGACAAGTAAATATATATAATGCAAAGAAATAAACCTCTTAGTAAGTAGCAGTTTTCCTCCTCGCAAGAGCTTGATTTATTACAGAAATCCTTTCTCATTTGTAGAAACTGAAACTTCGGTCTTTCTGAAAGTGGGACGTTGCATTACTTAAATGGCCCAAGGTCTGGTTTTTGTCTACTTCCAACCGACCTTAAAAAATGTATTTTATATTTACGAGGAACTACCGTCAGGCAATTTCAAACATTTAGCTATCAGTCTAAGTGGTATTGATTAATTTTTATACCTAACTCGCTGGCCTGGCGAACATCGTACCGCCTAACAGTCTATTCTTTATTTTTTTTTAAATACTTATTCTGCTTTTCGGGACACCGGTCTAGCTAGTAAGATAAAAAAAGAAAGTTGATTTAATACATTATGTCAAAAATAAAAATTTACCTTCCCGGAACCCCTCCACTAACACTTGAACTCTATGATATGGTATTAAAGTTCAAATTGACTTAAGTATTATTATTATACGAATATTTTTCTCTCCGTAAGAACCATCCTCGTACTTCAAGGAATATTATTAAAAAAAAATCAGACAAATCGGTCAAGCCGTTTTCATGTTATGTCGTGACAGCGGAAAACGGGTTTAGTTTTTATATTTATAGATAAACGTAAAAAAATACCAGCAAAGAGATAACAGAAAATTTAAAAATTTAATAAAGCAGTAGACCTACAACAATTAGTTGGTTGATTAATAATAAATGCTAATTTTGTAGTTAAATCTGCGATTATATAGGAATATTAATATTTAATTTTACTTCCGTTCGTAAATTGATGGTACAAGACAGCTGGTACATACCTGTAACAAAAAATTATATCATAATATATGTTTTATTTAAATAAGCAAAAAAAAAGTTATGATGTAAAACTGTTATATAATTTACATACTTACTAAAATAAAAGGATCCCTTTCATATGATTTGTATAAATTTAATCAAAAATTATATTTTCAATCAAAGAATGTTTAAAATGTTTATATGTTACTTAGCAGTATCATAGAGAACTATATAGAATTTATTAATTAAAAAATCAGCTTATTCGTGACAAATATGAGTTTATTCATTATAACAATGTATTATTATACATTACATAATTTACACACTTACTAAAATAAATGGATCCCTTTCATATGCTTTGTAAGATTTGGTAACTCTTTTCAGTAAAAAATACTTGTATCAGGGTTACCAGCCCTGCGATTCTGTAACTCACTCAACTCAACTCAACTCAACAACTCGCATCGGTGGTCGCTCTCAAATCAGTCGTGAAGCAGTCATGTTATGATTTGGCATTGTGATAAACAATAAACTACAAGCTCCCACCTTTTCAAAATCGCAGGGCAGCTGTTCCATAACAAACTTAATAGTTAATTCCAAAACAAAAAAAAATTGTTTGTATTTTCAATTACAATTTTTTTTTTTTTAAACATACAACATCTACTCCCAATCTGTTTCTTAACAAAATGCATTGCGGTGGGTGGGTGCATGTGAGTGAATGAGTATGTATGTGGGTGCATGTAAGTAAGTGTAATGTGTAACTACATTTTAGGTCTCCAGAGGATCTCCAACTCTGCGAAAGGTGAGCGGGTAAAACAAGCAAAAAAGCAAGTAAGTAGTAAGTAGTGTAATTAGGTACATTACGTGAAAAGTGTGAAATACTTGTTATATACATACTATGCAGTTAGCTATATAAATGGGTACATAAATGTATACCGGATATTGAAGCTCGGATATCCGATAATGCAAATCCCGCAATATTGTAGGCTGCATCTATTTCCTCTAATAAACGGTCATTTGATAGTGCCTAATATCTGTTTATATTGATAACGTACACAACATGTAGATGCTTTTCTAAAGCTGTTATTAATGAAAAATCGGTTGTTTGTAAAGTCGGTTTACTGACGATAGTTGAACGTGACATAAGTCATAAGAAAACACTGATGGAATGGTTGCATTTTTCAAAAGAAAATTTGAATTTTATTTGTTTGATAGATATTTTGTATGGATATAGAGAAGGAGGTAAATGGAAATCGCAATTGAATTGATCAAGTTACATTTATTTGTACGCATAATACAATTATGTCAATTTTGCACATCAAGCCTTAAATGTAACGCCTCAGAGCGAGGTAACGCCGCATGAGTCATGTTTTTTCGTGCGTGCAGCCGGCTCCAATCGAATTATAAGACGTTGTCACGTCAAAAAATATCAAAAGCCTTTTGTTATTTTGTTAGATCTCTATATTTGATCCTAATAACTGATCAGCATGAAGGTATGCCAATTTCTCACATTGTTTTACTTCATCGTCTTAGTGCATAGCCGGGGCGCAACCTCAAGGAGCAGAGTCTGACTCTGAAGCCAATAGACCAACACACGTACATACTTATACACAGCGGTGTTAAATCTTTTTTACACGCTTTATATTAGCTTCACCTGTATGTATGTATGTATGTATGTATGTATGTATGTATGTATGTATGTAACCGACTCCTTCGGACTCGATTTTGACCCACTTTAAACGGACAGATTAAATTCAAACTTTGTACACTTATAAAGAATCAGCGACAATATAATAATTTCATAGGTTTATATCGAAAAAACAATGAATTTTTTTAAGTCCACAAAGCAATACGATTCAATTGAGACAACACGTATTGCTGCTAGGACTAAAAAGTGGAAAAGAAATATAGTTAAAAAAAACTATAAAACACGCTTTTAAAGCACATCAAACTAAAAAAGGAAAAATAATTCCTAATTTAAAACCAGTATTTTTTGTTCATTACCATTTTCAGCCTAAATTAGGAATTATTTTTCACTTTTTAGTTTTATGTGCTTTAAAAGCGTGTTTTATAGTTTTTTCAAACTATATTTATTTGGGTTATGGCTTAACACGGTTCACAACACGTCTCCATTCTACTAGATCCCTAAACGGTTCAGATGTAATTTTGATACAAAAAAGCGTATACGAAAACTTACTCTTGAAGCGAGCTTTAGTATCAAGCCACGCACCACGCGTACTTGAATACACTGCGAATCATTAATATGCGTATGCTCATTAGTATTTTCTTCGCAGCAACAGAACCAAAATTTCCATATTCACAAAGATAATTCACGTGCGTCCTTATGAAGTCAGACATGGAGTCTGCGCCAAGGCAAGTAATGTTTAATGAACAGTAAGTAAGGGGCAAAAACCACAAGAAACTCGTTTGAATTTTGTAGACGTGTTGACGAATAATTTTGTTGTTACCGAAATAAAGGTACCGATCCATCAGTTACTATAATCTCAATATTATATAAGCGATCATGTTTCAGTAAAAAATATTTCACTTTTTTATCTGTCATTTTTTTTTAAATTTTTCATTATCGGATGAAACGCAATAATAATTATATTAGCGTCACGAAGATGTGCAGCGTTTTTGTCGAAGAAAAGGGAGACGGCAATAGAGACCGATTGAGAGAGATCTTATTTTAATGTAAAAAAATTTTTTTTTATAAATAATAATTTCCTAATATACCCGACTCTTGTGATGCGGGAACTTATTTTATACACATATTTAGTACTACCACTACTATTATATATTATTTCTTACTGCAAAAATCTTCCAGTTGCAATCTGAAGCTAATCATTGATGAAAAATTACATACTTTTATGAATTGAATTGAATTATTATCACAAAATTATCATTATTTGGATACAAAGAAGAAATTAATTTTTTTCTCAATAAATTAACATATATATTTGCACTCACTATTAACAACTTAAGATAAATGGGTCACAAGCCAAACGCTTAGGCTGATGGTGAAACTCTATCGCTTGTGCAAGCGCAACGTGACAATGAAGCTCGGCTCAGGCGGAACGTGACAATGAGTCATGATTTTCGTGCGTGCCGGCGTTCATCGATTTATAAGACGTTATCACGTCAAAAGCTCATTATCATAATTACTATTACCATTTACAATGAATAATGAACTAAAACTCGGGATTAATTTATTTAATAGGCATCATTATTTTCGGATCAAATAACAATTATATTGTTTTGGTGTTGTTATTGATAATGCTATACTTTTCTAAACCTATGATATTATTTTATTCTGTTTATTAGCCAATTAATTAGTTCGCTTCTATAATATAATACTTACAATATACCTAGTTGATAATTAATAACATAGAAGAATATAAATAATAAAGTATGTTTTTTCTGGCTGACAAAAATCTTAATATTAAATCGTGAAAATCCTACACAAACTGCTTTGAAGTCATAAAGCAATATTATGTAAAAACTTAATGTAACATATTTACATTTACAGCTTCAAAAATAATATTAAATATTCAAAATATCTCATATAATTCATCAACCGTTTGTTTATAGTTTAAACGGATAAATGTGGGTCAATGTTGCCGCATTTTCATTATTAAAACTCTGTTTTATTAATAAAGTAAATATTTCATATCGACTACAGTTTTGGTTTACTTCAATGATTCATGTTTCGTACATTGTAAATAATTTATGTCAAACTAAGAAACGTATAACAATTTATTAAACGTTCTTTGTCTATGTATATATATTATTTTATGTAACTTCAATAACAAAAAACAATAAATAACCTTAAAATATAATAACTAAACTATATTATTAAAAGGAGTCTTTTTAGGCAAAGTTCCGAAGATACTGACAGCGTTCCCTCTATAAATAGCTAGACTAATTATTTGTCCGAGGTACCTGCCAGCTCTTCGGTCTTCTGTGATGTCGACTAACCTTTTTGCTATTCCCTTAAAAAATATTATTTATTATTTACTTATTTATGTCAAATATAAGTAAAACTGTTAACGTTACTATTTCACGATAATTGGCTCAGCACCGATTAGGTACCCAATCATTTCGTAAGGACATGAAAACTTCGTAAGGAATTCAACGAGGCATGAAAAGCTTCACTTGAATCAGTGGTGCTGTAACCTTTGCTATACCTACTGCGAAAAGTCCATTAGTTAGTTAGTTAGCATTAGTAGAGTATAGCCATGATTCGCTCAACGCCCCATGACGGACCAACCAAAATGCTTTATATAAATCCATTATTACTTTGCCATCACTAAATCACTGCATGACACCTGCAATATAAATGTAATTTATCGCACGCCACCACCAGTTGTGTGTGAGCCTTAGGAGAATTTGGCAGTGTGCCAAACTGCCAAGGGAAGCCTACCATTTTGCACAGATGTCTACAGACCTGCGTTTTACATCACCGTTCGTTGGTTACGTAAAAAGTTCGCAAAGCTATTAGCGGCGTAATTATAGAACTTAGGTAAATTTACTGTAAAATTGTTGTAAGTATATGCAACAGGTTACTGGGATATTCTTTAAGAATCATATGTAATAATTATCTATAACCCCTTTATTTACTATAGCGAAAGCCAACTGTACGTATATACAAACGACAAAAACATTTTTGATATTTTTGAATGGTTAGGGAATAATTTTGCACGAATTGCTTTTATTATCAGTATAAAAGTACTATCATTTATGTGGTAGAACACAATATTTATTTATTGCGCTATCGTAGGTACACAAACATGACAATTTATATTACATTAAATACGCCGAGCCAGCTGTCTACTCTCCATCCGTCTTACGAATTTTCGATCATATCCTGACGCGAGTTTAATTTTTTTTTCCCAATCCAAGAACGCCGGAAAAGTGTAATGGTGACTTTTAGGGAGTATACTGGTTAAAATCCTGTTAAGGCAAAAATCTAAATTTTCTCGAAATAATATTGTACGGTAAATAATTTCAGTCATAAAATATATATATAAAATCGATTTTCTTAATTTACTCTTCAGGTCCTACTAATAAAGTACACCTGATATGATTCGCCCTCCGTAATTTAATTATTATAATACAGCTCAGTTTCAACTAAATATAAACTATGTCCTTTCATTATTATAAAATAGAAGGATAGACATTTATTACCTCTAAAATGAATTCACCAAATCGTACCATTCTGAGGATTTGAGAAATGAGGGACCTCGCTGAATATCAATCTAAGCTCATAACGATTTTCCAGTAGTGATTTTCCTTTTTCACGCGTTTATTGGCATTTTATTTTATTGCCATAAAATACAGTAACAAAAGTGGAATATAGGAAAATTTGACGTTAAGTTGTCATAAATATAGCACACTATGTGTGTGGGCCTGGGTATCTATATCCAGTGGCGTAGCTGGGTAACCAAGGGCCCTGAGGAAAATTAAAAAATGGGGCCCGCTGCTTTGTAAACTGTTTGTAAACTGATTAGATTTTATTAAATAAAAATATGAATACGAACATTAAAAATTTTAAGCTCTTTTGTGCACTGCAGGGCACCCGAACAACTGTGTTGTTTAATTCTCTCTAATAAATGCTTCCAATCTCGAATTCCAAAACGCACATATCACTATCCGTCCGACACTCCCAACCTACCCTGGTCATAACTTTTGAACGTCTCTCAACCGAGTTGTCATGATAAAAGTGGGGTTGCAAACTGTCATATTAATTTTGAAAATGGGAGAAATTTCCAAAAGTTCAGTTCGATCGAAATTTCTGGTAAGGAATCGAGAGCCCCTTGAGCTTGATGGCCCTGGGGCACTGCCCCGCCTAGCCCCTAGGTATCGACACCACTGTCTATATCCAAAATGATTATTTCCCTCGAATAAATAATATGCGCCTGTTTGGCTGTCTCATGTAAGTATGATAAAAAAAATGAATAGAAGAGCCGATTAGACTAAGAGAAGCACTTACCATCAACGGTGATATGTCCTACTTCACTGGATCCTTTAATAATGGTAAAAAGAAAATGCGACACGGTATTCGGTCTAATGTTAGTGCGCCCGCGACATCGGTTAGTTTCCCACTACTCATCCTTGCGGCGGGATACCACCTGCCATTTCCGGTGCATGTCAAAGCCAAAATCAAGAATTGTCATCTTTCTTTGACGTTTCTTAATATGAATACGATACGATAATTTCGCACTCCACTCAGTTTTACTGGACCCCTGCAGCTACTGGCCTACTCGACAGTTACTCAAAAGTTAAAGTCTAACTGACAACTGTCACTTTTTCATTGACAGCTATTTAGGACAAAAAGGTTTCAAAAACTAGTGGAGAAGTAAGGCTACGAATTTTGAGAATAATGAAATCTTCTTGTTCTTTTAGTGCCTCTCCATTACTGGAGTTTGGCCGTCGGTATCTTGAAACGTTTCTTGTCCTCAGCCAGATGCAGCAACTATTCCGCAGTTGCAATACCCGTCCAGTCCCTAACGTTGCGAAGCCATGATTTCTTCCTTCTACCAACACGCCGTTTACCCTGGATTTTACCCAATATAATTAATTGAAGGAGGTGGTAGCGGTCATGGCGCAACACGTGGCCCAGGTACGCAATTTTCTGTTGTTTAATGTTCTGCAAAAGCTTTCTGGACATTCAAACTCGTTTCAGAACCTTCTCGTTAGAGACCTTCTGTATCCATGAAATCTTAAATAGATGAATTAAAAATTAGTTAGCTAACTATCGTAACGTCCATAATATATCTTTAGTATATATACAAAAACATATTGATAGAGTGACAAATGAGGCATTGATTGATTAACGATAGGCGTGTAACGTAGCCTGACATGGCACCTAATCTACTTTATTGCCCTCGTCAATCAATAAATGACAAAAAAATAAATATTTGAGTTTTCTATATGTCAGAGGTAATGTAAAAACTAATGAGAGGACACGATGTCATTTGTTTTATTAGAATGGCAACACCACGCAATGTCATACCCATCTTACAGGTTGTCAATGTCAATATTTATGTATATACACCAAATCTGATCAGGGCGAAAACTAAGATAAAACAAACCCACGCATTAATGCTAAAATTAAAATAGGCAGGCCATATTGCTAGAAGAAGAAACGTGGGAATACCACAAATGCAATGGGCTGACAACATCCTAAAGGTTTCTGGCGAGAAATGGATGGAGGCAGCGAAGAACAGATCCAAATGAAAGGATCAGGACGAGGTATTCTGCCAAAGTGTAATAGACTAAGTGTTTAATAACAAAACTAACTAACTAATTTGTACTTCTTATAGTACAGAATTAAAGTGTCTCACTTATTATATGTATATATAATACGATGCGAAGCGAGCACAGTGTTGGCCTAGTGGCTTCAGCGTCGACATTCGCTCGAACGGTGAAGGAAAACATCGTGAGGAAACCGACATGCACTGGAGGCTGATCACCTACTTGCCTATTAGATTGAAAAATGATCATGAAACAGATTCAAAAATCTGAGGCCCAGACCTAAAGAGGTTTTAGCGCCACAGATTTATTTTTATATATATAATACGATAAAAAATTCAGTAAATGTCCTTAGGCGGCGGGTTTCCTTAATAATCAATTCCAAGTGACCTGCCGGCTCGTTTCTCTTCTGTCCCATAAATAAAACATATCTTACACAATAGAAGTACCGAATGTGAATAATCTTTAAGAAGCTGTAACGTATTTTTCATGTATATTTTAAGGAATTACATAACATCTCCTGTATGCTTGCTTTAATAATAAAACAGTGACAAGAAGTGCGGTCAGCATTATGTGGCTACTGTCTGTGACACACGCCGTAGATTTTTAGTCTAAGGCATTTGTTACTGGTTTCTTTACTGTTCAAGCGAGTGTTTATTGCGCTCTAGCCTTATTTTATAAATGAGGTGAAAATGCTCTTGCGCAGGCCCGCGCCATGATTGACCAGCTTGACGCGGTGACTATAGGGCTGGGTCTACACTCAAATCCCTCTGCTATTCAGAGGGGTAGCGAGACCTCACCCACTAAAAACACCTCACCTCATGCCCTTATGACAAAATCGATCGATTAAGGCATTCTACCCAAGGCGCTCTAGCCTCCAGACCAACACTCCTTAGAAAACTCCTATTTTATTATGAATAATTTACAATATATATTATCAAGTCAAAAAGAAATACTTGTATATTATAATGTATTAGTTAATACCGACCTTACATAAGGTTTCTGTTAAACTACTGGTAAACTAGAAACATTTCTAATTATTCCTGGAACTAAAGAGTATTGAATTTCGTACACGCTACAGTAATATTGATTAAAGCTCGACCGAAGTCTCTGTAACAAATGAAAATAAATCAATCATGAATTTATCTTTAGATGTCTGAACTAACAGACCAGAAACCTTTAGATTAATTATTGTGAGTTGTTATTTGAATTTAGATCGAGGGATTTATCGGAAAGCATTCTTCGCTATTAAACTAAGCTTTTGACAACGCTACTGTTAAGATTGCAATTATATTAAGAGTAAGTTATAAATTAATTTAAAAATCGTTTTTTAGGATTAGTTTGAGTTGATGACTGATTAAGTTTTTATACATCTATCGCCTTTGTACTAGTAGTATACGTATATTAACTTTATATAAATCTAAAACAGATCACTTGGAAGTCTCTATCACTTTGCAAAGTACACAAAACATTTCATTAAAGATATACATATTATGATCAAGTCTTAAAATGTATAAAGATTTTAAATTCAAAATGAAGTAGAAAGTCTTGCAGTTATAAACAATCTAACATGTTTTATAAGAAAAACTTATGAAAGCTGAAATGTATGTAAACTTTCCACTGAATACATAAAACCTTCAAGCTTGCATTTGCATTGTTTTAAGCAGGTTTCATATTTATGAATTATTAAAATTCAAATATTCTTAAACGTTTGTTTAGATAAAAAACGTCTTTGATTGTTTTGTTCAGGGTGTAAATATGTATGCATACTCGATCTTATATAAACGAACCATAGCTGTGTGTTTTGGTAAATTTATTTGAAAAGGGACACGATAAAGAAAATACATTTAAAAAGTAATTAATAACGTTTTTGAATAAATTGCGATACAAATCCATTTTGTCTTTCATGTGTTCTTTTTTATTATTAACATATATTGTAATTGCTTTCTTTTGTTCCAATTATCGTTATTATTATTTAGTGTTTCACTTCTTGCACTCACCTTATTTGTTTTATTTTTTTCCTCACAGTGGTTGCCAGAAGAGGTCGCTACAATTCGATAAGTTCGCCAGTTGCTCTCCCATTTTTTAATTATTTTCATTGTTCTGTACGAAGTTTAAAGAAATAAAATAAATAAATAAATGATGACTAGATTTTTTTTTAAAAGCACACTTTAGTTTATATACGTTATTATTAGCCTCTGGCCTATTCGAGAAATATTTCACGCGGTAAAACAATTAATTTCGAAATTTTGGATTAAATCGCCGACATATACATCGTCAGTTATATGTTCTTGTTATTTTGCGATATTCATGATATGTGTAAATGATATATCATTTATTATAACATTGTTTGTGCTTCAATAATTGGTTGTATTACCGAAAAGCTTAACTTATACCTAACATCATTGACCTTCCTAAACCACCTACATACTATCAGCAATATGAAGAAAATTATACAAAACAGCCACATCAAAGTTGAATTAAAACTGTCAGACAAATTGAAATGTCGAATTAATTTAAACAAGACTCCCATATTAAAACCCTGAATGTGAATACTCCACAAATTAAAATACTAATTACTATGCAATTCCACGAATTAAAATCATATTTGAAATTGCGTACTCGTGGCTCACGAAGCATAACTTTGTCCAGAATTTAACGTATTTATTCAACCAGAATGCCGTGAAAAACACTCGAAATTAATATAAGTTTTTTTAAATAGCTCACTGCTGTTTTGAAATAACATTGTGTTAGAATTTATAATTTCAATATTACTTACTTGGAAACCCGTCTCCGAGAAGGCCTAAAGCTTAGGTTTCGTAGAAAAGCGGTGCCGTTAACTAACGGCCGTCTTTACGGTGGCCAAACTGTGGTTTCCTAGAAAGTAGTGCCGACCGTATTTTTGAAGTGTTATGCGAAATAAATAATAGTTTAAAAAAACTAAAAAACACGCTTTTAAAGCACATCAAACTAAAAAGTTAAAAATAATTCCTAATTTAGGCTGAAAATGGTAAAATAAAAAAAAATAAAACAAAAATAAAGTAATGAACAAAACAAATTTTCATTTTTCAAATTTTAATATATATATAATAATTATTAATTTTTTTCATTTTTTTTCGGATTATTGCATTGTCATCGATCTTTGACAGGTGCGCAAAGTTTGAATTAAATGTGTCCCTTAAAAGTGGGTCAAAATCGAGTCCGAAGGAGTCGGTTACATACATACATACATACAGGTGAAGCTAGTATAAAGCGTGTAAAAACAATCATTTTCGCTCGTCCAAGTCACGTTCCCACTAATTGTAAAAATTAAATATGAGCACCACTACACGCGAAAAACGTTGAACTAATGTTTATCACCGCTATGACGGCCGTCACGCAAATGACAGCACCGCTATTTGACGTTACGGTGACACTCAACGTTCTCTAGAAAACCTACTCCGATGTTATTTATAGACAACGTATGGGTGACGTCACCCAACGTTACATTACGGCCATTAGATAACGGCACCGCTTTTCTAGTAAACCTAAGCATAATACCTGTCAAGTGGGATCATTTATTAGGTTCTATAAACGTGGTGCAATAAGATTTAAATTTTGAAATTGACGTTAGTGCCATTCACGTGATTATTTTACAAAAGACAATATATTTTAACACGTAAAGAGGGAATCCTATCTCATTGCTTTTTAGGGTAAAAAATATAATCTCACCGTATAATCTTAAACATGATTTATTCATTTAGGCAATTCAATGTACACTTTTAAACGTCAAAAATAAATAAATATTAGTATGTGGATGAAATTTATTTGTAGATAAGCAAGGCGTACTTATCTCGTAGTTCTGTAACAGCCATACTTCTTTTGGTGATACGATAAATGTTCTACCAGATAGAAAATCATATGAATAGCGTCACATACTTATATGGTACTTTAAAAAATATCCAAGTTCACAATCACACACTTCCATTCGTGTGTTTACACTCGCTCTTACATGGTTAATCTGCATTTTCATGTGAATATTATAAATTATCATATTAACCAACCAAACTGTTTCATTACGACAATACGACTTAGGGTCCTTCAAGAAAAGAGCGTACCAATTATTGAAAGGCCGGCAACGCACTTGCGAGCCTTCTGGCATTGTGAGTGTCCATGGGCGGCGGTATCACTTAACATCGGGTGAGCCTCCTGCCCGTTTGCCTCCTATTACATAAAAAAAAAACCTCGTATAGTATTGAAACCAATGTGAAATAATATTCTATACCCCAAACCCTTATTAAGCTTGTCGCAAAGTCGGAAATGAAGTTTCAAACAAATTTTCACCAATTTGCCACAACTTTACTTGACAGAAACTTTGTTAGGCTAAAATTATATATAATACACGTGATGGAAAATGTTTCGCATGTAATATTTTGATTTTGGACAACGTTGCTAAAAATATACGAGGTATCCAAACCATTGTTTTTAATAAAAAAAAATTAAATTCAGCCTTAGCTTTTGATTATTTTTATAGGTATTTTATTTGCAACAGACCAGATGTTAAGTTTTATAATATTGGGTTATTACAACGCAATTTGGGGTTTGTCTATTCAAGAGAAGTAATATGTTTGTATTATGTTAAATTCTATTATAAATGATACGATAAAGCAACGCAAAGTCCACACGTCAAAAAAAACTTCAAAAAAAACGCGCGTAGGAAAAATCGTCGGTGCACAGTCGAGATTCGAACGCACGACTACAGCTGAGCAAGCCCAACCACAAGGCTATACTGATCGAATACTCGAACAAATATATAATCAAAATCGGGAGCGATTAAATAAAGTGGACTGAATAAGCTGTTTGTCTATTATTAAAGTCTATATTTTCAATACAAGAAAACAATAAGAGTGTTATTAAAAAGGATATTGTCCATGGAATGGAAAAATGAGAAAATATCGCACACATCCATGACATCTGGGAGTAATATTCGGCGTTATTACGACTTTTGGAAATTACGAGTTTTTCTCCACTTACGTGAATAATACGACGATAAATATTTTATCTCCGGAATAAATTATGACAACAGAGTTTTAGGGGTAATTTGCGCTTTACTTGCAGATATAATTTTTCAATTAAGAAAGAAGTAGAGGAGGCTTGAGCTATTCTTTGATGTTATATGTATTTATTACTCGTTCGAGGAAAACAGCGTAAGGCAACAGAAAATTAAAACATAATTGAGAAACATATTATACACCGGGGATTTTTGTAGTTAAGGGCGCGATTTTCTATGACAATATATGCTTGATCCCGATATGTGCAGTATTAGAGTAAATTTCTTATCATTCTTTTCTTCGCATTGACTGGCATAGGATGTACATACAATAATTTTTGGCGAGCAAATCTAGAACAGCGTATTAAAATCTAAACGGAAAATCAATCACATATTATTTTTATAAACTATACCTGCGGATGTATGCATTCGAGTTTTTAGAACTTATACAGTTATCATAAAGTTTGTGCAAACAGTTCTGTAGTAGCTCCAGTAAAGACTACACTTTCTAATATTGCCTTTACTTAGTTTGTGAAAAGGTACTCATCAATAACTTAAAAGCATTTTATTGACATCGATTTTTTAAGACAGATTTGTTATTGTAACAGTGTTAAACAATGAAGCGTAGTGTCGGCTAAGCTAAGTTAAGTTGAATATAAGGTAAGATTTAGAATCTAGACACTTAGTCCTTAGTCTGACGTATGTCAAAATTGTATTGGAGTTTGACATCGCTAAGTCTCGTTTCTGAATATGGGTAATATTAGATGTATTGCCCTTGTCTTTCTTAGACTTCTTCTATTGTTCATGAAGCCTTTTTTATTCATATTTATAGTCTGATGAAAATGTAGCAAAATTAAAAACCTATTTAAACATACACTTCATTTGAAACGAAAAAAATATACATTTGAATAATTAGAAAATACGGAAAAAATATAATTAAGTCAAATTTGATAAAAAGTAGATTATTAAAAGTAATGTGTTTTATTATTATCCCATATTGCATAGTATTCAAGAAATATATTTTAAGTTAAGGTGCCATATTCGCAGCTTAGTCTCGCTCAAATGCCCGATTTCCATCTCTTGGTATAAAGTTAAACTAAACCAAGCACGAACCAAACTTTTACTTTGAGCGTCTCTAAATACAAATATTAGTGATGGATGTTGACATACGGAAGTGATAGTTCGCGCTGTCTTGACTCTGAACCTTACCTTTAGACGTGCCAGTTACTTAATATTTTACTTGACTGAATCTAGCAAATATGATGTGCGCAAACAAAAACGGAATATTTATTCGTTTTATAGTATTTACTTGAGTGTATAGTACTATTAAGCTTATATGTAATTACTATTTAAACTTCTTAAAATGAATTAATATACCTTATTAAAAATGCTCATTAAATGTTTCAAACCTACTTGATTGTTTCTGTAATAGTAATGATCAAGGGATAACGATTATCCTTGTCTAATCGATTGTCAAAATACGCTCAAATGGCTTGCTTTATTTAGGTACCTGTCAATGTTTATCTCCGTGTGAATGTATGATACAATTAAGTTCCTTGAAGTGAAAACTAGGTTAACCTAGATTATTATTTGAAACAACAACATATTTATCAAACAAGTCAAACTCAATAAATTGTAGATAAAGCACTGATATTCTAGGAGTCTATTATTTAAATAAATAAGTCATAAAACAGGTAAAATACAAACGTGACGAAAGTAAAAAAATATTGGTTGTTTCTAAAGTAGGTTTACGATCGAGATGTTTACGTGATAACGTCTTATTGGTGATATAAGTTTTTAGGAAGTAAGGAATTAATGAAGATAACAATTTTTTCAAATTTTAAATTACATCCATCGTTTTATTCACACTTTTGATGATAAATTTCGGGTGTAAAATGACAAGTTTACTTATTCGACTATTATATACATTTTTCTTACAAAACTTAACCGCACGAGAAAATCTCCATTCGTTTGTATGCCGCTAGAGTGAGATGAGACGGGAGATCGGTCCGTCTCTCTCTCGTTATACCTGCGATCGCGCTCGTGAGGTTTTGGTGTGACACAAGTTTCTGGACATGTCACCCGACTAAAACGATTTTAAAGACGTTATCACGTCAAAAGTAATATTGAAAAACAAAATACACATTAAATTTAAGTGATAAATAACTTTTCTTTGTCACTAATCATTTATGAAAAGCCAGATAAAAAAGTCACAATAATTTCACTTCATAACCGTAATGTACACAAGCAAAGAGCTTTTTTTTAACTGTTGAAACTCCACGATGTATTTTCTATAAATTTACTGACAACGACAGCTTGAAATCAAAATACAAATTATTTATTAGCGTTGTCTTAGAAGTATGCACTGAATGTAAAAAAAGGTAGAAATTTGTATTTGATAGCGAATCAAAGAAGATCTCATACATAAATATCGATCACATTGCGCTCTTTTCTGGGTGCAATAGTAATGAGATTCCTGAAACAAACTTTGGCTTACGATAACATCATTAGCGAGCAAAGGAACCGTGACACTTCCATTGTTGTTTGTTCTATACATATTATATGGACAGAAAAAAGAATATACATACTTTCTTGTTTAAAAAAAATGTGTGCGTGTACTAGGTGTACACACATAAGCAGTGAAACTTCTTTATGAACTTATTTTTCGAAAAATGATCTACTATATGCAACTTAACGAAATTGGTTCAATAAAGTTTAACAAAAGGCTTTAATTATCATAGACATGAATACAAATACAATTATTTCATTTTACCTTATTACTACTAAGATTATTACAGAATTTCATTATTGTAATAGAATTATTACTATCATTGTTATCGTTATTATATATTTTTGAAGTTATACTTCTTTAGGCGCGTTATGAAAAATTTATGAGAGTGAAATTTTACGATGCGCGCGCCCCGTGACACAAAATTCAGTATGGGCGCCGAGATGAGAATAAGAAATAGAATATGCGTGACGTATGACCATAATGACATTTGTAGTACCTTTTAAACAAATAAAGCAGTTTTAATATTTTTTTCAAAGAAATTTAGCAATGCTTTTTCACAAAGACCTAAGGAAACATACCTAGTTATTAAATTAAATGAATAATATAATAAAATAACAAATAATAATTGTTATTAATAATAATTGAATAATATAGTAAATATTAAATATTGTTAAATTATTAACGCTAAATATCTATTATTAATCATTTAATATTTTAAAAAAATAAAGAAAGCCAAAGAAGTATAACTTCTTACGCGCGTACATAAGTACACGCACCATTTTTTTGTTATTAATGGCTTCGAATCTCTTCGGATCAACCGTGGTAGGGACAAGAAAAAGATGGCGCGTAACCGAAAAACGTGACGATTTGCTACAAAATTTCTCCCATACGTCGATAAAGAACTTTCATTCCAACGCCGATAAAGAAGTTTGACTTCAAAAAGCAACATGGCGCGTAACGGAAAATGTGACGCGTAACGAAAAAATGTTATACTTAATTTTTTTCCAACCCCGATAAAGAAGTTTCACTTCAAAAACTTTTTTGCTTTATTTGGGACGGTAAACCAAAAAATATTTTACAGCCTACAACTAGTATGATGAACGGAGAGTTCAGATTAATGACATTCAAAACTTTCCAAATCAATAACTCAAGATTATCCAAAGCCAAGAATATATATTGCAAGCACACATGCTCTCTTAGTTACCTAAGTCTCAGTATTACCCGTTGGGACGGCACTGACACGATCGGAAGATTATGGACCGGGATTCTAGCTACACCAAGTGTTACTTTACTTAGATGATCGATCTGTGTACTAACGAGCTCTTTATCGACACTATGCTATTTATTCTTACTTGACTTATCTTCGAATTTTTTGATTCCTCATTCATCGTCACTGCCATTCGATTGAGGAATGTTCCGCTTGATGCCGTCAGAGTCCGCAGACTAAATTTATATTTAAGACAAACAACATCAAAATCAACATGTTTTTGACAACTTCATGCTAATAAACCTTTGATATTTATACCTATATGAATTTTATATTGAGTAGTTTAGTAAATATAGCAGTGAATCCTCCCGTTAATATCATTTGTCTTCATTTTTTAAACTTATTTTTATCCTGTTTTGTGAAATTATGTTGTAAATAAAGTATTATTATTATTACATGCCTATGTTTTTATTTTCCAGGGACCGGTATTGTTTTTAATATTTATAAACTATCGAAATACATACTCGGTATAATGTAGCAAATAGTGTTTTTAATGTCAGAATACTTTGAAGGTAAACGTTGTATGTTCGCTTGGAGCACAGCTCTTGTTAAACATATTATTATTAAATATTATTTATTGTACATTTTAAGCACACCTAATTGTTAAAACCCACCTATAGTAAAATGGAGTTTAAACAATATTTTACCTAACACATTATAAAAACATAAAATATTATATAACATTTTCGTAACATTTTCTGGTATCTTGAGATTTTCCCTACACTAATTTATATTAGGCTTAAGCGTTTCAATTAAATGTTATAATTTGAACTTGAATTTTCATTTATATAAGTAAAGGAGTAGCTACTTAAAGTAATTAAAAATTAATAAACCAAGCTATACACAAGATATACGGTAAATATGTATATTTATTCAATAAAAAAAAAAGAATTGAAACGTTTACGCTCAAATATTGAAAATTGTGAATTTTTCCAAGACAGCCCAAGCTTAGTCCATATTAAAAGCCAATTTATCTGTTTCCATTAATATTAAAGATAATGCTCTTGAATTTAAGATAAAAATAATTGTACGAACCAATATGAAAAAATACCTCGAAAAAGTCCTATCCCGGCTTAAAAAGAAACTCTTTTTATCTTGACACTGTTAGGAATTGTGCATTACATATTCATTACGAGAAATTACGATTCATATTTATCAATGTCCAATTATAAACATCTATTCAAAAAACATCAATAATTATATAATTATTAAAAACAAATTTATTATCAATTGATACAACCGACGCCTTATATGTATGCATATCGTGACCCGAATATGGAACTATTCCACTATTACATGAGGTCGTATTTTTATCCAACCAACTCCATAAGATTTTTTCCAAATAAATAAATAAAATAAACAATTTAATTGCCTACTAAAATTAACAATACGATTATGATTATTCATGCAAATAAATTCGAAAAATTTGTTACGACATAAAAGATTTAAGCTTTCTCAAAGAAATGCCATTTTTCTCTTACACAAACCACTTGAAGCCAGTATAAGGCAGCGGTTTCGGAAAGGTCGTACCATCGCAATTGGGCCGTCCTTACATTAAAAATAAGAAAGAATAAATCTTTAATCGTATTTCTAACTCGTATCGCTTTTATCAAGATCTTTGAAACCGTAAACGTAAGTGTTTATTTCATACATAGAAAGCAAAATCCATTTAAGAGATTTGATATGGCTTCAGACGTTGAAAACCGGCCGTTTTTTCCAGACAAACCCTAAGGAAAAAATATCCACTGAATGCAGTGCAAAAGTGAATTAACAAAAAATAAAACACAAGTTACACTAGAATTATACAATAGTAAACTAAAATCTAAATAAATAAAAAGTAAAAGCTTATCTTCAGGTTTTTACTTTATATTACTTTAATATTTTTATCTACTTTTTTTATAATAAATGCTTTATATATAAGATAGAAGATATATATAAGATATAAAGTACAATTTATATTAAGAAGTACTTTTGTGTATTAGCGATATTTTAGATAAGTATAACTTATCTAGTAGTAACGTATGTTAGCTGATAATTGAATAAAAAAGTAAATATATAAACAGCATAAGAATGCAGTCTATATTAAGATTTGACCTACATTTCAAGACCGTTGAAGTCCGCAGTTGAATAAGGGACGTTACACTGGACAGCTTCTATTATGTCTAGTGTAGTAGTAACTTTTCACATAACATTTCTTATAAGTTTTAATATAGTGTCCATATGTCACTTCAACATAGTACTAGCGAATTTTTTAATAGAAAATACACCTGTACAATTTTAGCCACTCATCAGCTCTACAGATTTTTTTTTAGAACAGACGGCAAATGTTGCGGCTCACCTGATGTTAAGCGACACCAATTGAATGTACAGCCGCACAAGTACATTCACATTGCCAGAAGACTCAAGTGTACTTTTTAATAATTGATACGCTCTTTACTTGAAGTCGAATTGCTTCTGAAATACTGTAGTAGGTAGCTGGTTCCACATAATGCTGGTGCGCGTCAAAAACTGAACTGATAGTTCTACATCAAAAATACATTCATCGGAATCGGTATCAATATCAATGTTACAAAGTACGCACGCAGCATATTAAGATAAGACAATTAATAATTTTATTAGGCAGTTATTCTAAACAAGCAAAATTTATTGTTTAATCACGCTTTATAGTTCTATATTGACAAAAGACGTAAAGTTTAATTTAAGTTTAACCTTTGATTAACAATTAACGGTATCAATTAAAATAGTTCTCGAAGTATTTACTTCACTAATACCTCAGACATTTTGTGGTGAGATCAAGTATAGGGTATTTCAACAAGAAGTTTGTTTTTCAATTGTGGCAACACCGAGAATGTGATAGTTTTGACATTTAGTTTTTGGCGGTATTCGTAGCAGGTGCTTTGGCAATTATTACAATGAATTCAATTTCGCTCGAAAATCGCATTAAAATAATACAAATCCACTATAAAAATGGTGGTTCTGTTAAAGTTACATTTCGTAAAATTCGTGATATTTTCGGCCAGCATAATCGTCCTTCTGAGACCGCTGTTAAGAATTTGGTCGCGAAATTTGAGTCGACAGGCTCGGTACAAAATGTGCCAACACCAACACGTGTTCGACCGGGTCGTTCAACAGAAAACATCGCCGCCGTGAGCCACAGTGTTGAAGAAGATCAAAATTTGTCAATTTCACGACGTTCTCAACAATTGGGGTTATCCAAAAGCACAACATGGCGAATTTTGCGAAAGGATTTGGCTTTGAAGCCTTACAAGATTCAACTGGTGCAGGAATTAAAGCTGATCGACCATTCAAATCGCCGCAGATTCGCTCAGTTCATTCAGGAACAACCTGCTGGTTTTTCTGAAAAAATCATTTTTTCAGACGAAGCCCATTTTCATTTGTCAGGGTACGTCAACAAGCAAAATTGTCGCATTTGGGCTTCTGAAAATCCTAAAGCAATTATTGAGAAGGCTTTGCATACTCAACGTGTTACTGTGTGGTGCACTATGTGGTCTGGAGGCGTGATTGGGCCGTTTTTTTTCGAAGATGAGGCTGGAAATGCGGTAACAGTCAATGGATCACGGTATCGCGAGATGTTAACCACTAAATTTTGGCCTATTATTGATGACATGGATATCACTGAAATGTGGTTTCAACAGGACGGTGCCACATGTCACACAGCCAATGAAACGATCAATTTATTGCAAACCAAATTTCCCGAGCGCATAATTTCGCGAAATTCAGCTGTTAAGTGGCCAGCCAGATCGTGTGATTTAACACCACTGGATTATTTTTGTGGGGCTATGTTAAAGACAGAGTCTATACGGAGCCAATCGAATCGATTGCAGCCTTAAAACTCAAAATCCGTGATGTCATTAACGAAATAGACCCTCCATTTTGCCAAAAAGTGATTAAAAATTTTGATGAAAGAATCAACATCTGTCAGCGTGGTCGTGGTGGACATTTGCCAGATATTATTTTTCATTCATAATTGCCAAACTTTTCTCTTTGTAATACAATAAAAATTTTATTCATTTTCCTCTAAATTCTTTGTTTTATTTTGTTTTAGAAAACAAAGTTCTTGTTGAAAAACCCTTTATATAATGAAATGTTTGGTGACTAAGAGCTTTGAGGTTTTCAACAACACATCAATTAAAATTTATTATACGATAGGGAATCTATGTTTGATAAAATAGTTAACAGGAAAAAAAACGTTTGATCTATTTCATGATATACTTTTATTTTAATATACGAATATTTAGTTTTGCATTGTATTAGCTATAGGCTTACATACCTTCATAAAAATACCGATAGTTAAGGATATTCAAATTTTATATTCAACCAAAAAAACTGCATCTATTTTCAATAGTTATTTTTACAGAAATATCAATCCGCATCTTTCTAATATAATATTTTGTTTCTTCGGGACACAAATAGATGACCTCCACATATATTAAATTCAACAAATATATAATTGAGAAGTCACTCAGATTTTATAGATTTTTCTTTCAAAAGTTCGTGTGAGTTATGTGAATTAATATTTGCTCTAAAAGATATTCAATTTGTGAAATTATAAGCGCGCCATTTTTATTAAAGCGATACAAGTTAATTTGATTATACAGTGTATTGAATTTGAATTAATATACTTGTTTTTTTTCTATGAAATGGTTTACGTGGTTCATGAAGTAAATTAGTATCACGAAATTTTTCACACTTCCAGTGATGACGCCTACACTCAAAATGATCAAATGGAACGGCTCGCTGGCGTGTTCGTGAATGGCATGAATTTGGCTCGGCGCGACGTCGAGTATCGAGCCCGTGGCGCGAAAGCCACATGGATCGCCCGTGAATGGCCGCCAGTAGACTCAAAAATCGACGCCATGTGTCGAAAATACCTGGTCACCTTCTTCCCTTTTAAGAAATGTAATAATTATTTCGGTAGAATCAAATACTTGCCGTAGCAATACATTGTATGGATAGTATTTAGAACTAAATAAAGTTCAAATATAGTTGGTTAGAATAGTGTTGAAAGGTAAACTAAGTAACGGAGCTGAAACCCAAGTTACGCTTCAAAGGCAAACTTGATCGCTTTATGAAGGTGTAAGGTATCCTATTGTGCTATTTTGAACATTTATCCAGCTCTTACAAATTAAAGATGATACGTGGCAGGTTGACATATACATATTATGAAGAGGTAAGGTTTGTATTTTTTTATGTTTCTTTCACCATGTTAGATTAGTTTGGCATCATAGTATACTTTCTAATTAACAAAAGCCAAGATATAGAAAAAATCTATGAGATCAGGACGCTAATTATTATAATCTCTTCACAAACTTAATTGAAATACAGCAATCTAATTTCTAACACCAGAAATATAATTGACTTTGCAAATCAAGTTTTATGAAACGTAAAATCGGTAAAAGCTTCAATCTTTTAGCTTGGGCTTTATAATTGAAAAACTTTCACAAGGGTTGAAAGTCAAACTGACCTGAATTCGAGGCGAGAAACCGCCCTTTAATGAAGCCTCAATGGTAATCCGTTGAAAGTTTTAATGATAGTTCCATTTCCCATGTCGCAAAGAAGCAATTAGGAATGTATGAGTTAAGTAGGGAATGATAGCTGGTGGAAATGCACCTAGCCATCAGTGTAGAAAACAAAGTGTAAGTGTATATTAAGCAGTCTGGTAAAAGGATACAATTTTTTTAGTTTTACTAATTGGACCTGGCGGAATATTTGGCTAGTTCTTTTAGCACGTCTAGAACATGCGGTGTTTCTCGTAGGTACGGAAAGACAAGCTAAATATATATTAACTCTAGTATTTTTTAAATCTATAATCAGTCTTTCGTCTTTTTAAATTGAGTTTACGCTGGGACCGAAAGAGATAGATACTTTAATTAAAATGTTGCAATTAATCCGATTTGTTTTTTAATGAAGGTTAGGTTTTAATATATGCATAATTTAATCGACAAAGCAATCTATAAACAAAAGCATCGTTATTTTTACTACGAACAACTAAAGTCAAACCGGTAGTGAGTCTTAGTTCTCCGGAATAATAGAATAAATAATATATAGAAATACATATATATATTAATTCATTTTCGACCACGTATAAGTGGGACTGTCAAAAGCCATACACCATGTGATGACATCGCAATTGTCTAGTAGATTAAAGCCCTCTTAAAGAGGTTTGAAATGAAATATGGGAAAGAGGCTAACGACAGGAAATGTCTTTGAGGACAAGGGCTCTTTGCATTGAAACCTTTGATACTCATCTTTGAATAGGTAAAAAATTAAAATCAACGACCTATATTAGCGAATTTTCGACTTCCACAAAGTAATGTTGCCATACTAAAAAAGGAGATTTAAATATAGTACAAAATAAAAATATCGCTGGAGAATGGACTGGCATTGATGCAATGGATTAAAGATGCTGTTCCTTTTTTCAAAAGCCCGCAATTTATACTTAGCTAGACCTCCTTGCCTATAAAATGCATAGATCGAAATCTATAGATAAAATAGAAAAAGATAACATAAAGAATGACAATTGTCGGCTGAACCTGGCCTGTGATCCAGTTTTCTAATAATCAGAATCATTTTACATATAATTGTTCAAAAGTTATTACAAATAAAATAAAAAAGTCTGAAAAACAAATGTGCATGTCATTAAAGAAATATGAAAATAACAATTACTACATTTAATTAAGACAGCCTTTATAGTGCGAGTGTAATTTCCAACAACCCCGTTCTATTGGACAGGCGCCTACGTGAATTTCCAATAAATTCCCCGGTTTAATGTTTGAACCACAAGTTGAAGCTAAATTATTCTAGCTTCAATTGTTTTTGGTGAAAATTGAACATGGGTGTAGCCAAATTCACGCTAATTACAAACTTCAGCCAGGGATTTCATAGTCGAATTAATTTCACCATATTAAAACCCTAATTGGAAAGTTCGTACATGTAGATATTAAATAATTTAATTAATATAGCTATTTTATTTAATGGTGTTAAACATGTAGATATTAAATAATTTAATTAATATAGCTATTTTATTCAATGGTGTTAATATTGATACTGCAATTGGTGTTGCAAGGGTGTTCTCTTTGGCATTTCGTACATACAAATTACACATATTAATCACACGTGTTCCTTTTTTTTGATTACCCGGAAATAAATATATGAGCAATTAAATTATTTTTTATAGCATAGCATAGATATTTATTTATATATTCACGCGTTTTCCGTAGTAGGCAGAGACGAATTTTCACTTGCTTCAGTACTGACATACCATCCACTTTCAGGACATTCACCAAGCATGCTCGTCGGTTATGGGAACTTTTAACTTGTTCTTTAGTAATAATAATAATATATAATTTATGCTTAAGAAAGTGGTACATTTATATCGATCAATTATAAGAATCTGCACAATCAGGCATGCAAATGTCACATTAATTTTCATTAAGTCATATTATGAGAACATCTGTAATAATAATAAGTCAAGCTATTTATAATTAATTGTTGCCAAACTTATAGGCCAAATATTCGTCCACGCTATAAAAACACCTTGTCTTTAAAAGTTTAATCACCTTCCCCTTGAAAGCATTACACGGCAGTGATCTATAACTTCTAGGAACGGTCTGCTTTCTTCCGCGCAGTCACCAGTTAAGTGGCGCTGGGAACCCCGTTACGCCCATGGGCTTGCGGGGGGTTGCGGGGTACGCGTCCTGCTCAACGGCGGGACGGTCGTCGGAGCGGGCCTGGAGCGGCCCTGAACCTCGTTTGCGCTGCGGAGCGTCTTCGCTCACGCAGCGCCTCTAGTCACGTTCTAGGAAGGTGATTAAATATTATTATAGCCATGGCGTAAACATTTTTAGAATATTGCCCGGTGCAACATGCAACAACAGTGCCTCTTAAGTCCAGATATGTCCAACAAGGCTTGTATATCCTACTTATATACCGCTTCTTATTCATCCGTTCTACATGGCCAAAGCACCTAAGCATTCCCTTTCGTAGCGTTGTCCTCTTTTAACCTACAATGCTCACTTACTATTACTTAATAATACTAAGTAGTAGTGAGATTACCCAATGTATAGTGATAAAAAATAAAGTTCAGTAATTTCTGATGTTTACAATATTAGATATAATAGCAAATAAAAATAAAATTTACTAAATTTCTTATAGCTATTATCGGTTTTTTATATGTTTGCGACACGTAATATAACTGTGAGCTTTTAACACGTGCGTTATTTATTACTAATTTAATTTAGTTATAAAAATAAAATGTGTAAGAAATACATAACATTGAAAGACCCATTTTAAAGGATAATAAACAGGACCATTGACCTCCTCCATAAAAATATATAACAAATTACCAGACAAATTGAAAAATGAAACAAATAATCTGAGGTTTACCAAATTTCTAAAGGAATTATTATATAGGAAGTGTTATTACACTATAACAGAGTATCTGACAGATAGATTTTAATTTCTTTATAAAAGTTAAGTTTATAAATTAAGTTAAGTACCTTTTCGCAACGTGCAACCAAAGTAAATATACCAAATAAATAATGTATCTTATAAGAATAGGAATGTATTAACTAATTAAAGCATGCCCTCTCATAACATTGCTGTGCCTAGCCAAGGTCCTTATTCATTATTGTAATAAATTATGGACATAAGGAATGCAATAAAGATTTGAGTTTGAGTTTGAGTTTAATAAATGTACTGCATCAGGCTGTTTATGTGTAATATTATTTTCCAGGTGACCAGAATGAAGGAAATAAAAAAATCTAGAGTATTTACAATAACAAAACGGTTAGTTTACTATAGCTGATTTTCTAAATGGAAAGAGTCTCTTGGGACAGTTGATTTGGAGGTTCTACAAACCTGGCCAAAAATAGTGTCCCGGGAGAAATTTCTTTAGATTGGCAATATTTGCCTTCGGCCAATGTATATTTAGTATAAAACAATTTATTGTATTGCTTCACGTCATTCTTTCATATTTAAACCTAACCAAGAAATATTATTTATGGACGTTTTAAATTTAATGTACATTGTTAAATTAAGTTTTTATTATTATAACTGTTTGTAGAGGTTTTGTTTTTAATGTGAAAATAACCTTGAAAAATGAACTCAACTCAATTCACAAATATAATCAAAGTTCATAAACTCATAAATATAGAACTACAAACTGCAAGCTAAGTGCGTTCTCATTAAATTACGTTAATAATAACACTAGACGAAGAACACTATTTTAATGATGTCACAATGGGAATTCACTTTTGTTCCTGACTATTTTAAAAATGTTGTAAAACTGTGTAACGCATCGATTTACATTTGTTTTATATAATTTTTTTGTAAATAATTAACTAAACACTTTAAATATGTGTTTACAAAAAACAAATTTTAATTTTTGTTTTAAGATTTTATTATATTTTTTAAATAAATAGACAATCTATTTATTTAATTTTTTTTTCTTTATATTTAAAGCACTTTTAAAGTTGCTATGTTTGCTTTTTATTTTAAACTTTTTACTGTATTATTCACGCATCAATCACTTTTTATAGTAATAGCTTTTCTTGCTAATGGAACATTTAACAAAGTACGCTTTTGTATAATAATGGATTCTTTCAGGCTTACAATTCATGTTTTAAGAACATAATGGATTTCAAACAATTTAACTCTTTATTACGCTCACCTTCTTGGGAAAGTCTTCGATAATATGTTTATTGGTTTAAGTTAAAGGAAGTTTTGCACAGGTTCAATGCCTTGGGTTGATAAAAAAAGTACTTCTTGAAATAAAAGTTCTAATTATTAACACTATCTACGAGAACATACTTTTTAGTAAAATTAAAATCTCCGCTTTATACGATAAAATTGATAGCAAAATCTTGGATTTTTTTTAAATCTATAAATATACTAAAACTTAATAATAATGTTGAATACTTTATGAAGATTTTATTTGTCCGATATGTTAAAACTATAATTATAAGTAAGAAATAAAAATCACAATTTAATTAAAAAGTACCCCTCAATATTTTGAATAATTTTTACCTCGAATCACGTTCACTTTTAAAAGTCAAGTCACAAACACAGTGTTTCGATTTAACTATTCCATATTTAAATCTGCACAACACTTATACTGACACACATTAAATCACCGAAGTTTAAATTCCCAACGGAAGATGTTGTGTATGGTCGACCGTTGTGTTGCGACTGCCGCTATCACCGGGCCGGCAAACGACGTTTTATGCTTTCACAGCTATAGACAGTATATACATTATACTATGGTCACAAATGCACTGAAACTAGGTTACAGTCTGAAAGAAAATTTAGTTAAGAATTCTCTATGGAGTAGTTCGCAGCGAATTTGTGAATGGGATTAAAGATGTCCAAGATTTGATACTTTCTTTTAATTAAAGTTATTCTGTTCTACTTTTGTATCAACACTGAATACGATTTACATATATTTCAATTGTTATATTGAGAATGTTTATATAAGGAACCTAAAAATATTCAGGCCCAAAGCATTAAGACACCCACGGACTGTGGAGGCATTATACTCATTAGTATCACCTCGACGTCCGCGGTTCCGCAACTGAGCGTTTTTCAAGGCAGTTTTTGCCGCGCACCACCACTTTGTGGAACCAGCTGCCCACTGACGTATTTTTGAACCAATTCGACTTAGGGTCCTTCAAGAAAAGAGCGTACCAATTCCTCAAAGGCCGGCAACGCACTCGCGAGTCCTCTGGCATTGAGAGTGTCCATGGGCAGCGGTATCACTTAACATCAGGTCAGCCTCCCTATATATAGTACAGGGGGCAAACGGCCCCTGTTCTATACAAAAAAAATTATAATAATACTATATGCAATAGTATTGTTGTTTTTCAGCCAACACTTTGATAAATTCAATAACTTTATTTTTAGAAAGACCCTAATGAAGTTTTAATATAAAAAAGTTATTTAAAAACATATTTTCTTTATCTTAAAAATACTACGCGTAGGTGGCATAGTCAGAGATAAAAATATTTTGCAAATACGCCCATGTTTGCCAGCTATAAACACTGTTCCAAACAAACTCCTACATCAAAAGGTCTCTTTAAAAGGCACAAATAGCAGTTTCGACTCTACTTTCTTTTCTCCTGAAATCGTTCAGCTAGAAGCGGATTAAAGCTATTTGTTCAAATAATAAGGCCTTCCTGAGGAACATGGACAGTTTTATTCACAACAAAACGATCGAGTGGCAGCCCTGGGGGTTTATTGTTATACCTCGTTGCTGGTTGTAACTGCACGGTGATTTAAGCGTTTGGACAATTGAAATTGTAACAGTGCCATAAAGTGTTCTGGTTATATGTTACGAAAAGTTATTTATGAACAAATACATTAAGGGTTTGCAAATTGCAAAAGTCTAAAATTTTAGAAGCGAAAAATATACTTTTAGTAGTACGATACACTGTCATAAGAAAGGCGCTGTACAGAAACCGGTGGAAACAGATAGTCCGCTTCAGATGCTACCTTGCTGACTACGATGCTCAAAGATGAGCTGCCGATTGAAGAGAGAGAGAGAGTATCTGGGACGCAGATCCAGAGGTGATGTGCCTATAAATGCTACTAAGAAAATATTGTTGATGATCTAACAAACTATGTAGAATGTATGGATGGGTAAAGTTTTAATGTATTTTTACTGAAATAATTATTATATAATTAAATATTCTAAAGATAAAAGTATAAATTATATACTTTGCACCGTATTGTAATGTTTAATGAATATAACATATTTGCGTGTTAACGAAACTTGCTAATAGTAACACTATTAAGTCCAAAAAGCACTACACGTTGAGAAGTCAAGCATCATTCCCTACAAAAATATCTAGATAAAAATATTTACAACATTATTAACTGACAAAGTAATAATTAAAATTGTAACAGTGTACCTCGATAAAGAAGGTTTGAAAAACCTTAAGTTATATTTACCCACCCATAATCACACGACGCAACTAACGTTCTCAGCAATGGGAAGGGGAAGCTATTCAACTTTTATTTACTCAGTATAAACATTAAGAATACCTATACAAGAATTAATTTTTAAGTGATAACGCTATAATAGGATGAGTGTAGGGACAAAACGACAGACACAGATGGTGATTGCCGTGTATTGGACGCTTTTGAGCTAAAAATTGTGCCTTGTGTTTTATGATTTTTTAATATATATTATAATCTTATAACTTTTTGAGGCATATGTTTTCTTTCATTATTATTTAAAGGTTTAGTTTTATTGTGTTGTAAAGCTATTTGATTATTTCTAACTTTCTTAACTTTAGGAAATTCCAAAATAACAATTTGTTTTATGTGGTAAACATATAGGTTTGGTAGGATAAACCAAGCCTAATCCTAGCGTTTATTAAAGTTAATTATAAGATTTAGTTTAATTTCAAAATTTCTAACATACGAACACTACAAATAAATTAATAAAAGCACTATTTAGATGCAATTTATAAACTAATAAAATCTACCCAGAAATCAAAATTATGACGATTAATCAACTATATCTTTATAGAACATATATCTTAATTAAAAATATCCAATCAAAATCTCCATAGTAGCGTATCATTTAAAAAATGAAACACACCACTACACGCAATACTCGTGGAGCGAGTTTACTAATCTTGCCGAAGCCGCGTACAAATTTATTTAAAAAGTCTATTTAGTGGTGTGCAATTATTTAATCAATTACGGTCGACTAGTAGACTAAAATTGGGACGGCTGATGGCGACGTGTATCTCGTTTGTATATACATATTAAGTTTCTCATGTAAATAAAATACATTCTTTTTTGTAATGATAAATAAAGGTTTTGAACATTTTATTTAAGTTATTGCTAGCTAACTTGTTTGTGGTTCCTTTTATAAATATCCTGAGCTAATTTTGTTTTATTTTACAATAATAACCCATGACAACGCAAAGCATCTTAACTGCTACGCTTCTACGAAGTACAGCTTTCTCGTAGCAGCTACGAAATTACTTAATTCTTCTGTACAAAAACATTTAATATTATTTCGTGTAAAAATCAACATGAGAACAACAATTTAATTACATTTCCTTACACGGCAAGGTAAACCGGATATTAAATATTTTAAAGAGATTTTTGTAGAACCCGTGTCACTTATAATGGTACAATACTTTAAGGTATTTCGTATATTAAATTCAGAAAAATATGTTTGCATATTAAAAATACTTAATGAATTCAAATATTTTGTTTATGAAGTTTGCATGATAAATGTTGTGTTATTAGAATATTGTTTCAACGCATTCCTTACGGTATGTTATCTATATATATATAAAAATGAAACCCGTTTTCCGTTGTCACGACATAACATGAAAACGGCTTGACCGATGTGTCTGATTTTTTTTTATAATATACCTTGAAGTACGAGGATGGTTCTTACGGAGAAAAATTAAAAAAAATTGAGTGAAAAAGTCTAAAAACAACACTTTTCTATATTCCCATACAAAATATTCGTAATAATACTTAAAAGTCAATTTGAACTTTAATACCATAGCATAAAGTTCAAGTGTTAGTGGAGGGGTTCCGGGAAGGTAAATTTTTTATTTTTTGACATAATGTATTTGTTGTTTTATCAATTTTCTTTTTTTTATCTTACTAGCTAGACCGGTATCCCGAATAGCAGAACAAGTATTTTAAACAAATTAAGAATCGACTGTTAGGCGGTACGATGTTCGCCAGGCCAGCTAGTAAAATATAATTTAGTCAAGTTCTTTATCGAACAAACCGACTAGTCGTTATTTTTACGCGCGTGTAGTTCATTAAAAAGCACTTTATAGCCAAAAAAAATAATGTTGTAAATGCAACTGATGCTATGAATTTATGTAAATTATTTATCTGTATACTTTATTTATCTGATATATATTAAGCAAACTACACTTTAAGCATTATTTTTATCAACATTCTGTTCAATACGTTATTTTTAATATTCTTATTTATTTTATTCAATATTAATCATTTAACTCTATGATGCCTGTTTTAATTCAAAAGCGACACCTATTTCAGTTTAACAAAGGTTGCCATTGTTCCATTCGAGAGTTTATGGCGCATAATATAGACCTGATATTTTTGTGCCATGGTGAAAACAATTACCGTAGCGGCTGAATATATGAATACATAATTAGTTGAAAACGTAAACATGCGACATGTTGCCACATAAGCTTTTCACGTTGATGAATGATGCAAATCTTATGCCGGTTGGTGATAGAGAAACGAGTTATTTATTGTGGGTGATTAGCTCGCAATTTACCTAAATACGTAATCAAAATGAAGAAAAAAATATTTCGTTAAGACACTATCAGATACTAAATCAAGCCGAAACACAAAAAGATTACTGTATCTGCTTCTTGATCATTTGTCAATCTAATAGTAGGTGATCAGCCTCCTGACCAACGCTGTCGACTTTCTGGGTCTAAGGCAAGCCAGTTTTCACAGTTTTCCTTCTCCGTTTGGGGAACGAACCTACGACCTCAGGGATGAGAGCACGCTGAAGCCACGGGGCTTACACTGCTCAGTTACACACACAAACATAAATATATACATACCTCTCTAGAATATTTTTGTCAGTTTGCCTTCTAATTGGCGTTTCAATTTAAACATTATTTTGTGAAGATTTTCCTAAAAAATGAAATTGTAGGTAAAATTACGAATATAGTTGTTTGTTGTTATATTATTATAACTACATGTTACAATATTCTGTGGTACTTTTTGTCGCTTAAGACTTGGAAAGAGAGGAACAACAGCTCATAAAGATCTTTTCGAACCAATATAACTTAGCATCCTCCAAGTTTATCAATTCTTAAAAGGCTTTCTGGCATTGTGATTGTCACTATACATCCGGTAAGCCCCTTTACTTTTTGAACTTGAACTTTATTAAGGTAATGCGCTCTGAATTATTTAAATTCATTCCCGTACACGTAACGTAAGTAAAACTAGATTACGTAAATTTTTGATATAATTAAGTCGATGTATACAGCTAACTTCATGGACTACAAGATTTAAGTGTAAAATTCGAGGCATTTTTTCAATTGTTTTGTGAATGTCACACATTTCGCTGTCTATGGATATTGATAGATCGGGCCATTGGATAGTTTTCCGGATATAAATAAAAATGTCTTCTAAAAGCTCTGAAACACGATGCGAAAATCAGTGTTATGCGATCTTTATGTATTATTTAAACTTATCAATACATATTTAATTATCTTGTCTTTATTGAAGTTATTGAAGTTATACTTCTCTAGGTGCGTTATGAAAAATTTATTAGAATGAAATTTTATGATTTTACGCACCGTGACACAAAATTTACAGAATGAAGTTGCCCACGGAAGATGCTACGGCATTGGACATAATTTAAAAACAACATTCGAATAATAATAGAATTTATGTTACACTTAATGTAAGAGAATAATAATAAATATTTATTTATTTAATTTTTCAAATGTAAACTGAACTTAATTGACTATAATGACTCCTTTTCCAGTTTTTGATTATTTAATTGTAATTTATTACTTGCATGCAATCAAAAACTATTTTTAATAATGCCAAAGAAGTATAACTTCTTACGCGCGTACATAAGTACACGCACCCTTTTATAGTGCATTAATATTTAAATTATTCTAATCGGAAGCTTAGTTTAGTAAGAGAAAGTTTTTTTTTTATTTATTTTTTCCATATAATTATTCTACCTTTACAGTGATAACTAATTCGATAGAACAAAAGAATATTTTACCCACACCAATTAACCTAAATACAAAACATTAACAGATATATATTTATGTGTCTAAATCTTATAACTAATAATATAGGAAGCAACTATTGTGAACTCAGCCAGTGTACAAACAAATAAGTCTACCTTAATAGAAATCTTATTTATTATGTGTATTGCTCGCGTGAGTGGTGCTTCGCTAACCAAGTTGGAATGTGCGCGCGGTACATCCAAAAGTTGAGACTTCCGCCTCAGGTTTCTACTTGGTACCCGTAGACTCAGTCTCTCCATTATGTCCGGATTATGAACCCGACCCGTAAGTATCTTAAATATATACACCGACAAGGCTAGCTCTCTTCTGAGGCGTAGCTGGTCATATCCCACCATACCCAGAACAAACAGGGTCGGGTACATAAGTGAATACAAAGGATACACTCCATACAGTCTCATGTAGAGGTACCGGGTGAATTTATTTTGTATTCGCTCTAGCATGAGACTGTATTTAGCCTCATATGGGGCCCACACCATTGCATTGCACTCCAAGTGACTTCTGACTAACGCATTGTATAAAATTTTAATCGCATTGATATTTGTGAAGCCACAAGCTATTCGCAATATGAACCCTAAATTTCTGTATGCCTTTTTGCAAGTCTTATCGACGTGTTGCGCAAACCCAAGATTGGCATTAAAATATATTCCTAGATCTTTAACCTCCGATACTCTAGCTAACACTAGACCACTAATAGTATAATTGTATCGAGTGGGAAATCGTGCTCTCGAGAAAGATATGACTTTGCATTTCGCCAAATTAAACTCTAATCTATTTCTCCTGCTCCAATTTACCACTCGATCAATGTCTTCCTGCAGCCGCATACAGTCGTCTGTACTTTCTATGGGCATGTAAAGTTTGATATCATCAGCGAAGAGCAAGCACTTTGCATTCTTGACAACTTTTGGTAGGTCATTCAGCATTATCATAAATTCCATCGGTCCCAAATTACTGCCCTGTGTCACGCCTGATCTCGTAAAGTAAGCCTCTGACCTACACCCAGCGTATTCCACGTATTGCGTTCGATCTTCGATAAAGCTAGCCATGAAGTTCAATAAGTGTGGAGTGAATCCTACCTGTGCAAACTTCTGCAAAAGCACGTCGTTATCGACCAAATCAAACGCTTTTTTAATATCGAAATAGGCAGCGTCCACCTGCTTTCCACTGTCCACTACTGGGCTAATATTAGCCATATAATTTAAGAGGTTGCTAGAGGCTAGAAGTTATAAATAATAATTCAGTAGTACAGCTCTAGGTGTTCGCTTTAGATTGTATCTGATTATTTCATATACCATCGATTTTTATGTCTCAGTTTTGCCAAAATTCTCACGATGTTATTTCTTCATAGGAAAAAAAAATAATTGGTTCACGGCCGTCATTCGATCGAAATGTATAATACGATGGAGGGACCGTTATACTGTTACAGATATTCTAATAATGCCAACTCAAACGATCCTTTTTTCAGTTAGTAATTTGTGAAGTCATACATTTTTCTTTAGCTTTTTTTAATTTCTCGTGTGTACTCCAGTACATTTTACGTTTTTAATAAGGAGTATAAGTGGCGTATATTGTTTGCTCGTAAATTATTAATACCGCCCGTAAAAGTCGCTGAAAATAATTACAGCTTTTAATGAATCCCACGCTCCCATTCCCAACTAGCTGACGGAAAAGAGAAAATTATTGAAATGTAACACGTCTTATATTTACGAATAATGTTCAGCTGTTTTTATCATTTAAGGAATGATTTGTATTTTTGTAAAAAACAAAATCAAAAATAACTGGACCGCTTTTAAAAGTTTTATTCACAATTAGAATGCTACAATATCCCTAAGTAACATTATATATCTAATATATAAAATACTCGTCTCACAATGTTCGTGCCTCCTCCTCCGAAACGGCTCAACCGATTCTTATGATTTTCTTTATGCATATTCAGTAAGTCTGAGAATGGGCTATTGTCTTTCTTTCAAATCCCAAATACATAAGGGTGGTCTACCCCTAAATTTTTATTTTTATTTTTTAGATAAAATTTTTTGTCACTATTTTTTATGATACAGCATACAAAAATACATACAACCTTTAATTTACACCCCTCTACGATTCACTCCTATTTTTTATTTGTTAATTTAAATCTTATGACTTGAACTCTGAGGTTTATATAGAGAAAAATCACAGAAAAACCTAAAAAGTTTTCATTCCGGAAAACTGAACAGTCTCTAGGGTAGCATAGCAAAATGTTCCATGTTGGTATATACTAAAAAGGTAGGCTAAGTAAAATCACATTAAGGAGAAATGATGTTCGCGGGGGCAGCTAGTATTATACAGGGTGGCCAAAAAGTCGTGGATCAAACGTAAATAGGGGATAGATGAGGTCATCAGCGGCAAAAAATTGTTCTACGGGAGGTCTCTAAGGTTAACCCCTGCAGAGTTATGATTTATTTTGGTTTTTATATGAAAATTGACTTTTTTTTACTAATTCTTCTTAAAATTCGAAAATATCTACATCCTGTATCTTTCTCATAATATCGACTAGATTGGTACTGATGAGTTCTTGCGTTAGACATACTATTTATAGTTGTTTATTGAGTGTATTCAAGATAATATTAAGTGATACGATATAACATTTTTTCAAATCATAAATTTTTCTTTACTTTGGACCCCACCGTGAAAAAAAATTACTCCACCCAAAAGTGTCCCTGTACTACAAGTTTTGGCGCATTTAATAGGGATTCTGAAAAAGTATTACACGTGGCCTTGAGTCGCTCTAATATCTTTCTAGGAAGAATTACAAACAACGATTGTGAAATAATAATTGTATTAAAACAATTATTTCTCAAGGAAACAAAATATTTTACAATAAAATATGCTCAAAATTCCTGACTCTGACCATAATACTTAATCTGCACCGTCTAATCAAATTTCTACTTAACCCTTCAGCCGTCTGTCCAATTTTTTGAATCTAGTCCGATTCACACAGTACTGGTCACAGGTAGGTAAATAATCTATCATAAGTCCGAATCGTTGTTGTTTTTTCATCCTAGAAAGATATTAGAGCGACTCATGGCCATATGTAATACCTTTTCAGAATCCATATTAAACGCCCCAAAACTTGTAATACAGGGTCACTTTTCGGTAGAGTAATTTTTTTTCACAGTGGGGTCCGAAGTAAACAAAAAGATTTGATTTGAAAAAAAATTATATCGTATAACTTAATATTATCTTCAATACACTCAATAAACAACTATAAATAGTATGTATTAAGCAAGAACTCATCAGTACCAATCTAGTGGGTATTATGAAAAAGATACAGGATGTAGATTTTTTCGAATTTTAATAAGAATTAGTAAAAAATAGTCAATTTTCTTAAAAAACACAAAATAAATCATAACTCTGCAGGGGTTGACCTTAGAGACCTCCCTTAGAACAATTTTTTGCCGCTGATGACCTCATCTATCCCCTATTTGCGTTTGATCCACGACTTTTTGGCCACCCTGTATATATTTACACACAGTAGTATAACTGGGGCAATTTTATAAATGCTACGAGGTATCCAACGAATGAAATTATTTATATGTAACTAGCAGACTCAGCCAAGTGTTGCAGTGGCTAAACTTTTTGTTATATTACATAGTAGCAAACTATTTAAGGGAAACGGTAGGAGAACACCAGTCATGGGGACCACCATGCTTTTTTGGTGAAAATGCCACTCTATTATATACCTTATGTGAAACGTTGGTACTTTCAACACAGCGCCATCTGTTAGAATTGTGTCAAATAACAGACAAATAATTTTGCAATAAAATAATATTGCGGCTATCAATTAAGATGTAAGCTATCCTATCTTTTAAGTTGGATCAAACTGCACACGGTGTGCAAATTTTATTTAAAATTAGTTAAGTAGTTTAGGAGTCCATCGCGGACAAACAACGTGACACGTGATTTATATGTATTAAGATTTGAAGAGTGTTGGTTTTGTTTTATAAATATGGCATATTATGCTGAAAATAAAATGCGTGGCGTCATCAAGTCTTTAGACACATCCTTAAAAATAAAACAACTTTAAAGAATTAAAATGTCCATAAATCTGACTGGTGCAGCCCAATAAATAGAGATTTTGCTGAAACTATCTCGTAGTTTATAAGTGGCTTAAAATGTCCAAAAATCCCGATACGTAACGGAGCTATTTATTGGATTGCAGTGAAGTCGGTTTATTTTGGTTAATCTTATTATACTTTGCATAGACCTTTATTATACGGAAAATTAATCTTTAATTTTTAGTTTTAAGCTTTGTGAGTTATAATTACGATTGTTTATAAATAATTATTCGTTAGTTGCCTTGGAGTCTCTTTCAAATGAAAAATATCAGAAGACAAAACAAAATATTATACAGGATTAATACGCGTTTAACTAGTTCTTTTGAAGTGTAACTTTTATGATGAGGGTAATTTTTTTACGGATAAAAACGTCACGAAGATGTGCAGCGTTTTTGTCGAAGAAATGGGACAGAGCGATTGAGACTGATTGAGAGAGAGTGAGAAGGAAAAATAACCTTATGAAATACTATTATGAAAATTTCGTAAAGAGATTTTATGAAATATTAGTATTTTATATTTTATGCAAAATAATTTATTGTAATCTCAAATGACGATTTGTAAATTAAAATGCCACGTGTTTTTATTATCGAAGAAATAAATTTATAATTTCTAAGTCTCTCTCTCTTCTTCTACGTCTCGGAAATCTAAAGTTTTAGATTTGTGTAAATATGAACAAGACTTAAAAATTAGTTTGCCAAAGAAGTTTCACATCTGACATGTGCACTTTGTTGCGTACAAAGTACACATGCCTTCGCACTTTTTTTTAAAAATCTATTTTATATTTCAGGGCATCAAACTGTAGCGAACCTATTCGTTATTATTTAAATAATAATAATATAATCTTTTAACTACATTACTGCCAATACCTTTATAATGTTACACTTACGTTTTCTTAGTTCACGCTTGATAAATTTTGTCATTTCGATTACGGAAAAGGGAGTAGAGCTTTATTGCTACGACATATAATAATTATACTATAATTGAATTAACTTAAATGTACTTTATAGTCAAAAAATCCAGTAAAAAGGTTCAATAGATCAAACGACTGTTATTGTGTTGAAATGGGAATTTCGAATTCAAACAAAACTAATCTAAAACAAATGTTACTAATCGCGTTGGATCCTTTCCATTGCTTATAATCTTCTCGAACAACCTCCTGTTACCAAACAAACCTTTAATGTATTAAAGTTATGTTAATGTATACAACTTTGCAGCTAAAACAATAAGTAAGTAACTTCTAATGGCGTTAAGTGATATTATCATTTGGTGTATGGTGTGAATGCTTTATAATACAAGTTTCATTTCTATTTATTTAGGAATATGAAAGCTTTAAGTTGTTATGGTTGTGAATATAACACATTATTGATTTACCAAGAAACATAGAATAGATGGTTTACTATTTATCGTTAAAGATTTTTATTTACAATAAAGTCTGCCAATGGGCATTACTGTAAAATCTTATCTAGAAACAAAAAGATAAATTAAGAACTAATAAGAAATCATATCTTTATTTATTAGTAATCATATCAACCATATTTAGAATTTTCTTAACCTACATAGTAATAATAGAAAAAAATTAAAAATAATAAAAAGAAAATTAAAACAAATTTAAAACGTTTGGTACCTGTGGCAGTGTACCTTTAATGCTGGCAGCATTTCCTCGCTGTATTGCGATACGTATTCATTGAGGGAGGTAAGCACTATATCTGGGGTCTATCACGCAGGAAAAATTGCAAATATATTGAGGAAATGTCTTAGACCCGAAAATTCAAGGTCGAAACTGTTGCATGTTTTATTTTTAAATATAAAAAGGATGCGTGTACTTATGTACGCGCGTAAGAAGTTATGCTTCTTTGGCATTATTAAAAATAGTTTATGATGGCATGCAAATAATTAAATACAATTAAATAATCAAAGACTGGAAAAGGAGTTATTGTAGTCAATAAAGTTCAGGTAACATTTGAAAAATTAAATAAATAAATATTTATTATTATTCTCTTACAAGTGTAACATAAATTCTATTATTATTCGAATGTTGTTTTTAAATTATGTCCAATAACGTAGCATCTTTCGTGGGAAACTTCATACTGATAATTTTGTGTAACGGTGCGCGGGCATCGTAAAATTTCACTCTCATCAATTTTTCATAACGCGCCTAAAGAAGTATAACTTAAAAAAATATGCAAACATTATATTCTTTTTTGTTTGAGACCTATGGTGCCAATTTTTATTGCTATGTCGGGAAGCAAATTCGAACCGAAAAAGTCTAGTCTTGAAAGCTATTTCATTAAAAATAGACATTCAAGATTCCCGTATTAAGAAACTATTCTTAGCTAACAATACTTTTTCATATAAAATAGCAAATAGTGAATTAAATTATGAAATCACAAAGTTACTTAATTACATCGGGGACGTACGACGAATTAACAGAATTCCCTTTTCTTGAATTTCGTGAAAGTAACGTTAATTTTCATAAAACTTTTCTCAAGATTTCGTTACGTTTTTCATTTGTTTCGAAAACAACAAACTTGTTTTCAATTCGTTATTGAAATGGATTTATATAATTTCCAAGCCCTATAATTTATAAAACAACTCTTTACTTTCGATTTTACCTTTAATGTTCTTTAAATTTCATGTTGGTTTCAAAGTCAAAGTCAAAAATTCATATAGAGTAACACAGTGTACACTTATGAACGTCAAAAAAGAAATAAACATTAAATGCTTCTATTTGTACACTTACCGCCAGTACACATATCAAGGGCGTAGAACGAAAGAGAAGAACTGGCAATAAACTCTCCGGCACTTTTTTTAATCGCCAAGTTTTTTGTTTTACACAACGTTTGTAAGGAGCTGAAACCATTACACCATGTTCCACATGACATATTAAGTAATTAATAATAATAAAATAAATTAAAAACAAATATTTAGAAATAGAAGCACTCACTTACATTTTCGTGGGAACAACACCATAGTTTACTTATTATACAAAAGAACCTACAATACAAACATTATTAAAAGTCTGCCATTCTAATAAGGCATGGATAATGCGTTTGTATGCGTCATTAATACATTTTAAGGCATATCGGTAACTAATAGTAACTATCAGTCGAAGTAAATAGAGTATTTATGGCTAAAAAAATGTATTAGAGTAATTTGTGAAGTAAAATATTTTGATAGATATATACACTACCGTACTTTTGTTTAAGATGCTTAAACTTTTAAATGTGTATTTTAGAAATGTCACAAAAACATAAATATTTTTGAGTCAACGGGAATGGACAACTGCCAAGTTGACATGGGGAGAAATTGGTTATACCAAAAATAATCTGGAATTACACAGGAAAAACACCTTATGTATGTCAATCAAGGCTTATAATCATTAACCAAAAACATTTAAAGATCTTCTTAGAGTTATTAAAAATCGACTTAATATAAAAAAAATATTCTATTAATGATTATTTGCGTGAAGCATAATTAATATTAATTTGATAACATAATAATCTATATAAAATTCTACCTTTTAAGAGAAATTTGCATGCCCTTATGTGTGGCAGAATATGCGATCTTTAGATTGTAACCACCATAATATTTTTGTTCCATTTGTTATTATTGTTATAAATTTTGTGTCTTCCAACACGACTTATTAATGTACACGAAAATTCTAGAACGGATATAAACGCGAAATCCTTATATTATTTTCGTAACTCGTATTGAGTGCTTTTCATCAATCAGTTAGCGAGAGATTGCCACCAGAACTAGATAGATAACAATTTGATATTATGATCCGATAATAATAGACCAAGTATTGATTGAAATGTCCCCATTTTATGGTATCGAAGGTACTAAAGGTCAGGAGTTGATTTCAGAGTATTTATGCTGTATATAGAATTAATTCATGATAATAATCTATTGAATAAGTAATTTAAAACCAAATTGACTTTCTCGGCTTTAATGAAATTATAAATTCAAAATAAATATTTTAAAGTTTAAATTTAATGTTATAACTATTGTGTATCTTCTTTAAAACAAATATACTTATTTATTTATTTATTTTCACATGTAAATAAATGTACTATTTGAATATTAATTATGTATTAAATTTAATTTGCTGTAGCTTACTTACGTACAACATAGAGTATTCCCGTAGCATAATATTAAATATTACCTGAAACAAAGAGAGATATTAAATTAAAAATTGAACAGTCGCGTCGTCCAGCAGTAGAAGTTTTTATTAAAATCCTGAGACCATCTTGGCATTTAATCTTTGTTCCCTATTACGTATTCTTTTATTTTGCGAGGTGTAGGATGTAAGATCGTTCTTTTAGTACTCTAGCTTTGTCTAACTTCTGTGATGCCCTTAAGGCTTTATTCATTTTTTATTTGAAGGTAGGAGTTCTTAGGCTTGAATACCGTATTTAAAAACAGACTGAAGTAGTTCAGTTTTTTTACTTAGAGTTTTTAGGTTTTGAGGAATTATAACATACATGGCAATAAAATATATTACTTAAGCTTTTAAGAGGATCTTTTTGTTACAGCAAATACAACGATGAAAAATAGTTTTTTTGCAATTACCATTTTTTCATAAATTTGACAAAAAAATTATAAAATTTTATAAATTTAGTAATAATAAAGTATAACTGGCTTTTAATTATATAGATATATTTAATTGTATAATTAATTCAATTGCGATTTTGAATTGATTTAAGCTTTTTTTCCTATTGAACGACCATTTTTAAATATGAAATTAAACGTGTTATTTTTTTTACATTTCATACATAATATTTTAACAATTATCGTTCTATTTTCGTTGTTACATTTCGGTAACTTAACATTTGATAAACCCATAAAAAATATTCACATCTTCACAACTTTTTAAAATATTCTTAAACTATATAGCGTTAATAATAATAATTAAAAGTTGGTCAATAGATAACTAAAATAAATTTCAAACGTTTGGCCCCTGTGGCAATGTTCATTTAATGCTGGCCCTTCCTCGCTGTATTGCGATACTTATTTCTTGAGCGAAGAAAGCACCCGGATTTAATTTATCTTATTTTTTACAATTTTTTTAATTTTTTAAAAATATACTTAAAATGGTTAAAGGTATTAAGTTTGTGATGCAATGGACCGAGCGGTATGGGTGCGATTTCTTACGTAGAAAACTAGAAACCATTATTAAAATGAAATAAACTGTTAACTTCAAAATCTAAACATATATAATACTAGTAGACTCGGCCAAGCGTTGCTGTGGCTAAGGTTTTTGTTACAGATGTTAAATAGTATCTTATGTGAAACGTTGGTACTTTCAATACAGCGCGGCGCCATCTGTTAGAATTGTGATTTGTGACTGTCAAATAATAACAGACAAATAATTAGCAATAAATTAAAATTCCGACTATAATTTGAGATTTAAACTATCCTATCTCTCAAGTTGGATCGAACTGCACATGGTGTGCAAATTTGATTGATATCGGTTCGGTAGTTTAGGAGTCCATTGAGGACAAGATTTATATATATTAAGATTTGTACCATGTTCCAAAAATGCACGAATGCATGAAAATCTTTTTTCACTCACGCCTAAAAGACTCGATAATAATTGTTCAATGTTAACAAATTCTAACAAAATGTATATACAGGTTACAATTATATTCTCCTTTGGAGTTGGTTAAAAATTACATAGCGACTAGAAACATCAGACGGTGGGTCACCTAAGCATAACTTAACCTGTGAATATTATATTACGCACTTGAAAGTTGGGTAGGCGACCTTTTCGAATTTTGACATATTATATTAAAAGGTCCTTGTGGTTTTAATATTATTCTCTTTATATATTTTTGTGATTACTATTTTATAAGGGACATATACATTCAGACTTTTATACAATTAAGCGAACTCTAGTAGAATTAAACATTGAGAGAAGATTAAACAAATGTAAAAATTTATCTATCTATCTTTATTATTAAACAATATGGCAGATAGTTCTACTCGGTTTTTATATTATAGAATTAGAGACAATTATTAGAATTATAGTAGAGAAGACTTGAAAAAATATGTTACTTAATTCAGAGTCCTACTATACAATTTAATCGGATATTACATGTTTAAACAATGATGCGAAGAGCTATTATGTTACACTTATATAAAACGTTAGTTAAGTATAACAAGTCGAAAATCTAATTCCATTTTGATTTCGCAATGAAAGAAACCTGAAAGGGATGAAGCTGTATTTTACATCGACAGTTATAACTTTTTTATTACGAGAAATAAATGTTAATAGAAAACCATTTTAATATTTAAAGGTTTTTTCATAAAATATAAATAGGAGAACCGTTTTCAATTTCAATTCATCCGATTTTCAATACCTTGCTGTAAAAATAAAACGATTTGATTGGAATTGGAAATCTCTTAACAATTTAGTGCTTTTTATATCGTTTTGCTGATTGAAGTCCGTAAGTTCTCAATGGGGAGGAAGTTTAAGACAAGTAGGTATACAATCTTTCAGTGCCATTTGCTTATCGTACACTAAACTTTTTGGCCGGGTATCAAACCAAATACAATTAAGAAAGAACTACCTACACGTTTACCGTACTAAATTGTTATCACAGATTTCAAATAAAGTTATGGAATTACAAACAATGCCCCGAAAATTTCTTGTTCAACTAGTTTTCAATAATTAGGTATTAATTATAATACATTTAAAATCCTAAAATCTAATATATAAAATTCTCGTGTCGCGGTGTTTGTAGTTAAACTCCTCCGAAACGGTTTGTGTGCATATTGGGTACTTCTGTGAATCGGATAACATCTATTTTTCATCCCCCTAAATGTTAAGGGTAGCACCCCTAAATTATTTCTTTTTTTAATTTTTAGATGAAAAAAAATATTTTTATTTTTTATGATACAGCATTAAAAAATACATACAATCCCTAATTTTCACCCCTCTACGATCAACCCCTATTTTTTACTATAAATAATATATGGCAAAACGACGTTTGCCGGATCAGCTAGTATTTTTATAAAAAACTTTACATTTTTATCGATTACAAATCAAGAACTTCGTACCTTCTCGGTAATCTTGTTCTTTTTTTATATATTAAAAGTAACAAGAAAAATTTACGAGACTTAAAAGTCGTATTTCATTTTGAGTTTTCCCAATTGCGTTCTTAATTCAATACAATTCGTTCGAAATAGCAAACAGTTTTGTGCCTTACAAACACCGGTATTGACAGATCACTTGACTACCTTACTCCATTTTGTCCTTCCTTTAGCCCCTTTATTTAATGTCTTAGCAAATCGAAGGAAATCTAAGATGTATCTTTTTTTTTTTTATAGAATAGGGGGCAAAGGGACAGGAGGCTCACCTGATGTTAAGTGATACCGCCGCCCATGGACACTCTCAATGCCAGAGGGCTCGCAAGTGCGTAGCCGGCCTTTCAAGAAGTGGTACGCTCTTATCTTGAAGGACCCTAAGTATAAATATAAATATAAAAAACCTCTCATAAAGTGTTAATTCTCAAAACGTCTCGCGTTTATTCATTAACATTTATTAGCTATTACAAGGTTTTTCTACAGTTATGGACAAGGGTTATTTTTCACTCATTTTTTTTCATATTATATGATTCATAAAAAACGATACGAATTTTATAGATGCACAATATGTGGCAATTACTGGTACTTAAGATACAGAAACCAAGTTATATGTTTTTAAAAGTGAAAACGCATAACAAAATGTTATATAAAGTAAGTTTACATTTAATCCAGTTCTTTGGCAGGTTTCAGCCGTTGACAATCGTTGCTTCCTCAGACATCGAACCTAACTTCATTATACGCTTTCAGTAATGACGGTCTACATCACTGAGCCTTGGGTACTTTAATTTATATACAAATATATAAATTTATACATATTCAGTTTATATTTAAGCAGGTAATCATATTTTTCAATAACGTTTTAAAGAAATAAGAGTCTCAATGATTTACACGCTGTTAGCTCGACTTACAAACGTACAATACACAAAACGAAAAATATTCTAAAAGTTCGAGAAGAAAATATGTATAATGGAACAGTCACGTACATACTCAAGACTTAAGAGGCGACATTATGGCTCATCATACTAATGCATTACCATTTAGAGGACTTTACTCTTTACTTTGATCCTCGTACAATAGCTTACCTATTAAAGGACATACATTGTTTTATTACGTTGGTTTTATTTCTGTTTATTTTATACGTGCATAGTTTACTAACTTAAGGTGACCATGAGATATTTCACCATGCCTCCTGCTGATAGAGGACAAATCTTTGTTTTTAATTTATTTTAATACTTAAGATGTCATGTGGAACATGGTGTAATGGTTGCAGCTTCTTACAAACGTTGTGTAAAACAAAAACTTGGCGATTAAAAAGTGTGGCGAAGAGTTTATCGCCAGTTCTTCTCTTCTGTTCTACGCCCTTGATTTGAGAACTGGCAGTAAATGTAAAACTATAAGCATTTAATGTATATATCTTTTTGACGTTCATAAGTGTGTATTGTGTTACCTATAGGAATAAATGATTTTTGACTTTTGAACGAAAAGATAAATATTTTTTTAGGAAATAATTATGATTACAATTATTTTTATACTAATTTTATCGATGCAATAACAAATTTTCTACTATATTTTGGGTAGTAGAGAACCGTCTTGGCTGAGCGGCTTAGACACATAACCTGGATTTCATTTTAAAAAGTTCTCTACTAAGGTCTAAATCAATTATAATACAAGTATGTACTTTATCTTTTTTTGTCAAAAATGATGGTCGTGGGCAAATAACTTAGGGTCCTTCAAGAAAATAGCGTACCAATTCTTAAAAGGCCGGTAACGCACTCGCGAGCCCTCTGGCATTGAGAGTGTGCATGGGCGGCGGTATCACTAATCATCAGATGAGCCTCCCACCTGTTCTATAAAAGAAAATGTCAATTAAAATCAATCTATCTAATAGTTCTAAAAAAACTAAGATCAAGAACTACATATCCAATAAAGTAATTATTAAAATAAAACTGTTACAAACAAACAATTCAAGTTTTCATTGTTTCAACAATTTTGATACTTAACCCTTTCTTAAAACAAACAAGAGTAAACCCTTTCAGAAAATTTAATATTATCCAAAAGTCGATAGAAACCTGACTCAGATTGAGAGCTTATTTAAATATTAATTCAATCAAATGAATAAACCTGATTCTTCGAGGCTAATTCAATACAAGGGTATATTGTCACAGTTACGTTTTCAATTAAGTGGGATTTCCTGTTTATAAGACGAACAATTTAACTCTGAGTCTTCAAAGGGTTTCGGAATCCGTGAATGTGATTAAATTCAATTACACATGTGTGACCGCCAGATGGATCAATGTTGCAGATTATTTATTTATTAATACCCGCGCCAGCAAACACTATAACAAAAATCGGTTGTCTGTAAAGTCGGTTTACTGACGATACGAACGTGACAACCTCATAAGAAAATACTAAAACACACTGCACTTGAAACTTGACATTTGACAAAAACATGTAAATGTATTTTTGTATAGCAGCTCTCCACGTGGACGCATCGTTCACTTAAGTGGGAGAATGACAGATGTCGAACGCGGAGGCCGATTGTGCCTCTCTGTCGCTCGGCACTCTCGCTTGCACTTCTAGCCTTAAATGGAACGCCTCAGAGCGAGGTAACGCCGCATGAGTCATGTTTTTTCGTGCTTGCAGCCGGCTCCATCGAATTATAAGACGTTGTCACGTCAAAAACCAGGATAAAAGCAAGAATCAAGTTTTACATTTTGCAACCAATGTTTGTCCTCGATAATGGGTGCGGACAGCGTGCACAAACATAATGCTTATAACATACCAATGTTCACAATCAATAAGTCTACACAGACATATTACTGAAGGATTACACAACAAAATACCTCAAATCAATCAGACAAAACCTAGGAAAGTGATAACAGAATGCCCTTCCTGTAATCGGATTGGCGGTCCGAGAATATACCAAGATTGTTCGGGCCCTACAGGCGATTGCACAGTATAGCCTGTTAGTGGAGGGTAAAACCCCCAATTAGAGCGCTTAGTGGAGATTAAAAGTGTATCCGGTCGCTTGCAATGTCTCAAACCTTTACGACAAGAAATGCTCAATTTAGACAAGATATGATGATATGAAAAATATAAAAATTAAGCTTTCTTATCTTTTGTTCACCAGTATTCTAATACGTCCTTACGTTACCATGTTATCTGCTTTTCTTCATTTTTATCACCGAATCATAAAAGTATTATTATATAGAAGTACTCATGTCAGAAGGTATACTTCTTTAGCAAACTAATTTCTTAGTCTTGTTCATATGTATACAAATCTAAAACTTTAAATTTCCAAGACTTAGAAGGAGGGAAAAAGGAAGATATGTTAGGAATTTAATGAGTCTTTGTATGAATATGCATATTCATAATATTCTAGTAAGGAGACCACATTTTAACTTACCACTTATCCGAACAAACAGATTTTAAAACAGCTAGGGCACTTAAAACCGTTTACAATTGGAAGTGCATTTAAGTAAAATGTGTCAAGTAATTTCGTGAGATTTTTTACTCAAATGGCTTCGTTTCATGTCGTTTGTTAAGTTCACTTGAACTGTTCTCTGCTGTTAAGCTGACTTAAGACGTTTGAGACACGATTCTGTCAGACAAAGATCGTAGTCTCGATTTTATCTTCACCCGGCAATAGCTGTATTTGAATTTACTTGGCGTGAAATTCTATAAATATTAATGCGTTCTTTTACGTTCATTTAGTCAGTCTTGGTAATAAATAATAATAATAATAAAAACTTTATTAATGACAGAAAGGTTTGTGACAGAAATCATAAATCGCTAGTCCCCACACTAGGGAGGCCCTGTGTTGTGGGTAACTAGAAAACAATTATTTCGTGGTACATGTTAAAATTAGTTTAAAAATGTGATATGAAAAAATGATGATAAAAAATAAAAAATACCAATAATAGTTATAAATTTAGTGTTACGTATGAAGTGAATGAGTGAGTGTGTGAATAGGTGAGTTTGCGCATGTATTTGAGAATGTAGCTGAAAGTTGTTATGATCGTGCACGTGGTTTGTGTACTTATTGGTTTCATTTTTAAATACGAATAACATTTACTGGTGACAATTTGACAATTTGATACTGATGATTGCTTTACAGTACGCCAAATATCAAGTACATTTTTATTGTTATAAACGAATAGATCTAATTTATAACGTTTTATTAACGTAGACATTATGTAGTTTTGAGAATTGTGGATCATTTAGGTACTATTATTCCTACATCGTGCATCATCCTGCATCGTGATCATCATCATCATAATCTGGCAATCTGTAATATTCCACATTTTCAAGTGACAGGCACACCTTTACTTTGAATAAATATTGTCGTAAAAGTCAAAAGCAACCTTAATGTTTTCTCCAATGGCCCTTTATAGTGAGGTACGATGAGGCTCGCATTTAAGGGCATTATTTTAACTACTTAATCTGAAGCGCAACAATTTTACCAGAATATTATTCGTAGCATTACGATGGGATTAAGTGGTAAAAAAATCAGATTGAAATCGATATCTGGCTAGTTTACCTAGTGATTTAACATATCATTCTAAAGCTCATTTAGACGTATCGATGTTTACTTTGGATTTAGGGGTAATTGTATACTTAATATATATTCTCGTGTCGCGGTGTTTGTGGTTAAACTCCTCCGAAACGGCTCGACCGATTCTCATGACATTTTGTGTGCATATTGGGCATGTCTGAGAATTGGACAACATCTATTTAGCATTACCCTAAATGTTACGGGTAGTCCACCCCTATATATATATATTTTTTTTTATTCTTAGATATTTTTTGCTGTTTTTATTTTTTTATGATACAGCATTAAAAATTACATACAACCCCTAACTTTCACCCCTCTACGATCAACCCCTATTTTTTTATTATAAATCATATGCATGGCAAAACGACGTTTGCCCGGTCAGCTAGTATTTAATATATATTTCTAATTGGAATTATTCAGTGCCTATGAGGCGAACTTTCCCATTATGTCACGTTAACGCGTTACGAAGTCCACAGCCCAAGTTACGAAACTACGAACCAGACTGTCAAACTGGACATCACTTCAGTTTCAAATAGAAATGAGTGGAAGTACCAAGTTTGGTATTAGTTTTCGACGAGTATGTTATAGAGCTTTTCTGAACATGTTAATGTAATATTACTTTGAATTGAAGTTGGGGAGGTGTTTATATAATTACTGCCCCTCGTTCTACAGGGCGAGGCAGACGTCGACTGAATCTTTGATATCGGCAAACTTAAGTTTTCATTATTAATTAATCATAACTAATATATATGTTAAATGCGCACATCGAAAGTTGGTGCACGGCCAGGGATCAAACCTTCGACCTCAGGGATGGGAGTTGTCAAATCATAGACAATGAGAGATTTTAAAAATGCAAATAAATAGCAGACAACAATACTTTGTTGATTTATATAGTTTATTTATTAATAATTTATTTTACCCTAACCCATAAAAACCAAACAGTTTTATTGTACTCTTTTAAGTCAAGTACTCTCTCTTTTCTCTTTCTGTCATATTTAAGTTATGATAAAAAGAAACCCCGTGTGCCTCTGTACTGAGGTACAGAGTTTATACGCAATATTTTTTTAATTCTGTTTGGTAAAATTTCCACGCCATATATTTTCTGTATTTGAATAAAAGAGATTATCTTTGCCAACTCTCAGGCGTTTTAGCAGCTGTAATGTGGTTTAAAATTAATGGATCATAAAAGTTTTACAATAACTACACAACCGCATACCCAACCCCAAACCCGTACTGTTGCGGCAATTTCAATACCATGGTACTTTTATTAACATGAATTTATTAAATTATCTGATATATTTAAATTCACGCTTTTTAAGTCAAATTTGTAAGACCCATTTCAGAGTGATAAGAAAAACTGGTTTTATCTGAGTATAATGTAAGGCTGCAGGCCATACTTCATTCTACTTGATCGGTTCGCTCTTGACAGAGCGGTCTATTTTTGCAATTTGGAATACCTATTCTCTTGATAACTCTGAGCCAAACATCGCATCAAGAGAGTGTAGCGCGTTTTTGTTTTGATCAGTCCTCCTCATAGGAGACCTACCGCAAGCTCTTGTTCCATCTCATGCACCACCAGCCTCACTATGGATTACTTTTCGTGTGACCAAAGAGAATCGGACTTTAACACGATAGACGTTGCTTACCTTTCAGCCCATCGATGATGGATTGGTAGGATCTTGGACCACGATATCCCAAACATTCGCCTTAAGCACCACATTTCGAAAGATTATATCTTTTTTCAATATTTCTAGGTCAAAGATCGTATTGGATTTGATTGACCTATTGGTAAAGGTAGGGAAAACGACTTTTGTAGATCTGGTGTTTTCAAATCTTTTTCAGAATCTCATCGAAACATCAGAATTCTAGAAATGACTCAACGACATCACAGTTTGCTATAGATGTGATTTCTGGAGAATTGTTATTTAGGTGATCGACAATCATGCTTTTCCATAGTAAATCTTTACACCGCGTATTCCATGTTGTGTAATATACTTTATAGTTTTATTAATGAACAATTTTAGGTAACATTTGCTTTTTATAGGACCAAAACAATCAATGGAACGGCAGACAAGATCAGCTTACTTGAAACAACCGCCGGCCATGATTATAACAGCGTTGTCGGTCTTCAAAAAAAATCTTTCGTATCAGTTGCTTTATTTATTTGTTAATAAATAAAACATATTGAACAGTGTTGGCCTAGTGGCTTCAGCGTGCAACTCTCATACCTGAGGTCGTAGATTCGATCCCCGGCTGTGCACCAATGGACTATCTTTCTATGTGCGCATTTAACATTTGCTCGAACGGTGAAAGAAATCATCGTGAGGAAACCCACATGTCTTAGACTCATAAAGTCGACGGCGTGTGCCAGGCACTGGAGTCTGATCACCTACTTGCCTATTAGATTTAAAAATGATCATGAAACAGATTCAGAAATCTGAGGCCTAAAGAGGTTGTGCGCCACTTATTTATTTTTATTTTTTAACATTTACCTCTTCTATATGTAGACATTTACGATTATGTTTAACTATTAAAGTTATACTACTATTTTTGATATATAGTCATTTTAATTTCAAGATGTGTAGTATTACTTACATTCAACATTAATCCAGAGTCATGGCACAATTTCGTGAGACATGCTTTTTCGGGCATCATTCACCTCTAAAAGACAAGTATCATCAGGAAATTAGTAACTTGTACAATTGCCCCTATCGTTGATTTAAGACGCATTATGAAAGGACCCAGCACTGCACCTTGCGCCACACCACACTTCCATGTTTAACGATATGTTTCCTTTTTCTTAAGTAATGTAACCAAACCAAGAGAGTTAATGAACTATATAATGTAATGATATTTAATTACAGGTTAGTGATGATCGCAAGTATTGAAAGCACGTTGCCGGCTTTTCAAGAATATTACCAATTCTTGAAAGGCCGGCAACGCACTTGCGAGCCTTCTGGCATTGTGAGTGTCCATGGTCGGCGGTATCACTTAATATCAGGTTTGCCTCCTATTACATAAAAAAAAACGTGAGAAATCAATGAACAAGGTTCTTATTATTGATTATTATACATAAAGTTTCATCAACTATACTTCTATGGTGAGCCGTGCTGTTTCCTGATTTGAACCCGATTCAAATTGAAATTTTGTCAACAGTCATTTGCTTGTCTGTATAAATATTACTATAGATAAAATAAGTTATTATAGTAAACAAAAATTATCACAGCGTAAAGCAAAAATTATTGCAAAGTAAAGACTGATTTCATGGTAAGTATAGACACCATACAAACTTTTCTTATTAAAGTTTTTTATTGTATTATTATAGCATGAAAAGGCGATCAAAACTTGAGCTTTACCAACAAAAGCTCTGCCATTAAGCGCAAACTTTAACCCGCATAAAAGTTCACAGACTGTCCTAATTATAAAGGTATTTATAAAAATGCCATGTGTTTATTCCTTATAATAACATTTGTAACGATAAAGCTCACATATAGTAAACAAGCAAGCAAGTAAAGGTCTGCACTGACATATTTGTATAAAACGTTAACGCCTATTTGAGAAATGGTCCATCAATTCCATTTAACTGATCCATTGATATACAAAAAACCCAAGATGCACAGTCTCGAATAAAAGTAACGCTTGAAAGTGTCCCGAAACACTATTTCTGTCCCTTTCTATAACAGTATGTCTATAACAGTATATGCTACAAGCATATATTATTGCAAAATCAACCTTACTCGAATTGCTTAAAGTTGTTATTACAACGCAGTGTATACGTACTTAAAGCAATAAAATTTTACGACCGACCGTGGTCGGTAGGACAAGGTATTGAGTGGAGTCGAACATGACTTTTTATTTACAACTATTTAACATAATTTTAAATTTATCCGACTTTTCGGGTGCTTTACAGCGTGCGTGGTCACGGTGACTGAAGACAAAAGGTGTTGGATGTTAAATAGTTGTAAATTTATAATAATACATAACTTTAACCCGGTTAAAAAGTTTTTCTTTAAATTAAAAAAAAAATGTTAAATTGGCTACCTCCTGACCTACACTTTATATAGCGTAAATATATTTGTCAAAAACTACACATAAAAAAGTTCAAAAGTACATAAATTTATTTATAAAAAAAAAACACAAATAAATAACATCGACTCCACTTATTAGACGCGAGACTATTTGAAATGAGCGCACAATTTAGAATGTTGCGCTCATTTTTTGAGGACGTTTTTTAGACGTTGAGTGTGCATCTTGGGTTTTTTGTATATCAATGAACTGATCCTAATTATTCACGAGGATATCTGTTTGACAGACTTTTTCCGGTACTGCACTGTTCATAAAACTGAGTTTGATTTCTTATTAATAATCGAATAAGAATATTCCGCTAATATATTAAATCGCAAAGTGAATCAATCCACGAAGATTTAATAAATACAACACAAAAAAATATACTAACTTTCTTATTACATACTTACTATATTTCACTATAAAATAAGTGAGAATTGATGGGTGTCTTGTGTGTTGTGACTAAATATCAAAGAAGTAAAGCACTGAATTTTTTATTTTGAGCTAATTTAAAAAAAATATCGTTGGAACTCAGCTGCGACGTAAATTTACATAGGAGTAATTAGATCTTACTTACTCTTGAAATTTTTTGTCGACTATGATTATTGTAGTAACGTCTACCGAAACCAGTATTTTATGAAGTTGTGATCTTCTGCGCTTTGTTGCATACACATTACATATTTTGTTAAGATTTAAATAATGTCCTCATGTTAAAAATAAATTATTCCTAATCGTCTTAAAACCTTTTGTGCATAAGAAAATACTAAGTTTTGTAGATTTAAATTAAAAAAATCTGATAACACAAAAGATATTTTACCCCTATACGGATTGAACCAAATCACTATGGTATATCATTTGATATCACGTTATATCAGATATATTATATTTGGTGAATCTGACATCGACTTAATTTAACGGTGTTATAAGCCGCGAAAATCGTCTGCAAAACGTGCTGAACTCGAAATTGCTGACGCCATATTTTACGAACCGATTTTTATTATAAAACATTTCTGCTTTATACGGTTATATTTTTAAAATGTGTCGGAAAAAAATATGTATTTATACAAGTATTTATTTCAGAGAACATTTATAGTCAATTAAATTAAACATTGTTTGAAGTATTTAGTAATCAAATATATATAATATTATTGAAGTTTATATCTTTTACTATATTGAAAATGTTAAAACGTTGAAATGTCATCGTTTCTTGAAGTAGGGCGAATGGAAAAAATGGATGGAGTTTAGTAGTTTATGTATCCATTTTGAAAGATCGATACACGATTTAAAAAACTTAGCTCGATAGAAAAAAAATACAAAAATAGCCAATTTTCGACACTTTTCGATTTTATGACGAAAATGTATATGGAACATGATTTTGGAATTTACACGATATATTTTATTGCACGCCAATCCATTTCGGAAAATTTATAAGATTACATTAATTTAATATTTTACATAACTAATTGTTATTACGGGCCGGCGCGCTTCAGTGCTCCAGCTCTCCAGTGCGCACGCTGGAGCACAGTCCACCCCCAAACACTGACACAGCAATTCATGCTGCGATAGGGCCTTAAGAAATATGGTGTAAAATTTGTATCTGTAATACTATTTTTCTTTTATCGTTATATATATTTATTTATATTTATAACGCTCCTTAGCGCTAAGGCTTACCAAGTCTTTAACAGCATTAAGAGGGGATTCTGTATATTTCCAAATTTAAACATCCGATCTGCTGGTGTAATGGTTGCAGCTCCGTATATTAATTTTTTCAAACAAAAAAGGAGAAAACCTTTTCTTTTAAAAGTAGTGGCGTTGAGTTTGTTGTCAGTTCTACGAACTCGATTTAAGAACAATACAAGAGATTTAGAAGCATTTAATCGGTTTAAATAGGTTTCCATATTTTTCTTACATTTATCTTACTAAACGAATGAAATGATATTTTGATTAGATTCGATCAGCTTAGTAGTTGAGTTGAGTTTCGTTAAACTATAATGTCTGTCAAATTGTAAAAAAAAACAGATTACTAATATAGTTATTCGTAATTCATCGGTTAGGGGATAAATTACTGGCGAATTCTATTAGATCCTCTATAAAGTTTTATAAAAACAGCAGACTTTATCCTCTCAACAATGTGTCCGTTTAGGACCTCCCAGGATATTTGAGGACATAAAACGTACGTCCACTCGAACCAATGAGATTTTATGAGCGGGATGCCACGTGAAAATATCGCTTCGCCCGCGAGTTATTCCATAATATGACGCCCTGGAGCTCGATAAATTTATAAGTTGCGCCACGTGTCGAATTTATTTAAGATAAACGAGTGTCGTCATCAATTTCAGTTTGCCTCACAGTAATTAATGGAAGCGTGTTTGAATTTCGAATATATTTTGTACATTATATTTTGAATTAAGGAGACTCACTTTGTGTTTTGTTCATCATAAACCTTGGAACGCTAATGTTAATTGTCACGTTTATTGTCTTAGTAACACGTAAGTGATAATCAAATATTTACTTCTCATTTTACAAACCAATGCGAATCCTAGGAAAAAATAGACTGTAGAGTGGAACTCAACTATATAAATATATATTGAATATACTATACCGCCAAGTCGAGCAAAAAATCAGTATGGCGTTTTCTCGAAACAGTTCAGGCCATTTTCAATCCCCTATAACTTTGTTGTCATGGCCAAGTTAATATATTTATTTAAAACATAAAATATGTCTACTATTGATAATATGGTCACTTTAAGATATTTTTAGCCAATTACAACGGTCATAAATAAATCACGGTATTTACGGTAGAACTTGCGTGTCTTGGTTTCGTATTTGAGGATCCCTCTAGGCTCTAGTGTCTAATAATTATAAATGCACTATGGGCTTAAACAAAATTCAACCTCCTCATTTAATAGTTCGAATTTCAAATCATATAGGCTCAAACACTGGTAACTAAGGCATCTGTCTTTATATAAAATTTGTCATCCCTATGTCACACACACTAGGGACTCATTTGTCTAAGTGCATTTGACATTTTATTTTGTGACGAAAACGAAAAGCGTTCACGCAACCAAAATTAAAAAGGCGTCGTGTATTACATCGCAGTTTGGCAAATGGATAACATGATATTCCACTTAAGTATATAGACCTAGGGTGCCTGAAGGCGATACTTATGGTTTTAATAGAAGCAAGCTTAGTCTAGCTGTGCATAGTATTAGTGGGATTCGCTGATGGAGTAACCATCGATTTTGTCATGTAGTGGAGTAGTGTAAGTCGTCAACCCTGGAACCGGCTGTAGCTACGCTCTCGCATGCCCACTACCTAGAACTGCAGCTGAACTGAGGATGCAGGACAAAAAACTTCGCCTTAAAGCATAGGAAACCCCACGGAGCTTGTCGGGGAGCTCTAAAGTGCCACTAGCGGACAAGGGCACAGTGGGTTAATCTCCTGGTTTCCTGAAAATCAACAACTATTCATGAAATGTGAGAAACTGGACCGATCTTTGACATTTAAAAAAAAGCGTAGCCACTCAAGCATACGTGGCCGTCCCAAGCTAACCTGACGTAAAGTTACAGATGAGGCAAAGGGACCCAGAAAGACTTGCAGCGAGGTGAAATACGCCCTCGTAAAGTCGTTAAGACCGAACTTAGGATAATCAAAAAACATTATACTATACATATTATATGTAGGTTAGTATATAAACTAACCTATAAATACACAAACAATTTACTTCTGTACCCGTTTCGTGATCCCTTTTTTTTCTAATAACCTTTCTTGTTGGGTCTAAAGCATGCCTCAGGATTTCTGTCGATGTTTTTCTTTCACCGTAAGAGCGAGTGCTAAACGCGAATAGACAGAAAGCCTATTGGTGCGGGAGTCTACTACCCGGGAACCGAACCAACAACCTCCGGGATGGCGCACGCTTAAACCTTGTTTAAAGTTGGCACGAACAACTAGCGCATAAATAACAGCTTCATTGCAACGCTACTCCAACTTGATTGGTGCATCATTAAATTAAGTGACCTTCATTCGGTCAAATTATCGTCTGTTTTAATTGAGTCTTTCCTCTTCTTTAATTCTCGTTGCTTCTACAAGTCTAATAGTTATATCGCTTGGTTATACGTTTGAACGAGAAATCGAAAGGCTCCTAGTAAAAAAACCTTCAACATAAGCCTTCCAACTCTAACATGCTATCACCATCCACAATTCTACCGCCTTGGTCACGCCATTCTGGCGATCTCAGTATCTGCTCTAGAGCTCTTAACGGCCTTCCAAAAAAAAATATATTGGATCGAAAGTCCTGAGAAAGTCTCCTATAGAATTCGACTTTGACGTCATTTATTTCAATTAATATAAAATAATAATCATTCCGCTACATGATTTGGTTAGGTTAGCAAGGTTGTATTAGTGGCTACAGCATGTGACTCTCACGCCTGAGGTAGTGGGTTTGATCCCCGGCTGTGCACTGTGGTGATCACTCGTCTATGAAATTAAATAAAAAGATATGAACGCATCCTGAAGCTAAGGCATTAAGGCTTTTATTTATTTAAGGTTGCACAACAGATAAATTTGGAATCGCTCGCGAAAACTAATGCTCAGTAAAGTTAAAACACGATGGCGATTTCGTTGTTTAAAAAACTGTAATCAAAGAAGTTTCAATCCGGATAAAGTAACAAAGAGATAAAATTAGTGTAAACATGACGTAACAGCTGAAATAGGTCAGGCCAGCCAAAGGCCGGTCTCCAATTGTAGCTACTAATTATTATTGAGTTTAAAGACAATAATTTGAGAAACAATTGTTTGTATAACATATCTATAGTATACCCATACATTAAGTATTTATTAATCGTAACTTAGGTTATATTTTTAACTCTAACATAGGTAGATATATTTTACTTTATTTAATTTGTAATATAAAATCACAGCTTCTGGGTATGCATCATCATCCACGATGTTTTTAATAAGGTTTTGAGGAACACATTCTCACTCTACTGCAACGACACATTTTAGCCCTCTGTTTTGTGGAGCAGCCACTGATCTTACTCATTTCTTTAGAACATCCCAGACATTCTCAATTGGATTGAAGTTAGAACTTCAAGCTGTCGAATCTAAACCATCTTGCATGTACGCTTTCACATCGCCAGAACGGTGCGGGCGAGCATTGTTGTTCTTAAAAATGTAACCAGTTGTTTTGGGCACCTATTAATTCGATGTATCGTCGGAGCTAGTTTTCGTAGAAAATAAATCATTAAATGCACACCGATACATAACGGAAGTCCTAATTCCACATATACAACCCGCATTGATTGTTGTTAGGGAAAAATTAAATCTTCATTTCCTTTAAAAATATGTTGTGGCGACGTGGAAGCGTGCAGCGTTTTGGATCAGTTACTTGACTTAAAAAATAACAATTAAAGACATGTGGAAAATGCTAATTAAGAATTAATATTATTAATTAAATGAATTTTCATAGGACAGTCACGTGAAACAGATTACTCGACAGTGACGTACTTCGTCTTCGCCTGTCTAAAATCCTGTTTTGGAGTATTGAGAGATCGAAAATTTTATGTAAATTAAGTATGAAAATTAAGACGTAAAAAACTTTTGTTCAAGTGTTAATTATACCTGAATCATAGGGACTGATGCGACGCCATCTTGCCCAGAGAAGCGTGTTGGCGGATTATTGAAATGATGATTGTTATTTGTTTAAATAAATTTCTAAACCCGATAATTAAAAAAATTAAAACCTTAATTTGTATAGGGTCCAATAGTCACTAATACATAAACTAAAAAGATTTTTTCAAATAGCCATTGCACTCTTTGTAAGCTACGATATTATAAAATCCCATGGTCTCATTATTTAAATATAGAATACGAATGATACATCTTGAGCACAGCTCTTTGTGATAAAACAATGTGGATTTAAATATGAGGGACCCTTGACTAACTTCACAAACGCTTTCGGGCTGAAATTAGGCCATATTGCGTCAGAGTTGTAGATTTCAGAACATTATTTTGAGACAAAGTCATACCAATAATTTTGTAGATGAATTATTTTTTCGGTACTCGACCTTTCAGTGACCGTGAATATAGACGAAGAATTTAGACATTACTGAACATTACTCAAACTTCGAGTTACAAACATACCTCAATATTCACGCTTAGTACTGAAGCTGTAAATTCAATTACCAAAGAAATAACACTAATTTGATTTCAAATATATCACTGCTGTAACTGGTACTGAGCGTGCGAGTATGGCGATTGCTAATCATAACCGTGTCAAATAATACAAAATATTGACACCCTTAACAAAAATATTTTTATAGACTTGATACAGCAGCTCCTTACAAACGTGGTGTAAAAAAATGGCGGTTAAAAAGAGTGTGGGAGAGTTTTTTGCCAGTTCTTTTCTTCCGTTCTACGCCCTTGATTTGAGAACTGGCAGTAAATTTAAAATTAGAAGCATTGATATGTATTTCTTTACTGACGTGTCATAAGTGTACGTTATGTTACCTATATTATTAAAAGATTTTTTACTTTAGGTATCTACTTTACTTTTACTTTACACAACAAATATTATTTGTTAGTTAAAATTTAACTTTGCTTTGTTTATCTGTCATAATATCGGAAAAGTTAAGTAACTTTGCTCCATATAGTTTCTATTCAGTTAAATATGTTTTGTCTTAATAAAATATGTTTTACTAATTAGAGAGGCGCAGTGTTAGCTTAGTGGCTTGAGCGTGCGACTCTCATACCTGAGGCCATAGGTTCGATCCCCGGCTGTGCACCAATGGACTGTCTTTCTATGTGCGCATTTAGCTCAGGCTCTGGAGGCTAATCACCTACTTGTCTATTAGATTTAACAATGATCATGAATCAGATTCAGAAATCTGAGGCCAAGACCTAAAAAGGTTGTAGCGCCACTGGTTTATTTATTTTTTTTAAGTAGAGAGGCGAGGGTGGTAACTACTTATATAAAATTATACATCGTATATATTTAGGGCATGCCAAAAATAAAAGGACAGTGGTTGAGTCATTATTTGTTCCTTTAGTATCGAATTTGATTTATTATTTGAAATAATGTGTAAGGGATTTGTTTTATTTAATTCGTTAGGAGACAAACATAGTTTCGTTTTAGTTTTAGGATACAAAATGTAGACGATAAAGCACTTAAATAAATTAGTATATAATATGCATATCAGTGACAGAATAATCATACATTTTTTTGCAAGATAGCCATTATGTCCTTCTGGCGCCGGCTATTAATTTAAGTTCTAATTAAAATGCACAGGCTATAAGGTTTGTAGGTTAGGATTACTCTAAATAAATAAATTGGTACATAGATTTCTTAAAGCTTTTGTACCCTAACATAATTGATATTAATTATTTTGTCTAAATATCTAACATAAATCTCCTTAACAGCTTTACATTGTAATAAACGACCACGAATTAGCAATTTCAGAAACAAACAGATAAACTAACTAAAAGAATATTCAACTTTGGCCGTTACATTTGACGAGATTTTTTCAGAAGTACATAAACATTTTCCAAATTATCTCAAGTTTCGTCGTAAACCGACAAAGCTTGGTTACAATTGGGGGTGGGTGATGGCTGAAGTATCATTTCAACCATGGTATTACTTCGAAGTGAAAAGTATAAAATACTTAAATAACTATTTGATTTTAGTACGTTTATAAATAGGTGGATTTTTCTGTATACATTTTATGGACCATATTTTACCATTAAATCACGCCACAGATTTGCTTGAATAATTACGGTAACATGTTTAAAGTTTCGTAACCGTAATGGGGCACACATTTCTACATTGGGTTCATTAATCATAGCATGTATTGAATGGGCTCTGTGTACCTTACATGATTACCAAGTACCAACCCACTTTAAATCTAATGGATAAGTTTAACCTTTTTTAGGTTTGGTCCTCAGATTTTTGTATCTGTTTCATGATGATTTAGTAATCTAATAGAAAGTAGGTGATCAGCCTTCTATACCTGACGGACGCCGTTGACTTTGTGGGTCTAAGGCAAGCCGGTTTCCTCACGATGTTTTCCTCCACCATTTGAGCGAATGTTAAATGCACACATAGAAAGAAAGTCCATTGGTGCACAGCCGGGGATCGAACCTACGACCTCAGGGATGAAAGTCGCACGCTAAAGCCACTAAGCCAACACTGCTCACTTTATTAAAAGTATATAGAAATATACTTATTAAAATTCTTAGTAGCTTGGTGTTAGTGCAAATAAACCTGGTGAAATGATTGAAGTTTCTTCATCGTATCAGATATTTTGGACGCATTCTTTATACAAGCTATGAACATGTAGTAAAGTATAGTAATATTATTTTCATTGCATTAGCTTACGGTTCATATTTGAATTGTTTGTCGCAGTACTCATGCGTGTATTCGCTTTATACAAACGGGAACAATTCCCAAAATAATATTATAACGCTAACAAGTTTAGTTCATACAACAAATTAACACGGAATTGAAGTTAGGATACAAAAGCGTGTAATTTGTACTCTGAATGGCTTTGTTACATGAATTATAATAATAAGATATCACAGAACAATTGTATAGACGTCATATCTATAAATTCAACATTTCAGACTCATTAGAATAATGAATGTATTATGCTAACCTTGTACGTAACAAGAAAACAGAGTTTAAATAATAAAAATGTACCTTTGGTAAAACTTTTTATAAGGCATGAATATTTTTGTTTTGTTTTGTATATTTTTTTATGTAGAATTGAGAGCAAATGGGCAGGAGACTCATCTTATGTAATGTGATGCCACCCGCCTATGGACACTGCAACTGCGTTGCCGGCCCTTTAAACGGTGGTAAGCTTTTTGCTCTCTAAGTCGAATTGGAAATGAGTGGCGGAGAGTTTATCGCCAGTTCTTATCTTTCGTTCTACGCCCTTGATTTGAAAACTGGCAGTAAATGTAAAATTAAAATAAAATTTCTTTTTTGACGTTTATAAGTGTACATTGTGTTACCTATATTAATAAATTATTTTGACTTAACTTGTTCGGAATTACTTCAGTGGATAGCTGGCTCCACAGTTAGTGGTGATGCACAGCATAAATTGCCTTAAAAAACGCTTAGTTGTGGAACAGCGAACGACTAGATTATCGTAATACATTTATGTATTTATTTCTTAATAAATGCGTTATAAATGTGATAAGATTGATTTTAGTTCTTATGTATAAGGATAGGCAAATGAATATATATTAATTATATACCTGATTCTGGATTCGCAAGACTAGAAATTTTTTTAAAAATAAATACAGCCTTATGTTACTAAGACAGTGTTGGTCTAGTGGCTTCAACGTGCAACTGTCTCAGCTCAGACGCAAGATTGAAGATATGAATCAATGGAACTTGCTGTCTATGTGCGTATTTAACACTCGTTCGTACGGGGAAAGAAAACATCGTGAGGAAAATCAAATCAAATAAAAATACATTTATTAAATTTAGATGCGTCTTAGGGCATGCTTATGAATGTCAAAAACGTTTACAAAATTCGAAAGAGCTTGACTATGCCGTCCGTTCGCAAAACTACCAGGAGGCCTTGTTCTGAGAAGAACGGGAAAGAAACTCAGCAAGTTTTACCCTCCCTCTATATTACAATTATTCAAAGGAAACCACAACGTCATTAATGTTACATAAGTTAAAAAAAAATAAAAATCTGTTCTGTGATTTACCACATTCACCATTACACACATTTCACAACACTTCGAAGATAACAAATCAAATTATAATAATATAATTAAGAAAGCTACATTGCTTAGACCCATAAAGTCGCTGACCAAGCAGGTATGCTTATTATAGTAAAAATGATACCCAAACAAAAATGTTTCCATACATAAATACAAATTCTTCCAATTCATCAAATCGGTATAGAGCAATAGTATACAGTGATAGTTCACACGAATTGCTTCGAAATGCATGCCTATAAAACCGAATGGCGGACTCCACAAAACTTTTAACACATACAGATCTGTTTCGATTTGTAAACAAAAGTAGTGGCGCTGTTTGGTTCAAGTTTCGGCGATAACGCAATTGGGGATTTAACTTGAACTAAACTGTTTCTAATTTAGTGTGACTTTGAATGACTTATAGACATAAAGGAATGTGTTTATTTGTATATATTTAGATGCAACGTGATATATTATATGTTATACATTTTATACAGCGTACAACATAATGTTTTTATTATTTAAAAATAAATCAGGTTTGAATATTGCTTTGTCTAATTCATTTCTCGCTTCCTCTCAAAGTGGCGAAGACTCCTTCAAGCCCTTAATTATCGTGATGAGCCTGCCGATAGCTTTGAGATAATCCCACCACCTCGAACCTTTGATCCTAACCGTCTACCTTAGGTCTCTTGGTGAAGACATTACATATTTATATATATATTTATTATATTAAATTTTTATCTGTAAGGCTTAGTGTGGCCATAGACGGACCGCATGTTGCAGTCGATACCGACTGCTCTAAGCGGTCGCCGCGCGGCAAACTGCAGATTCCATACTAAATTCATATCCGCCATACACGGACCGCACGACCAGTTTTTGAGCGGTCGGCGCAGTCGCTCTGCGGTCGAAATTTTGCCGTGCGGTCGACTGCTTAGAGCAGCCGGACCTACCATACACGGACCGCTACCAGCGGTTGCTGCCGACCGCACGCCACTCCCTCAAATAAAATAAAATACTAACTAATTCATCAAATGAAACCACAGACATTCTAAAGTAGTTGAAAAACTTTTTAGTGTCTTCTCTCAGCTGGTGATACAAAGTATGAAATATTCCATGCCATTTCTCTGGATTGTAGTATTGGACGCACCAACATACTACGGTGTCTTCTACGCCTACGCTCGCGTAATAATAGTATAAGTAGCATTGTTTCTTCATCGAAATCCATCTTGTAAATGAACTCGCATCAGTATTATTTTGCGATCCACCACAATTGCTCCAAGCAGTCGTAGTAGACTGCATTATGCGGTCCGTCTATGGCCAGCGTTAGTGATCTGTAGGGTTGTAGGTTCTTACATCTCACCCTCTCATATATTTAGTTATTTAATGCAGTTGCAATACAGATTCGCCTGACATTTCTCTCTCTTTAATCGACAGCTCATGTCTGCGCGTTAGCAATAAAGGGTCTGAAGCGGACTATCTGTTTCCACCGGTTTCTGTCCAGCGCGTCTCACATACGTTTCACAGTCTACTGGCTGGCAAGATGTACATCGTCCAACATATTGATTACACCAAGAAGACTGTTGTTAGCTTTTAATTTTTTGCATATTATACAGCAGACTATATTTAATTGAACCAAATTAACACATACAGTAGAGTAGATATAGTAACTGATATTTGCAGAATTTAAAATAGGTCATACCGTTGATAGAAATGTTTCAATTTAGATCATAATCGGTTTCAAATATTCGGAATATTATTACGTACAGTTAGTTGATCAAAGTATACATTATAATATTTATTGTAAAGAAAACGTAGTATTGTTTAAAAAAGAAAATATTATTAAACAGTATTTCTTACTTTACTGATTTGTCGTGATTACATTACATAAGATTAAGAATAATTAAAAAGAGGTTATGCACGATGGATGGCTAGGGGGAAGGTTTTTATTGAAAATTCAGGATAACGTTTATCAAAAAAACTAAATTTATGGTTTTATCAAAGTTTGCTTAACATTGTACAAAATTATTAAGAATTCTTGTAAAATATATATTTTGTTCAAAGATACATAAACAAAAGACCCAGTATTTTAGTATGAAACTCATTTCCTTTTTGTTGCGAGCCATCAAGAAGAGGCACATAGTTTATAGATTAACATAAAATCTATTCTTAAGTGCTCAGAGTACAAATAAAAGAATATATAATTACTTATAAGCTTATATAAAAACCTGGTATTTGATTTGATCTTTCCAAAACATTCTAGTTCCGATTATGTTCTGGGTTTTGTCTGAAGGATGCTGCAGTCTCAGATCCACGTACCTACACCTATCGAGGGCTAGAACGTCACTTTTATACAAGACTATAATATCATGAGGATAATATCACTTAGTTCCAGGGTAAATTTAATACGCCTGCATTGACTGCGCCTATTAATTTTTGCATTCTAATGGCATAATGAACATAGGGAGGATCATAGCTAAGATCCAGAGACAATTTTAAGTGGAAACTTAATGTTCTTGCTATTCATTTGTCTCTGAATCGTAGCGTTCATCCTACAATAAATTAAAAGAGGTACGGCTTCATTGTAAGTTACGGTATCAATAAATACTAAACTATTGGTAATAATTTTTTACTTAGATTCCGTGGTGTAAAGTGTAAACGAAGTGTCTGTAAGTGAAGTGTGTATATGTCACATCTCTTATAACCAATAGAAAAGGAGAAAATGGCCGTTTCACAATTTGACGGTTTCACTTCGATAGATTACAATCTACCGAATAATAATACGTTAAATTGTAAGCAGTACGTTGAGTTCACAATCTTTCGACAGTTTACAATCTCGCGAGATAGATTACAATCTAACGGTGTTTACAATTTTACGGTGACATTTATAAAAGTCTTGTCTTGTCTTTATTTTTTTTTACTTCTACCAAAAAACAGGGGGGTCAATTGCATTATCTGGTTACAAAATGCATAGTAGGAGTTGTGTAAACTTTAACGGCTGGTTAAAGTTTATCTCTCAAGCCAATAAAAGGCGAAGTATTTAACTAGCACAGTAGTTCAAATAGAAATCATTCCATTCCATACAACGCGAAAAGAACATTATAAAATATTCAAAGGAAATTCCATTGAAGTAACTAAATCGGATTACACACTTCGATGTTACGGGAAAACGTAAATGAAATAAACCGAGCATGTTTAATGTATGAGAAAATTGACGTCCAGACACTATGGCCCCCTGGTACCGAAGATTCAAAGAAATCTTTTTACTTAATCAAGCTTAACAATAGAAGTTCTATTGTACCTCAAAAAAACGGGTGTCTACTTATGTACACGTGTTAGAAGTAATACTCCTTTGGCGTAAAAAGATAAAAATCTTTTCAAAAATGTTATTCTACGTTTGTAGAAAAAACGACACCAACAATAGAAAAAAGGTATTTAATACATTGAAAGTTTTATTATAACGCATTATCTAGTAAAATAAAATTTATTTAAATATCACAAAATAAAATGTTGACTATAGCTAACTTCAGGGTGAAATAACGGTGTGCGCGCCAATCGTGGGTTCGTGCGAGTACTAACAATATCCTGATGGTTGGATGGCATTGGGTTCACATACATGCCCATGTACCTGGTGCCTCGAATCAACGTAGATATATGAATTAAAGGTTTTCTTCTTTGTGTCTTTAATAATTTTGCGAATTTTAATTTTACTAACATAGTTATAAGTATTACTTTACTAACAATATATGGACTTTTTAATGGTCTGAATTAAATTAGAAAATATAAAATACGTAAGAGAATACATACTCGGATGAAAGTAGACCTTTTTATAAACTTTCATTAAATAGTTTTTAAAAAATCTACAAGATTTTACACTAAATAAATTACAACAAGTATTCAGATTTGCACCCATGAATTCTGATGAAAATACTGCGAAGAAAAATATTTAAAATGCAGATTTATCGTCGCGCATTTACGACCACCTCTAATAAAATCACGGTGCGACGTTTAACGACATTTCATACTACGGTTTTATAATGGATAGCGACTAAAAGATGACATCATTGAAGTATATTTTTACTAGTTTGTGTTTTTGTAAAGAATTTACTGTTAGCACGTTTTAAATACGAATTTAAACGGTGAAAAATTTTAAAATACAATTTTGAATTGTTGGAGCGCAAATGATTATTATCAAAGGAAACGTATACGCTTTTAATATATATTTTTACATGAGACTTAATTTTAGAAATCATTACTTAGCCTACCTTTTTAGTAGGTACTTACATACCAACATGGAACATTTTGCTATGCTACCCTAGAGACTGTTCGGTTTTCTGGAATGAAAACTTTTTACTGTGAATATTTCTCTATATAAACCTCAGAGTTCAAGTCATAAGATTTTAATTAACAAATAAAAATTAGGGGTTGATCGTAGAAGGGTTATAATTAAGAGTTGTATGTATTTTTGTATGCTGTATCATTAAAAAATAAAAACAAAAAATGTATCGAAAAAATTTAAAAAAAAAAAATTTAGGGGTAGACCAGACCACCCTTAACATTTAGGGGTTTGAAATATAGATAGTAGTCTATTCTCAGAATAATTTATGATATATAGAATATATATATGTATATAATTTCATTTATGTAACTGAATATACATAAAAAAATCATAAGAACCGGTCGAGCCGTTTCGGAGGAGTATGAGAACGAACATTGTGACACGAGAATTTTATATATTACATAAAAATCGTTTGGTCGTTAAAATTAATATAACAGACATAGGAATAAGTCTGTCCATCGGCCCTTGGGGGTAAATAATTAACACCAAAATGGGTCAAGTTAACAGTTCCTCTAAGTTCTGCTAGACAAACAAGCTAAAAAGAACAAGGAAAATCTTTTATTAAAAGAAATTGTAGATGAGATAGTTTTTCACGGACTTGTGTCAACTTGTCTCGATTAAGGAAAATAATTTTCTTTTTTATCTTTTATCTAATTTGCGCTTTCGAGAGCTTTTCCTTCATACTCGCTCTCCAGTATAAAAAGTTATTCTTTTGCTGACGAAAACTAAGAAGAGAGATTCAATTTTAAACTTAATTTAATTTTGCCACCTGTGATATTCGTACTTGGTAATATTGTAACTAAAATGAAATCTCGTTGACCACTAGTAATAATTTGATAAGTTGTCTATGGGTTTCAGTTTTCTGGAAACCGATTCCAGCCTTCCGATTCTGTAACTCACTTTTCCAACTCTCACGGTGGTTTTCCCAGCGGCTGTCGCGTTCAAATCAGTTGTGAAGCAGTCATTTTACGATTTGGCATTCTGATAATCAATGAACTACAAGCTCCCTCCTTATTGATGTATATATTCAGCGAAAACCGCTGTGTGAGTTCGAAAAGTGAGTTACAGAATCGCAAGGCAGATTACAAATCCCTTTACAATATTGAAAAACGTTGTTCCCTTTATTTAATGAATCGAAAATACTGCATAGGTTTTATAGCTTACTTAGAGCCATTTGAGACCAAGACACGTAGAAATATATTGGATAGGGTACGGGTACTATGTACGTATATAAATCGTGGTCGAATTTTTTCACGAATGTCTTGTATTTACGTACGCGACACTGATAAGAACAAAACTCTTGTTTTACAATTAAGTTTTACTTAAAATTATAAAACACGACGATTGCGTGCTACAGACGCAGGGAGTCGAAACGTGAAACATTAATCTAATCAATATACACATATATGTACGAGTAATGAGATAATTATTCATTATTAGCTCTAAATAGAATCCTAAGCATCTGCTTCTAAAACCACATATCCAGAGCATCTATTTTCCTCCTTTCATGTGTTATTGGTATAGCTGTTAAGTATAAGTGTCAGTGACGGCAGGACGGTGTGAGAAGGATTTTCAAGCTATATGAATTATAGAAGCAAAAAGCACAAAATGGAACCGACTGTTCTTGCGCGATCTGGTCAAGAACCAATGAGTGCTTTAATTATGATAATAAAGGCTTTATTATTACGCTAATCGATTACCATATAATATACTAAGTGTCAACTTTATTAAGTTCAACTAAAATCAGCTCAAAACATGTTACATAAGATACTCGAACATTGAAATTGATTAAATCTTTAATGGTTGCTCGGCTCGGATATTAATTGAAACTATGATAATAATAGTTTATTGACTTATGTATATAGAACATAATATTCATAAGCAATGTATGCTAGGAATCTTTGAACTTCTGATGTATTCTGTTATTATCTCTATCTATCTATTATATTATCTCGATTGTCGCTTCACTGACGATTTCTCCACGCAGCGATTCGGTCGAAGGGCGTAGGATGATTTCGAGTAGGAATTTGTTCGAGTTTACCAATAGAATGGGCCTTTACTGGCTTTTGCGGCATATCTACTACTATTACCATGTTTTATTCAATATAGACACAGAGGTCGAGAAAGTTTAGAAAACCTTATCGTGACTGCAAGAATGGAGGGCATCAGACTTTGACACTGATTCCCGCTAGACCGATTCATTAGAACTTACGCCAAATATTTCGTATTCACATAACAACTAAACACAAAGTAGAAAAGGCTTATTTTCACAAGTAAATCATCGTTAAATTTAGCGATTTTTGCAAATAAAAGTTTCTTTATTTAGGAACATAAATTATAATCCCTACTAATATTATAAATGCGAAAGTAACTCTGTCTGTCTGTTACCTTTTCACGCCTAAACCGCTGAACCGATTTTGATGAATTTTGGTATAGAGATAGATGGAACCTTGGGAAAGGACATAGGATACTTTTTATCCAGATCCCGATCCCGATCCCGAATTATACGGGTGAAAACGCGGGGTGCAGTTATGTATCGCATAATTCAAATACTCCTAGCCAGCTTTTAGAATACTTTCTGCCTGACATGTCCATCAGGCCCATCGGCCTATACACTATGAATGTGTGAGTGTGACGATGCATGGTGTGGTGTGGCGGGGCTGGCGGGCGCGGGCGCGCTGCGCGGCGCGGCGGCAAAGACGTGCGGGGGACGCGGATGGCTCGGTGGGAGGAGTGTAGATCACAAAGTATGCTTACCCGAACGGGCAGACACGTGAGGGCAGACGTCGTTGGCGGACGCATGCGATATCTACAATTTAGAGCTGCAACGTATTCGCTTTCTTTACGTTTTCATTGGTGTTTAGGGTTTCTTGGATAAGCATTTTGTGTTATTTACTTAGTTGTTTTGGTTGTTATTATTAGTTTAGCATAAGTTAGTAGTAGGTAAAATTATAGTTAATAGGTAAAATAAATACTTTAATTCATTTTTTAGGATAGGTATAAAATTGTAGTAGATTAGTAGGCAGGTTTTTTTAAGTTTTTTCACATTTAGTAAGTAGTTACGGTACCTAAGAAGGTCAGCATAGTTTTTATTGAGTATTAATAGGTAAGTAATGTTGTTTTGTGAATAAAATAGTTCCAGTAGTTTCGCATATAATTTTATCGATTCATTTTGTTTTTATTCCATGTAGATAGTATATTTTTTTTAACATTTAGTTTTAGTTTTGTTTTTGTTTTATTTCATGTGTATAAGTACCTACCTTAAGTATAGTTTCGTACTCAGTACCTTTAACTAAATTATTTGTCAGCTAAAGAATTTTTTTTTGCATAAGTACTTACCTGTTTTTATTACTTTAGGTAGGTAACTGGTTAAGTAATATGCCTCGCAAGCGTAAATCTAATTTAGCGCGTAGCTCTAAAAGAGCTCGAACTGCGCAAGTAGCTAGATCCCAAGAATCTGAGGAGCAGACTCAGGCCCGGCAGATTTTAGATGCTGAGCGACACGCAACGCAAAGAGCTGCCGAGACCTATGAACAAACTCAGGCCCGGCAGATTTTAGATGCTGAGCGACACGCAACGCAAAGAGCTGCCGAGACCTATGAACAAACTCAGGCCCGGCAGATTTTAGATGCTGAGCGACACGCAACGCAAAGAGCTGCCGAGACCTATGAACAGACTCAGGCCCGGCAGATTTTAGATGCTGAGCGACACGCAACGCAAAGAGCTGCCGAAACCTATGAACAGACTCAGGCCCGGCAGATTATAGATGCTGAGCGACACGCAACGCAAAGAGCTGCCGAAACCTATGAACAGACTCAGGCCCGGCAGATTTTAGATGCTGAGCGACACGCAACGCAAAGAGCTGCCGAAACCTATGAACAGACTCAGGCCCGGCAGATTTTAGATGCTGAGCGACACGCAACGCAAAGAGCTGCCGAGACCTATGAACAGACTCAGGCCCGGCAGATTTTAGATGCTGAGCGACACGCATCATTGATAGCTGCAGAGATGCCAGAAGAATCCCAAAGACGACGTGTGTTAAATGCTGAACGGCAGTCAGAAAGGAGAAATGCGTTTACAATGTATACATGGGGAGCATTCCACAATGCTGCTTTTGATTATGACCCATCGATTGAGTATAATAACCATCGATTACTCGGAAATGAAAACGACGAGGTTGACCGCAGGTGTCAAAACATTCAATTAGTAGAAAAGGATATTGTCTTAAAGATTCAGAGAATGTTGCATGAACATAACCGCCTAATAAACACTTTCACAACAGCCTTAGAAAGAATGCCGGGAGATGATTATAAGTTGGTGATTCACCCAGATCGTACACCAAGTGGGGAACACGAAAGACGATATAATGCACCTTTAATAAATGAAGTCGCAGCCATGGTTTGTGGTGAACAGTTTTCTTCCCGTGATATAGTTTTACATGCCCGTGATAACACACTAACTAGGGTGCCGGATACACATAAATTTTACGATACGTTACAATATCCGCTAATATTTAGCAAAGGGCAAGAAGGGTATCACTTTCAAATTCCACAAGTCGATCCTGTAACTGGCCTGCCCTTGCCTAACAAAAAGGTATCATGTATGGACTTTTATGCCTTTCATATCATGATTAGAGAAAATGATTTTAATATTATATCACGATGCAGGCAACTGGCCAATCAGTTTTATGTTGATATGTAGGTTAAGGTAGAAAGTGAACGATTACGATACATAACATTAAATCAAACTAAATTAAGAGCAGAAAATTATATCCACCTTCAAGACGCAGTAGCGAATGACGCTAATCTAAATCCAAATGATATTGGTAGAATGATAATTTTACCGTCTTCATTTGTAAATAGTCCGAGGTACTTACACGAATATACTCAGGATGCGTTTGCTTATGTACGTACATATGGTCGCCCTGACTTATTCGTTACGTTTACTTGCAACCCAGCATGGCCGGAAATAGTAAATGAATTAATGCCGGGTCAAAGCGCGATTGATAGGCATGATGTAGTCGCAAGAGTTTTTAGGTTGAAAGTTAAAAAACTTATGTCTGTTATTTCCAAAGGCAGAATATTTGGAGAAGTGATCTGCTTTATGTATTCCATAGAGTGGCAGAAGCGTGGCCTACCACATGTCCACATATTATTGTGGTTAAAAGACAAGTTGAGACCCGATCAAATTGATAATATTATCAGCGCAGAAATACCCGATCCAAGCACTGACAAGACACTTCATGATATTATAGTTAAAAACATGATTCATGGTCCATGTGGACCTGAAAATCCTCAGTGCCCTTGCATGAAAGATGGAAAATGCACAAAGAAATTTCCTCGCAAATTACACAAAGACACTGTCCACAGTGAAAACGGATACCCACTCTATCGTAGAAGAGCACCAGCAGACGGAGGTCGAACGGCATCTGTGAAACTACGAAATGGGAGTTACGTCACTATTGATAATAGTTGGGTGGTCCCTTATTCCGCTATTCTATTAAAAATATTTAACGCCCATATAAATGTTGAGGCTTGCAGTTCAGTGCGCGCTATCAAATATATCTGCAAATATATTAACAAAGGCAGTGACCAAGCTATTTTCAATTTTAGGAGCACAGAGCTTGCAAATCGCGTAAATGAAGTACATACATATCAATCTGGTCGTTATGTTAGCAGCAACGAAGCCGTGTGGCGGTTATTAGGGTTCCCGTTGCACGAAAGGCACCCCACCGTTACACATCTAAGTGTACACTTAGAGAACGGTGAACGAGTTTATTTTACAGAAGATAATTTCCACGAGCGACTATCTACTCGACCAAAAACCACCCTTACAGCTTTTTTGAACTTTGCATAAGAGATGAGTTTGCAAGAACTAGAATAATCCCTACCGATTTGCCATTCCAATTCAAAAGAGTACAATTTCCCCTGAAAGCAGCATTCGCTATGACGATAAACAAAGCTCAAGGACAGACACTCAAAGTAGGTGGTGTTCATTTAGAAAAAAACTGTTTCTCCCATGGGCAACTGTATGTGGCGTGCTCATGAGTATCGAGTCCACAAAACCTACATGTTTTGACCAAAGAAGGAAAAACAAAAAATGTCGTATACAAAAACGTATTAAACTAAGTTAAGTCAGGGATCAGGGTCAGGAAAAGTCTACCTATGTTAATCTCAATAATTCAATGTGCCGGCTTCATTAGAATCGTTTCATTATAGTTTCAGAGCCTATTCAGTCCAAACAAATTTACACGAAGTAGTAGTTCTACGCAGACGAAGTCGCGGGTAACAGCTAGTTATGTAATAAAATAAAATAAAGTATTGGTAGTTACTTCCTAGGCCCACTTCTAATTCTCTTTTGAAGAATTACATAATTATATTTCCTACTAAAAATTTAATTTCGTGGTCGTATTAAACGTTCATTGATTTATTTTTTTAATATATTTGTAACCCGAAATCTGAGATCACACCGTGAATCTAGTCTCTTGCCGATAGGACTACACTATTATACTATAACTCTAGCCGATACACGACAATGTATAAAAAAAAGAGTGGCGGAGAGTTTATTGCCAGTTCTTCTCTTCCGTTCTACGCCCTTGATTTGAGAACTGGCAGTAAATGTAAAATTAGAAGCAATTCATACATATTTATTTTTTGACGTTCATAAGTGTAAATTTTGTTACCTATAAGGATAAATGATTTTTGAATTTAAATTTGTATAGTATCCTTGTATCCTATATTATATATATACAAGAAATTATAGCAATAACATACATAGTACGTGAATATTTTTAATTCAAAAAAACTGAATTTACATGGTTAATCTAAACTTGCAATAAAAACCGCTGATGTGGCACTAAAACTGAATGAGCGACCGAAACTATGTGACATTCGTATGAACACTTTCAATAGCACTCAATTTTTAACATTCGCATCAAAACATTTCGATTCACTGAGGCCAAACATTGAAATGAACACTCGAAATAAATATGAATAAAAAACACGTTTTAAAATAATAGGTAAAATATTGAAAAGCTTTATCAAAGGCTTCAATTAATATTTTTATGGACTTCAATTGGAGATAGAAGTGTTAAATTACAGTATTTGGGTATAGCCTAATGACAGTAATACGGCGCCAGTACTTACTATTACTACGTACAATTATTTATACAGTTTTATATCAATTACGCTTATCTTGAATTCGTGTCCGTAGATTTGTAGGTTGCCTATGTTCTTTCAAGTGTTTCAGCTGTTAATTATAGCTAATAATACGAATTCAGCCTACAATGTATACATTGGGAAGTCGACATGTCAATCAAAGCGACCTCGTTCCCACATCGTATAAAAAAAAAATATTGGTTGTTTGTAAAGTAGGTTTACGATCGAGATGTTTACGTGATAACGTCTTATTGGTGATATAAGTTTTTGGGAAGTAAGGAATTAATGAAGATAACAATTTTTCAAATTTTAAATTACATCTATCGTTTTATTCACACTTTTGATGATAAATTTCGGGTGTAAAATGACAAGTTTACTTATTCGACTATGATATACATTTTTCTTCATACATACATTCATACAAATCTCCATTCGTTTGTATGCCGCTAGAGTGAGAGAGTCGGGAGATCGGTCCGTCTCTCTCTCGTTATACCTGCGATCGCGCTCGTGAGGTTTTGGTGTGACACAAGTTTCTGAACATGTCACCCGACTAAAACGATTTTAAAGACGTTATCACGTCAATAAATAAACGCAAATCATGAGGATTAAAAGTAATAATTAATATTTATCTATAAATGCAGAATCTGCATATAACACTTATAAAGCACTCCAACTAACCCAATAGAAGAAAACCCACTTAATAAAAATAATATTGCAAGCCTAATTATAATAAGCTGTAAACATAAGTCGATTACATTAAATGATGTCATTAAGAGCATGGAGTTTCAATGTTTTCCTGCAAAGCAGCAAAACAGAGTTCCGAGAAACAAAGCCGTTGGAAAATGTTAAAAATGTAATAAGTAGTTTGTATTACATTTCTACAATATATCAAATTTTTATTGATCGATATTTCATGAATTTTTTATCCAATTAAATAGTATAATAATAATAATTTATCCATTAATTCATGCCATGCTACAATTTGTCATCAGTCCATCTTGGTCAGATTGGTTAATGATATAAGATGTCAATTAAAGGGTTATTAATCACAAACATGTTATTCAATAAGACATTGTGTTACTTGGATGTCGGAAGACAAAATATTGCATAATATTATTATAATTTAAAATGATTTTTGCCATTTAGACAAAAGCGCTTTAGACTGAATGTAGTCTTGAAGTCTTTATATTGATCACTTTTTGTTATAGTGCTAATTTCCTTATGTTCTTCAATGTATAATATCAAAATCAGGTATTGGTATTTCCTTCATAGTTCAATTATTCATGCACAGCCTCCAATAATGGGCTTTTTAGGAAAGCAATAAGTGTTTAAACTTCACCTTACAAACGGCTTACTAACTTGCATGAAAGTTAATTACGTAATATTTTATATACCTCATGACAAAATTGTATTTATCTCCAATTGCGCAGTGATACTTGTCAGTAATATGTTAATAGAAAAATAACGAATGAAAAAGTATTTTAATCGAAATTATTTTCCTCGTAGGCGTAGAAGGTATAAAGTGCATCAAATTAAGTATAACTTGGCAGAAAGTGCGAGTGCGACCTCGGTAGCCTCCGATGTATTAAAGAACACATGAATTTTTTATATTTCAAATTTCATGGCAAATAAAATCTTCATAGAAATTGTATACTTGTAAAATTCTCTTATTACAGCAAGTTTATTTTAGAGAATATTTCCAATAAAATTCATCTCAGAAAGCTTAGCGTGGATGAATAAAAAGCTCGGGAAAATCGCCAGCTGTGCAAAAAGAAAGCCTTTTCGCGGCATCCGTCAACTGAAAATCGATAGGCAATTAGTTCGTTAGGACGCGGTCAGGTTGCGGCAACACAGGGTGTTCACAAACTTCACAAGGGATTTCAGTGCTTACAAATTGTGTAAAAAGTCTTGCCCCACCGCCGTTCGTTAGGTATTCAGAGAGCGTTTGAATTTCTCGCTACGGACGCTTTCATGGAAGAAGTTGGTGAGTTGGTTCGTTTATGTACAGGCTGTTCAAAGTTGGGAGAGTGTTGTCTGGGGATATTATTTATAATACAGTTTAAAATACCAGAAACTTCTATATATATATATATAGAAATATTAGCTATGTGTAGTTGTTTTACTTTAACCCTTTTTATATTAAATACGGCATAGATGTCGAACAAACTCTGAACATAAACACTTAATTTTAACTAACGAAAACGTTATTACAACGTTTTCACGGCGATATATATATATATATAACGAATAATTTAAAAGATATTAAAAATAATATTGCCAATTCTGGAAACATAATATACATATTGTAACGAAAGCAACAGGCTTGGCTTATAAAAATTCTAGATTTAATAATTTCGAATGTAACTTGAATGTGTAATACTGTGCTAATAAACGTATAGAAATTAGCTAAAACTGCTTCCTATAAATGTGAGATACTGTCATTGCATTGTATGGTAAACTTAATGAAACATACCTTGCTGATATATTTTTGAACTGTATTTAAAAAATATAAGCCCTGTGGAAGGTTATGAAATTGATGACGTCATAACTTCCGGGTCACCTGCCACCCCGACCGTCGCCGTCCAACCGTGTATAATATGACAATGACGTCAAATGCCTTTTTAAACTTATACCTACCGCTCATCAATCCATTACAGCCTGTATAAATAAACCTGAATAATAAATATATAAACTTTTTGCCCTCATTTATGTGAGAAGGAAGTTCTAAAATAAACAATGATGAACCAAAATTTTTATCTTTACTAATATTATAAGTGAGCAGTGTTGGCCTAGTGGCTTCAGCGTGCGACTCTCATACCTGAGGTTATAGGTTCGATCCCCGGCTGTGCATCAATGGACTTTCTTTCTATATGCACATTTAACATTTGCTCGAACGGTGAAGGAAATCATCGTGAGGAAACCGACATGTGTTAGACCCAAAAAGTCGACGGCGTGTGTCAGGCACTGGAGGCTGATCACCTACTTGCCTATTAGATTTCAAAATGATCATGAAACAGATTCAGAAATCTGAGGCCAAGACCTAAAGAGGTTGTAGCGCCACTGATTTTTTTGTTTTTTTTTAATATTATAGGTAGATCGTATATGTGTAAGAAATAAACTGACAAACTTCTGATTTCATAAATTCTATCACCTATCAATTGCATTGTCCTTAAAACACAATACACATCTTTATATTAGCCTCTAATCTATATGAATCAGTGCCAGTACTTATATAATGTACAGCGGTGTTTGACTAAACATGTATATTTTGCACATGTGAACAAATATATGGGACTCAAATTGGTGAGACTAGATATTTTACCAAGCTGTTATCCAATTCAATTCTAATCCCAAACCCAGCCAAACTATGTAGTCCATAGTTCGGCACATAATTGGACGATTACGTAATGAAGTTACATTTGGGTCACGGCATTTGTCGCATAAAGCAATCGAAATCATTTGTTTATTAGATCGTAATTTTGAAGGTTTTTTCTCTTCTTTCTTTTTACTGTAAAGTTTTTCTTGTCGAAACATCTGACGAACGAAGGCATAGAAGGCTTATTATTACCATAATGAAGATAACCAAAGAACACAAATTGTTTTTGTGTAAAGCAAAGTTTAAAACATTAAATAGTGTCTTTAACTTTTAGATTTTTGATACATATATTTATGGTGATATCAAATATTTGTAAATTGTCAAACTTATGTTTTACTACGATTGCGATGTACTACTACTAGTGTTTTTAATACATAGACATAACATTTATTACTAACAAAACGCACACACAGAAACTAACAATAATTAAAGAAAAAAAAAGAATGAGAGATAAAAAAAAAAATATTTTGAAAAACACGGTGCGTATTTATTTATTTATTTACAATTCCTTACCTTATACAAAAACATACATATAAAAAAGCAACGGGCGGCCATATCGCTAACAAGCGATTTCTTACACGCAACTCTATTAACAATAAAAAAACACGTAAAGAAGGTAAAGTACAAGAAGTGCATAAATAATTACCAAAAACTCAAACTCAAGACACTACCTATAACTAAAATAAAGCACGTAATGAATTTATTCAAAATATTTAAGTCAATTATGCTTTAAGAGCTGATGCGGTCGTAAGTTACTAATTTTTCAAAGCCTCGTGTGTTTGATAGCATCTAACCCACCGAATATAACTCCTATAGTTTTGATATAGGTCAGCCTCGGGCCTGAAACCGATATAGGAATTTATTGATATCTCAGCGATACATTTGGGAGCAACTTGTTTGCGATAAGCAATATGATATTATTACGTTTGTGTATGGATTTTTAAAATATTTAGCGCTTTCAAATATTTGTTTGGCTCTTAAAAATCTTATAAAAAGGCTTGTTCTGTATTCAAATTTCACCAAAGAAGCCACTAGTATAGCATTGGTAGAACACGAACAAGCAAGTCTCCACAAGCCTTAACCGTGTGTAAGTAGGGCCTTCTATAAGAATAGTTGATATCCAAAAATATCAGGGTTTAATCATCGACAAAAATATGCATTGGAATCTCTGGAATCATTGGAAAACTTATGGAATACGTCTGCGATAAGCTCCAACAGTTTTTAGCACAAATAACAATACTCAAAAAGCGTACTCCATTTAAAACCAAAGAAAACTTTACAACGCGCTTTGCGAATCAGTCATAAATTACGGTCTAAGTACCTACTGTAGAACTTACCCAACGTATCTAAAAATAAATAATTTGTCTATACATTTTTGAACCTATACTTATATTCATTGCCAAAATAAATCATTACGCGTATGTTGTCGGAAATATTGAAAGTTTTAAAAATGTTTACACATAAATTACATAGATCTCATAAATTTAAGGTGCATATTTCTTGTGATTACCACTTGTTAACGCCCTTATAAATTTACAATAAGCAGTGGCATCCACATTGTATATACATAAGTTTGAAATGGACTTTGATCAAACTTACCCTTAATCAAATCACACTTTTTATACATTAAAACATTACCCTTCAATACCAATTCATATTTATATTACCGTTTTAAACCTAAAATAGTTGGTAAAAATGGAACCCTTGGATCGTATTACATTATCTTTACAGCCTCCACATCTAATTGAATTCACCGTGTTTAGCATAAAAAGATTGTTATTGTCCCGAAGAAGGTTTCTATAAAATAAAGCGTTATTTTTATGTTTTAAAATATACGACATAATACAGAAATAATGCATTTGCTTGCCTTGTCTAACCGTAAAGGGAATTCTTGTATAAGTATGTATTTTTGATTTATTTCTTAACTATTACATTATGAATTTTAAAACTTCGATGATATATAGCCGGAGCAAGGGATGTAGAAAATAATTGACCTTAAGGTGAGACTATGAACTTATCCCTTGAGCATAGGTTTATTTATAATATCTCTAGATCAAATTAAATGACAATAAAAAAGATAAGTCTAGGTAAGGTAAGTATTTAAGTACTATAAAAGTAAGAATTAAATATGTATTCAGTTTGAAGAATGTAAAAAAAAAATCATAAAATTATTTGTGATGATACAATAAATCTTTTTATTTTCTAAAAAGATGAATTAAAAAAACGATCCATACATGTGAGGCCTATTTTATTGGTATACTGTACCAAATGTTGGGTATTAATTCAAGAAATATATTATTCAGAGCATTTTTCCAAGAAACTTGTCACTATCTTAATATGTTATAAGATGAATTGATTTATTTAATATTGCGCTAACAATGGCCTCTAAAGAATAAAACTAACGTATAACTTCGATAAATGGTGCGTGGCGTGTGTTATATTATTATTTAAAAAAAACACTGACGCTACAACCTTTTTAGGTCTGGGCCTCAGATTTTTGTATCTGTTTCATGATCATTTGTGAATCTAATGGGGAAGTAGGTGATCAACCTTCTGTCCCTGAAACAAGCCGTCGTCTTTATGGACTTTATGGGTTGAAGGCAAGCTGATTTCCTCGCGATGTTCTTCTACACCGTTCGAGCGAATGTTAAAATGCGCACATAGAAAGAACGTCCATTGGTGCATAGCCGGGAATCGATCCTACGACATCAGGGATGAAGGTCGCTGAAGCCACTAGGCCAATAATGCGATTATATTATTAATGAGCTGACTAATAATATTATATAAATATAATAAGCAGATTGCCATTTCTAAACTGGAATGCGGTCCAAAAAACATCCATGACGATAGAGCCTTCGCATTTGGTGGTAATACAAATACTTCCTTAAATTCATGCACATCACTTGTCAGTGACCAAGCAAAGATCCCCGAAGCCCGAGCTTAAGCTTACCTTATCCAACGAAATTAGCCCCATCGACCCTTTGTAGAATAATCAAATTACACGCTCGCGTCATCACGATATTGTTGGCGACGAATTAGCCCGAGAATAATGTTTACAAAGTTACCCGAGTCCCTAATTAGTGCCGTGAAATCGTGTTAAAATTGGCGTATTAAGTTTTATCTAACATTAATTGTATTAATTCGAGGCTATTTCTCTCAACAAATAGACATAGATACTCTGATATTGATTTTTTTATTATAAGACTTTTTAGCCAAATTAACGTCATTCTAAATATTTATTGCAAATAATTGTGATATCATTAAGTACGTACTACTAACAAAATCTACTATTTTAATCTTAACTTGGCTGGCACTAAGCTTTTCCGATGCAACTACGAAAATGAACTTGTTATTTCTGGACTTGATTCTTGTTAAGAGTATATAATTTACCTGAGAAGAATGGAAAATAAACTATAAACGAAACAGATACAGAAATATGTTGACCCACTGTAAAAACTATACAATAATTAATGCCTGTAGACGAATTAGTTCTATTCATCTTTATATATATAAATTACGTGTCACGTTTTGTTTTGTTTGTCCGCTATGGACTCCCGAACCGATTTCACTCAAATTTGCACACCGTGTGTAGTTTTTATCCAACTTAAAATATAGGATAGCTTACATCTCAATTTCTACCCGCAATATTATTTTATTGCAAAATATTTGTTTATTATTTGATAGTCACAATTCTAACAGATGGCGCTGTGTTGAAAGTACCAACGTTTCACATAAGCTACAATTTAATGGCATAACCACCAAAAAAACATGGTGGATTGATGTTCTCCTGCCGTTTCTCTTGAATAGTTTACTAATATGTAATATAACAAAAATCTTAGCCACAGCGACGCTTGGCCGAGTCTACTAGTAGATTATATGTATAAAAATACAAGGTTAGTGTTAAAAAAATTTAATAAAGTGGGATAATTTTTCACTCAAACCAGCTGTCCGCTTAGAAGTTGAAAGAAACCAATTTACATCTCCAAGGAGAAGATGTTCGCTATAAATCGTATTTCTAATAAATGTAAAAGAGCAAAAAGCAAGAGGTTATATTCTTAACCTATTAAGAGAAAAAAGGGATGGTTGTTGTTGGTTGTGAACGTAGTTTTATTTGTGTATTTTTAATGTGGTGTAGTCAAAAAAGAGTGTGTGTACTTATGTACACGCGTTAGAAGTTATACTTCTTTGGCGTATGGGACAATAAAACAAAACGAAAAAAAATATTTTTTAGATAATAATTTAATAATTTTTAATTAACGAAGTAAATAAATTATACATACCGACAATTAACCTCAAATCTATAAATGCACTCAAAACAGTTTATTCAATCCAATTCAAATCAGTTTTATTACTAATATTCAATATATATAGATATACTAATAAATAATAAATTATTAGTAATACTATCACCGTCGTATATGAAATTGATTTAATAAAAACACCAAAATAATATTTATTTATTCACACTGTTTAATTGTACTGTTACGAAACACGTGTTCTTAATATAAAAATACTAGAATATACAACTTGAACATAGTTATTATCGATTTTCATGCCGAACTAACTTTACGATGTAGAATTTAGGCGTCGGTGTGTGCGCGCATTGTAAAAATTCACTCTCATCATTTTCCTCTATCGCGCCAAAAGAAGTATAACTTCAAAAATTATACTTAATCAAAGTAAAGAACATGTCCAGATATTTTTGGACTACATTTTTCACAGCTAACCGAACCTATAACTTTCAGTTTATATGCTATGTTAACCAGTACGCTAAGTAACTATTAATTGATTTATTACACCAAAATATCAAGGTTAACAGAGTTGTATGATTAGTAAAGTCCCAAGTTTCCTCTCAAGCCTCAAACTTCCATAAAACAAAGGGAAGTATTTCGGGAAATTATTGTTTCCGCAATTAATTAACTTCAACAGTATGTAAATAAAGCCATTTTCCTGAATACAGTGTCGTGTATTACCAGAATGTAGAACGTTACGCTCGAGTAATTTAAGATTTAACAATTCTCGTTTTATGTATGTTTCCGAATACAATTTATTCATTACAGATCACAAACAGCGTAAGAGAATTACAGAAATTCCGCTGTTCCAAAGTGTTGATACTAAGAGAGTTAAACTTAGAAGACTTGCTCAAAACAAATTTTAATTCATCGTTGTTGTTGCTTTGTATTAATTCATTCATGTTGTATTACAGTTAATAGTCGGTACAAACAAATTAATTATATAATTTTTTGAAGTGAAAACTTCTTTAGCGGCGCTGAGCACTTTTTTGTATGGGTAAAAACTTTCAAACTAGCGTCAGGGTCACGTGATGCTGATCGAAAAAGCGTAAGATCGAGGGGAAGGGAGAGGAACTAGTATCTCCCACTCTTTCTACCGTGCCTGAGTGTGCTGCTCTGTTTAGGCGGCACAGGGCGCTTGCGCGAATGACCGTGTGTGTTTATGTACAGCGTCCCACGCGTATCCAAGGATGGTGACAGCTGATTGCTTGACTGTTGTGTAGTAAATACACTGTTGTGTATTCGTAAATGTGAATTGTTTAAATTATGGAAATCGAACAAAGTGAATCTATTAATGAAACTTGTACGAAAATTTATTTATTTATCCTCATGACGCATCTGCATTGCTTCAAAAAAAATTGGAAAAAGCTTTGATAAATTGCCAATGATTTTAAGTGGAGATTTCAATATAAACTTTGCAGACGATAAAAATCAATCATTAATTGAATTTTTAAATAATGAATTTGGTTTAACTATGTCAAATGATTGCAATTTTAGCACAACGAAATACAAAACTACTATTGATGCGGTCTTTATTAGACACTTAAATAGGTTCGAATCAAAACTGTTTGTTTCTTATTTCAGTTATCATAAACCAATTGTATCAGTTGTAAAAATTTGCGATGATGATTCTGATAATAACGATGGTGTAAAAGTCGTCGAAATTATGGATGGAAGTTGATTTTTCTGAGAGATAAAATTTAATGTAATATATAAATAACGATATAATATTATAAATAACAACATATAAATTGTCATATTTGTGTACGATAGCGCAATAAATAAACATTGTATTCTACCTCATAAATGATAGTACTTTTATACTTATAATTAAACACAACATTAATATTGAAGTTTTCACTTCTGCCGGCACTCCCGGAGTGCTAGTTTTTTTTGTTTTGTTTACAAAGGTGTATCATAAATAAAGATTCTGTATTCTATAAATATAAACGACAAATTTTAATGAGGGTTTAATGAAAAACTTTTGAAAAAAATATCTCGCTATTGCGTGGTCGACAACCTTTTGAATCGGCAAATATGATGTACAGAAGCGGGAACCAGTGAGACGCAACGAATATTGTTAATTGACTTGAAATTTTAGCGCGAATCAAACTATTGTTTTGTGTAGAACGGTAATAAGGGCGCATGTAGGACAAAGCCACCGCAATTATACGTAATATACCCACTAATAAACAAACTATCGACCTATTTATGTCATAATCAATATATATCATGTATGAATATGTTCCATACGAGTTTATGTTGCGAAGCAGTACGAAGATCGCGCATTTTATGCTTTTAATGTATTTATTTAAAAAAGAAGTTGACTTCAAATTTTGCACTTTTTCATAGTGGAATGAAACGACAATATTCCGGCATATTCATATAATATATATGTTAAGTCTACAACACAGGAATAATTAATTAATTATTAATTAATTATTAGTGTAGGGAAAGCGTCAGTGAAATAATGAAAATAATTAATAAAGTTTTTTATTTGTTATTATTCGAAGTCCCGTAATACTTCAATAATAATAAGAATATTTTTAATTTTCTCCCATATAACATTTACAATAAACAATAAGATAACAGTTGACAAGGCATTGGGAGACTGGTTTCCAAACTAAGCAAGAACCTGATATGGATAACCAGACAATAATGGAGCAGACATACTTAGGGTGTCAAAACGTATATCTTAATCATATTTCTGTACCTGTTATATTACTGTAAATTTCCATAACACCATAATGAATATATACACCTTCCTCTAGAATCATAGAGAAGTCTGTACAAAAATCTAATTTAATAAACCAACACAGTACTTCTTTTAATAATATTTAAAGATTTTTATAAATCTCTGTTCCTTAAATGCTTAAGTAATAAGTTCTCGGGTGAGTAAAAACTAAAAATACTATAACAAATGAAATACATTTTGTAAAGTCCACTGTCACAAATGCGGTAAAACCACGAAATATGCATTATGTAAATTAAAACTCGGCAAAGCTTTTAACTCTTTAGACCAGCACTTGCATAGAGCTTTATAGCTGTTTCAACAAAAACAGATATCGCACCCGAATTGATTAAAGCTCATTGTTTTATTGCTGCGTTCGACAGTCTGAAAATATGTGCTAAGAATGTTTATGTTTTTTATTTACATACGAATTAAGTGAGGGCCAGCGGTGGATTCCAAAAAAAACCAAAATATATTAAAATTACTTTAATTAATTACTTTTACAAACAAGGAACTTAACTAAGTACAATTATTTAATCGGCCCGATATTAGGTGCACGATAAATATATTATATAATAAACTTAACTAGATGAGACTTGACCGGTCCGATATGAGGTATCCGATCAAAAGCTATTGGTTCTCTTGTCCCTTTCCTTATATAGCGTGGTTTCGTAAGAGGTGACTTGTATTGGGTTTGCGGGGCAAAGGGAGTGCAATGAATATGTAACATCTCCCCCGTAAGATGAGCAACTATTTGCTATTGATGTCTATAGCAAAAGTTGCGGCTCGAAGTTCTTGCGCAGACATGTTCTTATTATCCGTTTTTGAAATCGGCTTCGAAGATGTATTTCGGCGATATCTGAGTACGAAGAAAAGTACAGCTGCGCCCAGGAGTGTGGTCATAGCGAAGTACAAAGGAATCGTTGTGTGGTATATTATGTTTGATGAATCATATGTTTCCGCCGGTGCTTTCGTTGTAATTCCATTTTGCATATTGTGTAACTTCGTGAGATCGATTGAATTAAGTTGGACACCTGGTTGATTTTGTTGAATGATGTTGTCCATTCGAGGAAAATTAATGATTTCGACACCGCTTCCTTTAACTCGGTCGTCGATGTTGGTGGCCGTAATTTCTGAGGATTTTAACATACATGATTTAGGTATTGTTGCGAAATAGCTGCCGTGAAGTACTTCATATTTTTCGTGGGAACAGAAGAGTTGAACTTTTGTAGGTTTTGGGAATGATATTATATAATGCTGACTGTCTAGCTCCGTAATAGCTTCTTTATACATAGTAATAGGCGTTGAGGAACATGATTTGTCTATTTCTTGAGAATGAATAATTTCGTAGATGCAGTCCTTTTTGGTCTTCATCTGATGACGTAGTTTTTGCTCACATATGTGCCACCTGTTGATCTTCGGACATTCTGTCTCTATGTACACAAATTCTTTAGTATTAGTTGCTACATATGGATAGGACGGGATAATTACCTGAGAATGTATATTAGGTACAGGACACAATCGATAAAGTTGGAATATTGAAGGTAAGGTAATAGGAAAGCTAAGGACAACCACTATTTTCCTGTCTATATAATATGAACCTAAGCTAATTATATCATAAAAGTTTCTTATCTCCAAATCTAAAATTTGATCTGTGCCATACAGATTTTTTAATTTTCTTAACATTATTTTTAAATCATTAATATTTAATATAGAATGGTGCAAAGACATAGTGCGACTAAAAGCTAATATATTTTCTATTCTAATTATCTCATTATATAATTCCTGCACGTTATCGCTTATAATGTTGAATATTAGCGACAGGCGGGAGTATCGAATTACGCTTTGATTGTCCGAGTTAGACATGTTTATTATATAGTTAAGGGCTTTACTTAATTTTATTTGATTTTCTGTTAAATTATTCAATACTTGAGTTTGCTGTATGCTATATTCTTTAAAAAGTGAAATATGTTGATTAAAACTAGAAGTTAATTCTTTATTATTCGATTTTAAAATATGAATAGCTGTCTCATATCTCAGAGCGTCATTATGATCGAGATTCCCAGAAATAAACTTTATAAGAGTACCCAATGGATTAATGATGCCTCGTTTAACCCTGGAGTCGGGTTCGAATGATTTTAACTGTAACATAACTTTATTTAATTTATTATTAATATAGTCGGTTTGGCTCTTGAAACGTAATGAGTAACCGTTCGGTAGTCTATGAATAGTTTCAGTCAATTTTGTCTGCAAGTCAAGTACTTGTTGTTCTATTAGGTCTATGTTAATGTCTTTTAGGAAAACATGATGGTGAGAAATGATTTTAGTATGTCCTAATCTAAAGGGAAATAAACCAGGTCCATTGTCAAGGCTGTCAAGTCGAATTTCTTGCGCTTGGGCTAGGGTTGTCAGAGTCAGTATTAGGTACCTGTAACAAAGTAGAATCTTTATGTGTCTTTTGTCGTTTTAATCTAGATTTCGCTACCGGCCCGCGTCTGCGTGAAGTATATATATGTATAGGTAGGTTAGCTATGACTTTATCTTGTGTATAGCGCGTGGCTAGCTTTTGTCTAGCTGCCATCGGATTTCGTACATATACCTCTTGGTCGGGTTCATACTGTACTTCGGGTTCTCTGTGAGTATTTCGTTGCGTCATAATCGCTTCGCGTTCGGCAAACGATGAGTCATGTATAAGTCGATATACTGTTTCCATTTTACTATGATGGTTTTGCATATATTGTTGTAATAAACGTTCGGATAAATTTAAATCAGTGGGATCTCTTGGGTCGTAATGTCCAGTGATTAAGTCATAGGGTCTACATTTAGTTAAACTATGTATGGAACTATTATATGCCAAAATTGCGTAAGGTACTAAATTGGTGGCAGATTCGTTTTTATGTTTTAATTTTAATATTCGGAGATGTTCTATGAGAGTACTATGGAAACGTTCTATCATGCCGTTTTCATTTGGGGTGTGTGCAGCGATCTTATGATGGTGTATTTTGTGAAGACGTAAAAATTCAGTTACAACTTGATTCGTAAACTCGGTTCCTTGGTCAGTAGTCAAGGACATCGGTGAACCGTGATGGGTGATGAACTTTAGCAATGATTTTACGATATTAGGGGCTGTACAGTCACTTATACGATACGCTTGTGCATATCTGGAAAATGCGTCTATTAAAGTTAAATATTTTTCTTGTTCTGTAGTTATTACATCTACATGTAGCATGTCAAAGGGTTTTGATGGCGGAGGTACAATTTTAAACTGTTGCTGTATTGGATTGCGATCGTATTTTGCACAATTACATAATGAACATCGATTTATATATTCTGTTATATCTGATTTCATATTAGGCCAAAAATAACGTTGTGACAACGAGTTATATGTCTCATTGATACCACGGTGGTTGGTTTTACCTTCGTGATATTTCCTAATAGTATCCTGTTGGTTTAGATAATCTGATACGTTTTCAGTTTGCCGTTTGACGAGTAATATTTTCATAGAGGAACTTCTAAAAGTTCTTTGAATAATTGGAACAATATGAAGCATTCTATCTATTGGCTGGACTAAAATTGCTGTACGGATATTTGGATCAACATATTTTTTAATGAGGTCGATAGTTCCTTGTTCTAGGTTGTCTACATGAACTTGAACTGAAATGAGAGAAAATTTTTCGAATGGTTTACTAATGACGGGCTTCACTCTAGGTAAGTGATTAACTATATTAATTAATATCTGTCTGCGGAATTTATTTAAAGGGTCATCGCTAATAGGAATCTCAAGAATGGGATTTTCAGCGCTAGTATGAGCGGTTTCAGTATGCGACGAACTCTGTGGTGATTGGAATTCGCGTGTTTCAGGTGCTGTCAGTGTGGATGAGGAAGATTTGCTATTCTGTGAGGCTGCTGTAAGTGTCGATGAGGTACTATGACGACGCGGGTCCCGTGACATATTAACTATTAAGGACATAGCTTCGTCATTGTGTATTTCAATACGCGATAGCGCGTCAGCGTTCGTATTACACTTACCCTTTTTATATATTACAGTAAAATCGTACTCTGCGAGTTTTAGTTTCCACCTTGTTAAACGGGAATTTGGCTCCTTTAAATTCATAAGCCATTGCAAAGGCTTATGGTCGGTGACAATTCGAAACTTACGCCCAAAAAGGTATGGCCTGAAATACTTAGTAGCCCAAACCATGGCTAATAACTCTTTCTCTATTGTTGAATAATTTTGTTCACTAGTATTTAGAGTCCTGGATGCGTATGCTATGGGTCTATCGCTACCTATTGAACCTTGGGATAAAACGGCTCCTAATGCGATATTTGATGCGTCTGTCGTTAGTATGAAATCTTTTGAAAAATCGGGGTACTGTAGGATAGGATCATTCATTAATAAACTTTTGCAGTGTTCGAAACATTTGATATATTCCGGAGATAAGGTAATTGTAGCGCCTTTTTTTAGACATGATGTAAGAGGTTTAGTGATTTTTGCGAAATCAGAAATAAATTTTCTATAGTAACCTAATAGTCCTAAGAAACCTTTAATTTGCTTAGTTGTTTTTGGTATGGGATAATTTGCTATGGCCTTGATCTTGTCTGGGTTTGGCTTAACACCTTCGGTCGTAATTAAATGACCTAAATAAGGTGTTTCTCGTTTAAGGAATTCGGATTTATCCATTTGGATTTTAAAGTTAGAATCTCTCAAGCGTTGAAATACTTCTTTAAGATTAGTCATCATTTCCTGAAGGGAGGTACCAAACACTAAAATGTCATCGAGATAGATTACACATATTTTGTTAACTAGACCTTGAAGAACATTGTCCATAACACGTTGAAAAGTAGATGGAGAATTTTTTAGGCCCATGGGCATTCGAAGGAATTCGTAATGACCATGTTCTACGCTAAATGCAGTTTTGTGAATGTCCTTGGATGACATTTCCACTTGATGGAAGCCACTGGCCAAATCTAATGTACAGAAATATTGGCATTTACCTAATTTATCTAGAATGTCTGTAATATTTGGAATCGGATACTTGTCGTCAATCGTTTTATCATTTAACTTCCGAAAGTCAATGACTAATCGCCACTTAACTTTACCAGATGCGTCACTTTTCTTTGGCACTATCCATATAGGTGCAGTCCATGCGGAAGTAGAAGGTCTAATTATACCTTGATCTAACATGTTTTTTATTTGACTTTGAACCTCGTCGCGATGTATATATGGATATCTATAGGTTTTACTATGAACAGGCAACTCATCGGTCGTATTAATACAGTGTTTGATTTTATTAGTAAATGTCAAAGGTTCGTGTTCAAGATGAAAAATGTCTGAATACTGTCTACAAATATTTTTTATATTAGCTGTCTCCTCTGCGTTTAAATGATCTATGCGCAAACGCGATAAGACGTCGCGAGCTCGGGCATTGTTATTGAAAGTATCATATGACACTTGTTCATTAAATATATGAGCTTTAATGGGTTCCGTCAAAGAAATTATAATATCACTGTTAGTGGGATTAGAGATTTCTAAAGTTGCGTGATGATTATTTGCCGTGGTTATGCATTCGTTTATGTAACATTTCCCGATTTTTTGATCTTGAATACATATATCACCGTTAGATATAGAAGTAGGCACACGTATTAATTTCGAAGAATTAGCTGGAATTATAGCTTCACATAAATTCACACTATGGGACATGTACATATGAAGGGGGTTAGATGCAAACTTCGTAATTAATTTTCTAGACTCTAAATCAATTTTTGCCGACCATTTCTGAAGAAGATCACAACCAATTAGTCCATCGAAATAATTATGGAATTTGTACACGAATAATTTTATCCATGCATTGTCTTTGAATTCTTTGAAACACGGTATATATATTGTATAGTCATTCTTGGTAGTAGCATGCACGTTTGAAACAATAAATGGTTCGAAGTTTAAAGGAAAATTTGGAAAATAAGTATCTATAGCTTCGGGTCTTATAAAAGATTGATTCGCACCTGTATCAATTAGAAATTTTAATGGTGGGAGATCTGGGTGAATTAGAACTTGAATAAATGGTAATTGTCTTTGATTTTGTATATTTAACTCTATTCGGGGAAAACTATCTTTCGATCCTTTGGAAAATCCTGTTTGGAAGGTTCTGGCACGTTGTTTTCAGAATTTATGGTTTCGGGTTGTTCAGTAAACTCTGTTATATTATATTCGTCGGCTGTTGAACAGTCATATGGTAAGTAGTTAGGGTCATATTGTTGAAAGTCACATGCATATTCGTCATCGTCATAGTCATAGTCGCTATAGAGATAAGGGTCATTTAATTCGTTATTATTAATCTGTCGAGTTTTAAAGTAATTGGTAGGGGGTGGATTACCATGAATCCTCCAGTCATGTCCAGTCTGAGTAGGTGGTAAAACTCGAGCAGCAGGGTGACTAATACCGCTCATGGGTTGAGGGTAATTTTTCATAGGTATTGGTTGACGGGGTGGAATTCTAAATCCCGTAGACATATTCGACCTTGGCAAAGCTTTAAACATTTGTTGGGTCCTTGAAGGACCTTGCTGCTGGTACATGTGAGGCTTATGTGAATTATTGTTAAAATGTTGACGATTATTTAATCTTGGCAAGTTAAAAGGTTTTTGATACTGTGGATTTATATCGTATCTATAAGGTTTTAGAGTAGGCGAGCTAGATATTTGAGGTGTAAAATTTTGTCTCTTCGTATTTTTGTTTTGCAAGTAAATTATGTTCATCTCGTCTTTTGCATATTGCAACGCCACTTCTAATGTTTCTGGTCTCATACATCGTATGCGTGAGCCCAGAGGTTCCTCCAAACCTTTTAGATAAGTTTTTAACGCGAGGCTATTGTATAAATTACGTTTAGCCTGAATAGTTGTGTCTATTTTATCATGGATTTCTACATATGTAATGATTGTACTCAATAAATTCTGTATACGCTCATAAAATATATGTGGGCTATCTGATCCTTGCGTTAATTGCGACAAATCAGTATAAAGAGTAGACTCATCTCTGTGATCTGAGAAGCTATTAATTAGAGTGCTTCTTATGCCACTCCAATTTTGAGGGGCCCCATTTGTTGATAGGGCTCTGGCGGCAGCGCCAGTTATTTTATTAATTATTCCATTAATTAATGCTAAATTCGTAACATCATTACCCGGACTTGGCTTGGCATAAGTGACTACTAAAGTGTCACATAAGTTCAAAAATCTAGTTAAATTACACGCACTTCCGTCGAAGTTCGGCACAAATTTTAAAGCTCTTAAAATCCTATCTAATAATGCATCTTGTGCAATTGAAAAATTCTCAAGGGAAGCTTCGCGCTCCATGTTATCTTCTAAAATATCTTCTAAATAATCTAAATGTCTATTGCGATCTCTCAGCTCGATGCGAGAGGCAACTCTTGGGGCTTCGATTCCCCGGTTTTTCCTAGGATGGAAAATTTTGGATGATTTGGGAACACACAGGAATGCAACAACCAATCGTTAAGAAATGTGTAACTTACATATGCATTTCGACGATGGTGGCACCTTTTGTCATCGATTTCTGGATGCGCCGTGTGTGGTCCGCTGTCCTCGGTTCTTGTGAATCGTCGATTAAAACTTGGAAGTCTATTAGTTCGCGTACTCTACGTAGGCGATCTACGGAGTATATTACTTAGTACGCGCACTGACTCGACGATCCTACCGACTGCGCCAATTAAGTGAGGGCCAGCGGTGGATTCCAAAAAAAACCAAAATATATTAAAATTACTTTAATTAATTACTTTTACAAACAAGGAACTTAACTAAGTACAATTATTTAATCGGCCCGATATTAGGTGCACGATAAATATATTATATAATAAACTTAACTAGATGAGACTTGACCGGTCCGATATGAGGTATCCGATCAAAAAGCTATTGGTTCTCTTGTCCCTTTCCTTATATAGCGTGGTTTCGTAAGAGGTGACTTGTATTGGGTTTGCGGGGCAAAGGGAGTGCAATGAATATGTAACATACGACCTTGTATGTTATTGTTAGAGGTCTTAGGTAATATATAACTATGATTATTGAATTCTTCAGTCACTAAAGTCGCCGTCCGTTAAGTGTTACCAACCACTTGACAATAATAACATAGCGAGATAAATATATTTAACTGTACGATTACTTAATTGACGGTTTCGGCTTTGTTTATTACAGAAGACAACTCTGAAGAAATTAGTAAACAGTCACTGGTATGATGTGATACGACTGCGTTCTCAATAACTAAACTAAACTAAACTAAAATTATACTTTTTATATGAAGCTGTAATGTGTTTATTCGCTAGCTACCGGAGAAGTCAGATAAAGTATTGATATCTTACAATAACTTGTTTGATAACTTTACCACAACTTTTAATCAGAGTTTAAGAAATATTGCATTCATTTTTCGCTCTTTCTTGGTAGCGTTGTACTTGTTAGCAAGGAACATGTATTGTTTGATATAATCATGAATGTGTAAAAATGAATACTTAGTTTGTGATCTTAAATAAAACTTTTAAGTCTGGGCCTCAGATTTCTGTATTTGCGTTGTGATATTTATTTTTAATAGCCAAGTAGATAACACACCGTTGACGGTATGGGTCTAAGACATATCGGTTTCCTCACAATGTATTCTTTCACTGTAAGTGTTAATTAGTTAAGTGTTAAATGCGTACATTGACAAAGTCCATCGGTACATAGGGTCGAACCTACGATCTCAGGGATGAGGTCTGAACTAGGTCAATTCTCAAATACATCATACACTTAAATCAATTATTAAATAACGAATGTTATCAAGAAGTTTTTGATTAGAAAAAGGATATAACCCTCGTTATATGAAACGTTCGGAAGAAGTTATATTGCATGGTAATCATTGTCTCAATCTTTTCTAGTATTAGGCTGACTATGTTTCAAGAGATTTAACGTTGTCTATGGATTAAATGATAAGGGTTAATTATACTATATATTTACTATGACATACAAAGCCTTACATAATTGTACGTGATAAGAGTTTTTGTAAGCAATAAGGCTTAAATTAAATAATAGTTATACACAAACTGGCATATTGTATTGTAACATGAAGCGTGAGTTATGTAACCTAACATTAGTTAATTTACATATATAAATTATATTTTAGATAATAATTAGAAGTGCAAACCAAATGTCAGCAATCATCGCACACTTGAAGCCAAAATGAGCCCTTTAGTTTTTCCCACACTGTTAAATTGTAATATAGCATTTTCAATTCCGATAACGTCTAATAGGTCGACTACACTTATATTCTTTGTAACATAAGTGTCACTTAGATTTAAGAATGCTTAAATAAGTCAACTCAGTATTTTGTTAGAAATCTATATTAGTTATAAGCTCATGTTTTAAAAGATTAAAACCAGTTGTCAACCAGCTTCAACAAAGTGTTTCATTTATTTAAACATCCCTCCAACAACCGCCAACGAACTTAACTCGTGTCAAACATTTTATCTATTTAAGTTAAGAGCATGAATACTGGATTAGCAAAAAGTTATGTGTATTTTTATTATGTAAAAATCTCTTCCTTTCTCAAATCATCTTTCAGTTGAATAAAGCGTGGACACACTACACCACTTCTCTAAATGGACCAAACAGCTCGCTGCTAATGGTATTGAGGCGTTGACACAATCGCCCATAAACAACAAGATTGGTTTTTCTTATCCACTACTTATATGAACATTATATACCAGTATGTTAACATTTTTATGGGTTTGATTGAAAATCTATGTTATATACTAAATACCTAATATTTTCTAGGCCCTTTCAACCACAGTGTCTTACTCTATTGAGACTTGCCATTGACTTGGCATTAACGCGAAAGAAATTACAAAGAACAAGTAACAAATATCCTTTACATTCCATAACTCTTATACCATGCCGTATAACGCAACCATAGTATCACAAGTGCAGCCTCGATACTGGCATATTTGTGCTCATCCGGGTCACCGGGGTGTTCAAAAACAAAAAAAATCTAATCTTAGGGCTACCAAAAATGCAATGAAGATTTGAGTTTGAGTTTGAATTACTATTATTACAGATGATTATTTCTTATTGAACCCGTTCCATTAATATTTTCTGTATAATACGCATGCCGTCTTACACACGCCCAGTTTTAGGTTATTTTAGACCTAAAAATGACGCTAAAAATGAGTTGGTTTCCTAACAGATAGCTCTAATTTGAACGCACACTTTAGCAAGCTAACACTGCTCACAGACAACTTAATTACATTTAAATTGTACTACAAACAACTTAGACTTCTCGGACCGGTAACTTTTTAACTGCCTTTCGACATTTGGAGTTCCATGCAGTATTGTGCAATTTTGAAAGCCGAGAGCCGTGAAATTGGATTTTCTCTTCGACTCAATTTGGTAAGTTCTTAACTATTCTTAATTCAATATGTTTTTGACATACAGAAGTCGTGTGGCAAACGGGCAGGAGGCTCATCTGATGTTCAGTGATACCACCCATGGACACTCACATAGCCAGAAGGCACACAAGTGCGTTGCCGGCCTTTTAAAAATTAGTACGCTCCTTTCATGAAGGACCCTAAGTAGAATTGGTTCGGAAATACTTCAATGGCAAACTGGTGGTAGTGCGTTACAAAAACAAAACAGAAACGCTCTCTTGTCTCTCTCTCGCTCTCTTTGTCTTAGCTCCTGATAGTCCACGAATAATATTTTTATACATATTCAAATCTGTTGATTTAAAAAAAAAACTCCTGATGACTTCTTCGTCAGACGAAGAAGTCCGTTAGCTTCAAACTGTGCATAAAGACTTAACTCAAAACAAAATTTAAAGCTATTCACAATTATATTTAAAATATATGTTCATCATAATAATATCCTCTGTAATAAAATTTCGAAATTAAAATATGCATAATCCAATAGCGTAGGATGAACTCTGCTTTGTGTCGTTCTGCCCCCAAACAATGCATCTTAACTATATCACACATTGGATATAAAATTCCTAAGCTATAAAATTTTCTCTCCAATGCATGGTCCGCTGGAGATATTCTTCGGGAATTTTATAAGAATGGAGTTAATTTAGCAGTATCTAACATCAGACAAGCGACAAGCTGAGCGCAGCATTAAATTCTAGGTGTGAAGCGTGAGAAAATATTACTAGCTTAAGCATTTAATATGCTCGGAGTTAATTATGAGCTATTAGTCTTAATTAAATAAAACTACGCAAGTTTATCGCAGACTTACCCTTACCGGAATATCAAATTTGCATTCGAAATTAGAACAAACAGATTGTGCAAATTACAGCTCAAGCTATCGATAGTATAATTATTGTTTATACACTACGAGACTGTTGATTGATAAATACAAAAGTGTTTATCCCTAGAATAGATATAAGAACTTTTAATCGAAGCTTATAGAAAACAATAATAATATACAACATTTATGAAGTATGATTACGCCTTTAATATGCCATTTTATTCAGACTTATCTATATCTACACTCAGTAGTTTTATCGAAACGAATACGCATGGGTGCTACAACAAATCGCTACGGCGTAGCGCTCTATCGACCGATAGGTTTTATAAGTAGCGAATACGTTTCACAACGCATATTATAAATTAACCATATAAAATCTTGATGTTTGCTTTATACTCGTACACACACGTCTACTACTGACAACGACAATACTCTTGCGAAAACTTAACATGGAGCATAACTTTATTGTTCTAGGGATGCACCCTCAAATCTTAATGAGTTTATCACCTAATGACAAAGTTTTAATTTGGGTTTACGTTTCTGATTCAGAATTTTCGTACATCAGTTATAATCAAGTAATAAAATACCGATTGTTTATAATTTGTAAATACATACAAGAATTTGAATCAGCTACTATTAAATAAATCAATAAATTATATAATATGTGTTATATGTAGAAATTATTAACGTCGCAGTTTGCGGACGGTTGATTAACATTCTCAATTAAAACTTTTGGAGATGTGGTTTGAGGTTACCCTAATTATTTAGTTTAAGCAATGCGTTGACATTATTATTAATCTGTACCTTTAATAGACACAGATTTGATATAATTATCACAAAATGTATTCATTTCTTTTAATAAATAGTAAGAATTACTTATTAACCATTCGCAATAAATAAACACACGGAATAATACATGAATTTAAATATATTTTGTATGTTACATTATACACTTCTATATAATATTTTTAAAGGTTACAAATGACTCATTAGTCGATTATAATGTTAAACTAAAATCATGGCGACTTCATGGTTCTAGTCCCGTGGGAGTGAAATTACAGATTTCATTTGAGATATTTCGGATAAGAGGAAATGGCAATGGATGGCCTCCGATTGTTTTGTTAGTCAGCTCCGACTTACTTATATTCTTTCAAAGAAATTAAATTAAAAATTTAAAGTCAATGACAGGAATGCACAGTATAGGTAATATACGAGAAAAATATATGGCCTTTAGGATAGAAATTTACGTCCAATCACGACTGGAACTTGTAAGGGTTTTTGTGTAGTTGCTGGTGCCAACTCGGCCGTGACCTCGCTTCCTATCGGAAGTATTTATATGGGAACAGTCGAGGAATGGTAATTCACTTCTTCTGACCTAAAACGGTATTAATACTGTGTATTATATACAATACTATGTATATTTATTATATTATATATATATATATATGGTCACGGTGACCACGCACGCTGTAAAGCACGCGAAACGTCGGATAAATTTAAAATTATGTTAAATAATTGTAAATTTATAATAATACATAACTTTAATCCGGTTAAAAAGATTTTTCTTTAAATGTATAAGTATAGTTTTTTTTTATTATTATTTAAAGATTTAAAAAAATTGCAGATTTTCAAAAATCTTAAACTATTAGTAATAAATCGTTTAAGTCGTTTTGTCTGCGAAAGAAATATTAAAGGCTCGTAGTAATAAAAACAATGTTATAAATTGCTATTGAAGGAAATTTTAATTTGTCATCATATTAATAACATAAAAATTTATATTTTTTGTAACACGCAAACTACATTCCTATCACAGTACCAGCTCGTCTATTCCCACGAAAGATTCTATCGAATGAAATGGCTAGTTGGCAAGTTACCAAGTGCCTTTGTAAGAGAATGCTTTGGGCATTCCCCTTGCACAGTCGGTTATTCAATTTCAATGTACTTCAATATCATGCAAACTGGCGGAGGTAATTTCCCGTGCCTTATCATTTTAGTATTAAACTTTAGCTGGAATAGTTTAAATTGTATTTAGTTTTTCAAAGTGTGACTTGGACCATTTGTGGCTTTTAGGTCGCTTGACGCGTTTAGATTGAAATTGAGATTGGTTTCCAGGTAAATTAATTGTTTTAGGATGACAGGCAGAACTTTGTTTACTAAATAGAGAGAAAACCATAACCAACCTAAGGCAAGCCGGTTTTTACTCAAGATGTTTTCCTTCACCGTTCGAGCGAATGTTAAATGCGCCATGAAAGTCCATTGTGCACAGCCGGGGATCAAACCTACGACCTCAGGGATGAGAGTCGCATGCTGAAGCCACTAGGTCAACACTGCTCCATCCTACTTACTTACTTTGGACGATTTATAGACGGCACTAAAAACATTTAAAGTAGTAAATGTTTCCTTAAGAGCACCTCCAACCTTAACAAATAATTTCGAAGAGCAATCGCCTTGTTTCAATGCATTATTTGTTTGTTAGTCGACCACTATCTTTGCAAGTTTGCTATGCAATTGAAAGTGAGTACTCGTGGAAAACGTAACGTTTCTAAGTGTTTCATACACGTGAATCTCGCAGTCCATTTCTAAAATATCAATGGTAATTGCAACAAGAAATAGAAGAATAGTTAATTATTTCGACAGCAATAAGAAAAAACATGTCTTTGTGATGTTACAGAAGACTATGGTATAAGGAACTAGACAGTCTTACGTCGGCCACGATTCCTATAATTCGAAGCGTCAAGTTTTGTAAGAGAATTATAATACAATTTTGTTCATATGTCAATAAAATAACCATACATAATTACATTTACTTATTGCAATTACCCACCAAAAAATATTTTAACAATACAGAAAACTAAATTTATATCTCATTCTAAATAATATGTCTTTTTATAGCCGTTAAAGATTATTTATAATTTGTATATGTCATAAGAGTATAATAAACCGATAAATAAATTAAACCAAAAGTATAATAAAAATGGTAACTTACCGAAAAGGCAGAAAACTTACCTAACATAACTTAACCGTATGAAAATGTCAATTACATACAATATACGTGTACAAAGAACAAACTTTAAAGCACAATTAGTACAATAAATGTTACTTTGAAATTTCTCTTTGTGTTACGTATAAAAAGCAATTTTCTATGAATAAAATAGCAAGGAAACATTTTTCCCTGTAAGTTGCTGCTGAGCAGAGAATTAATGAAAACTGTCAAAAACAATAAAACAGAAAATATTAGTTTGAAAATTTTTAAGCATGTTTGCGCGTGAAAACTAGTTTTGAGAATATTTTTATGAATTACTACTGCAACTTTTATTATGGCCGGAAAACTCTTCATATACATGCCATTTTCAGTTCTCAATACCCGAATACTATTAAATATTTTGTATCGATAATTATCATACATGTTTAAACTACAAAAGAGCAGTGGTTCTTTATCAAGGTCCTTACATATATATATGCAATATACAAATAAATAAATAAAAAATCAGTGGCGCTACAACCTCTTTAAGTCTAGGCCTCAGATGTCTGTATCTGTTTCATGATCATTTTTTAATATCTAAAAGTCAAGTAGGTGATTAGCCTCTAGTGCCGTCGACTTTTTAGGTCTAAGACGTATCGGTTTCCTCAGGATGTTTTCCTTTAACTTTCGAGCAAATGTTAAATGTGCACACAGAAAGAAATTGGTGCACAGCCGAGGATCGAACCTACGACCTCAGGTATGAGAGCCGCACGCTGAAGCCACTAGGCCAACAATGCGATAAACACCTACACAAAAATTAATAATGCATTTCAATTTTTTTTTAAATAACACACGTATGAACACATATTTTATAGTCACTTTGCAATCTTTATAGACCGCATAACCACTTCCAGGGCGGGCAAACGCTCTGTCAACCACATTAACCACGAAAAACCTCTAAGAAGATAATTTGTGTTCTGTAAATTTAATTAAGGAATAATGTATGTATATGTAGTGTAATTTAATGAAACATATCATAACTCATATATCATTTAAGTTAAGATTAAGTATTGGTCAACGCCTGAACCCAATTACCTATCTCAATCCATAATCCACCGAGATTGTAATCTTAATCCAAATGTTGCAAAAAGTGTGCCAATAACCAATCGACGGAATGTAATAGCCATCTGTAGATACAAGCTATCCATGAGAGGTCATATCGGTGTCTGTGGATAGACCTTTGTATGAAAATGACAGTTTACGAAAGCTCGATTTCATCAGTTAATTATTTTAGCACATTTTAATTTACACCAGTTTTTTTAAATAATTATAAAAAACTGTTTGTTATGTTTTACTGTTGTTTCTTTTTTAAATTGAAATTTGAATTTACTTTATTTGGTTTACATTGATTTTCAAATATGAGTGTAAACTCGGTAAAATAGAAGACAAAGAGCATTTTATCCAATATCCAATCGCTAAAAATGGATTGTCTCCGTAGGGTTTGGTTATTAGGATGCAGATAGGAGATCGATTGACTGTCACGGTCTGATCTATGGATTGATTATTGGGTTCGGGCGTAAGCCGACTATGATGACTTTTATTCGAGTCTAATTTTAATCAGTAGTTGCCTTACCTATGTTTACAAAAAGTTCTAAGTTCCCGTTTTATCTCCTTTACAAACCTTCGATTTTTGAAATCAGAAAAATAATCGTAACAAAGTTCTAACACGTTTTAACGTCACGCGTTGGAAGTTTTATTCGCTTCTAAAGGGTGTAAATGTCAAATAGTGGGCGTTATAAAAACCTCGAAAAGACCTTATGCCATCTCGTTATCATATACCCTTTGATCTTTGTTTACGTAATGAGAAAACATTAAAAGGGCAAATGTCCTTTTTCAATTTTCCAATGACGATAGTCACGCTTGGGCGATAAAAGGCTCTTAACGATCTTTTTTATTAATCTCGAAAGTCTTATTTTGCCTTTTATAGAGTAAAAATTTATATCAAATCTTTTAACTAAGGTGTCGGAACCCAAACAATCTGAAATTATTTTAAAATTTTAATTATTGCATACAAACATTTAGCTTGTTTGAACTAAACAGAAGTACTTCGTATGAGTTCAATAATAATAAGACTCGACAACAATGTACTTGAAGAAACACAAATCTCTCGAAATTAGAACGATTATGTAGGCTATAGTTATGTTGAAAATTTATTGGAATAAACGGATGTTTATTGCATTCTTCTTTCCAACATTATATCGTAAATAAATATCTATATTAATCGTATAACATTAATGAGCAGCGTTCAACTAGACCATTTATAATAAAAAGCCAACAAAATCAATACTGATTAAATATTCATGAAAGGCTTTTTACAAGAGCCTTGACGATTGCCAACTCCTATTAGAGCTCATTCACTATATATAACGATATTGCAATAAAAAAAATATAAGGGAAATAAAGACAAAATTAGTCAAATAGAAGAGAATCTTAAAATCCTACTAAGCTAATAAGCTTCTAGGATAGGATCCTACTAATTACTCCTCTGTTTCATTTCATTAAAGCAGAATTATTTTAGTTAAAAGTGTGCAGTTAAACTGATTTTCACCATAATCATAGTTTATTGCAAATGACAACCATTATTAAGATTTATTGAAATAATTAATCATTATAATACATTGTTTCATGCGATATCTTTTTATTTGAATTATCTGAAGCAACTAAAATGAAGTGTATTTATTTCTTAGTAAAATAATATTATTTTACGTTTAATAACTTCATAAATTATACAGAGTTTAAGAAATAAGACGACTTTTAACAAAGAAAACTTATCAATTGAGCATCGCGTAAGTTTTATGATATTTATCACAGTTCTCTTCTAAACATATTCTTTCACGATGTTTTATTTATACAATAACACATTGTTCACATTTCGATACAATCTAACTTACGTTGTATTAAAACTTTTACCTTTTAATCAATACATCATTTATTTATTGACTGTTCTCTACAAAGCTACAAATTTATAGCTATATTATTTTGCATTTGTTTAAAATTGTATTTTCTGCTCAAAAATATGTAAAATTTAACAATAAATGTTGGAATAAAGCAATCGAGCTAGTAAAAAATATATTAAGTGAAATTTCGAGTCGATTCGTAATATAGAATTTTTTAAGCCAACTAGCAGACCATTTTTTTAGTTCAATAAAAATAACTATCTACAATAACAAAAATAGGGGTTGATCGTAGAGGGGTGCAAATAGGGGTTGTATGTATTGTTGTATGCTGTATCATACAAAATAAAACCAAAAAAAAATCTAAAAAATAAAATAAAAAAAAATTGGGGTGGACACCCCTTATCACTTAGGTGTTTGAAAGATAGATAGTAGCCGATTCTCATACTTACTGAATATGCATAAAAAATTTCATAAGAATCGGTTGAGCCGTTTCGGAGGAGTATGGGAACGAACATTGTGGCACGAGAATTTTATATATAGACATTTAAGAAAACTAATATTGTTACAGACAAGAATGGACCATCTGGCTGTTGAAGAGATTACTATTGCAGACATTGAGACACATAAAATATGCCCCGTCTATGATGTCGTTGAAGGTCATAGCAAAGACAAAACGCTATACCCTAGATTCTAGAATTGCTTCTAGAATTTCTATCTAACCCGCTGTCGCTAGTGGCTTCAATTGCAATCATCTTGTTAAAAGGTTAAATATTTTTCTTCTTCTCTCGGTGCCTCTCCATTACTGGAGGTTGCCATCAGTCTCGTGAAGTATTTCTTGTCCTGTGCCAGATGCAAAAACTCTTCTGCAGCGCAATACATATATTTTTAAATAATCGTAATGACGGATGACTGAAGTGAACTAAACTCTAAATTAATTAGAGAATATAACAAAGAAAGAAGCAATTATTATTGTAATACTTTCAGTTAAGTTCATTTTAATATCGGCTGTAGCTTTATATAAGATTTTTTAAAAGTTTTTAACGAAATTCACGTTTTTTATTTATTTATTTATTTACACTTTGTTGCAATATAAAAATTTAACATAATCAAATGTAAATGGCAACTGGCGGCCTTATCGCTTTCGAGCGATCTCTTCCAGGCAACCACTGTGAGAAAAGGGAAAAATGTATTAAATTAGATAAGGTAGGCAAGTGCAAAAATACATATTACATATAGTTATTAAGAAGAATAAAAAAATAAACTGAACTAATAAAGGTTACATGAAAAATAAAAAGTAAATCATCAGCAATAATGGTCATAGAGACTTATCCATTTGTGGGATAATTTGATTTAATGATTATAGTTTAAATAATATCTCATTGCTATAAATATTATATTTGTTTTAAAAACAGTTTTTGTAAAGTTTGGTACTCGAAACTTTTACAATTGTGTTTAATGTTCTAACATTCTCCAAACCGCAACGTGTGATTATTTTAACAACGACGATAATGTAATGTTAATCTTAAGTATTATTCTCATGTCAGTGACATTTTTATCTTTTTTGAGAAATAAAGTCCAAAACTTAAGAACCCAACAAATAGTTGAGAAATAAAAAACATTAATATTCGTAAATACCTTCCATAGTATTAGATCTAAATCATATTATTTTTACTATAGTTTTAGTAATTTTAATTTTAATATAAATATGTATTTATATGAACTGTATTTATATGAACTGTATATATATGCCTCGATAGTGTTGATGTAGCTTCAGCGTGCGACTCTCATCGGCTGGTGCGGCTGTGCACCAATGGACTTTCTGTCCATGTGAATTTACCACTAGTCTTAGACCCAAAAAAGACAGCGTGTGTCAGGCACAGAAGGCTGATTAACTACCTACCTACCTATTAGAAAAAAAAATGATCACGAAACAGATTCACAAGTCTGAGGCCGTACGTCATAGAGCCACTGGTTTGTTTTTTTTTTCTTATATATATACTGCCTCGATAACTTATAGTGTCATAACTAGGTTTGATTCCCAGCAATAGATTATTCTTTCTAAGCATAAGTTTACCTAGGCCTACATCCCAATATCGACATAATCACAAAGACAACGTACAAACATTTTTTGGCTTAATTTCTAATAATTATTGATCGAATATGTAATTTTTAAGATTTTCCCAAAAAAATGATCATCCTCCAACTTTAATGAACCTAAATCCATTTTGTGGAACAAGGTATCATTATAACAAAACCCTCTCAACAGGGAATAAGATAAATTACCACTTTACTCTCAACGGCACAAGGCTTAACGCTACCATTGTCTAAAATAGCGCTAAATGTAAGCAATAAACTTGAGAGATGAAGCGAAATGAACATCTAAAAGAATCTTAAGAGTTGAATGTTGAAATAATACTGTAAAAGGAAAATTAAACACGATAACACGAGGAAGAAAACAAGATAAGAATTGAGTAAGACGAGACAGTTGACGAAAACGTTATACAACTTCAGGTTTAAGTAAATTAAATAATGGAAAATAAAGTATCTGATAAGCTACATTACCTGATCTCGATTCGAATGGCATGATTTGAAGCAATGCCCCTCCCTCGACTCGATCACAGTACCATCCTTTTTGTTTGCATAGCGTTTACATCCACACACACACAATCGACACTTATGCACAGGTTAACTGCTGTCAGAGGTTATACAGCATGACGCACTAATTGCTCTCGATACGTCAAAACGGGATGGTTAGAGACAGCATCCGCGTCGGCTGCGGGGTGACGTCTGCCGTTGGGATGCGGCGCGCGCCGACAGCGCACCCAGTAGCCATGGCAACGGTCCGGGCGATCCACCTAGTCCTCTATCGCATACAAAAACAAAAATAGCAAATTAATTGCGTAACCGTCTCTAGTAAATTACTAAGGGAAGAAATTTCTTTATTAGAAATAATCTTATAAACGGATTAACAAAACTGCAACATAGTGTGTAATACAAATCTGTAAATAAACATATCAACTACTTAAAAATGTTACGTCATTACAGAATGTATATTGTTCATGATTGTAGCATATTATGCAAGAACGGAAAGTTTGAAAATTGGATGTCAGAGTGTTCTAAAAGGAATTGTGAGATACAAGTTGGATGTCTCTTTGAAACGTAATTGGATATCGCAAGCTTGATGCACTGCGATGCACGAAATGAGACTCGGTTTTTGAATGCCACGAATCGACATTACGTCATATTGGTCTCACCTCAAAGTGGAGATGTTTGCGTGAATTTTACGATAGTTTTGACTAGTACCTATACGTCAATACTTTAAATACGCCCATGCTTAAAATATACTTATAAAACTCTATCTATCTAATTTTTTGCGTATAAAATCTACTATTCTGTTATTAAAATCGAGTTATAATCTATTGTAAAGAAAGTACAGTAGAACCTCGATAACGTAAACCTCGGTAACATAAAAACCTCTGTTACTTCAAAAAATACTATGTTCCCTTCCCATCAGAGCCTAAAACCTCTATAACTTAAAATACGCAACCTCTATAACGTAAATAAATAATCTCTGTATAGGCCCTCAGTAACTAAAAGAAATGTTTCCACAACCTCTATAACATAAAATTGTTTGTGAATGAGTCATTTTATAAGAGTGTCTAAACAAATGGTTTCGGTATTTATTGCTTGCACGTGTTTACTAATGTATTGTTAACGTAAACAATACATTACCTATTGTTTGCTTTATCTAAATTCTTCAAAGCTTTGCGGCGGTTAGCTTTGTGACAACGACTTACTTGCATCATAAGTTAATGTGTTAATGTATTCTCCTCTCTATTTGTCATTGAAAATCAAATCGATTATAAACAGTGAATTTTTTAAAACAAAAGAAAATCACATTTTTTTTTAAGTAGACTAAACCTTTAGTTGTTGTTTTATTTTTATGTAATGTAAGTAATGTGAATAAATATGATTAAATATTTAATTTTCCATCCTTCTGATGCATTCAAGTAAAAATGGGAGGAAGGGTACAAAGAAACATGTACATACCTCTATATTAGCCTTTACCTGATAGAACCTTGATAACTTAAAACCTCGATAACATAAAATATTTTGTGTTTCCCTTGGACTTTATCTTATCGAGGTTCTACTGTAATACTATATTACTTTACGTAGATGATAAAACCTATTTTATCATGTTCGTTTTGTTTTCGATGAGGAAAATAAAAAAAAAACAATGCAGTATTTTTAGATTTTTTTCATATATTCGAAACACTATACTAAATAAATTCTAATAAGTCTGGTCCTCTTTTGTTACTGAAATCCAAATAGACCATTGTTAAAATAAATTGAAAAATAGCCACCCAGTGGCATAGACTGACGTACGTGAGGATTGACTGAGTCTTAGAAAGGATTGCCTGGCTCAAACCAAAATAATACTGAAGTGCTTTGGGAAGTGCGGGATTTTCTATCAAGAACTCTCAGGAAACCGTATAAGGGATATACACGCCAATGTTAGTCGTTTAGCGAGAGAAACTGTACCTTAATATTGCAGAAGAAAAATTATGTTTTACGAGTTTCCTTATTTATCTATATATATAAAAATGAAACCCGTTTTCCGTTGTCACGACATGAATATGCCTTGATCTTATAAAAGAAAAAAATTGCGCGGAAAATTAGAAAATTTAAGAATACTTAAACACCATACAATTCGAACTTTTTGATGTAACCTTATGGCGTTTGACATAACATTGACAGAATGCGTGCTGCAAATATCGTAAAAGAGGATGTAAGAAAAATGAATATCGTTTTAGGCCCGGCGCTCAGTATCGGCATCGGAACGGCTGAGGATTTAAGGTGATAAAAAGCATTATACATTAACTTCATAGTAATAAAGTAGAAATTTCAATGATATATGATCGAGGTAACAAAAATACCGCTTCAGTAGGCTTGAGGCTACTGCATCGGCAGCTTTGAGGCTGCTTTGGGATACTTCGGGATCCTTCGGTACGCCGCGCCGCGCCGTCGCCCGCTGTGCTGCCGGCGCAGAGGCAACACTTGAGGACGGTGCGGCATGCTTATGGACGCTTCGTCATCCCTAAGATCGTTGCAGCATGCCAAAGCATAACTTCCGATAGAGTGCGCTTGCATGTAGGATGCCAAAGGATGCCTTTTCCTTGCCGATGCCGATAATGGGCGCCGGGCCTAAAATAAAGGAGTTATTATATTGATTATATAATAATATGCGAGCCAGAAAAAAAAACAAAGAATGTTGTATAACATAAAGCATTAGAATAATAAACACTTTGTTTTTGAAATATTTTTTAATTAATTATACCAATTTGAAATCAATATTTATAGTTAAGACAGGACAACGTCTGTCGGGTCCGCTAGTAATCTATATTAATCTATCACAATGTAGACACAATTTGACACAGAGATGAATGACTAATTAAAATAGTGAAAATGTGAACCGCTTCAACCATCGTTACTACAAAATCGCTTTTACGTAACTCATGTTACATGCCGTCGATTTAAGCCAAAGTTATTTGCTTATATATACTAAAAACCATTGGTACACAGACACTTTGTCAGAGTATGGCCCATTTTTAATGAATCCGACCAAAACAAATTGATCCACCCTGAATCTAACTCGTCTTGTGTTATGCGTAAAGCACTTAGACACAATACAGTCAAACGCAACGAAACTTTGAATCGTAAATTCAACTATTAATTATTAATTAAACGGGATTGTGGTTAAGGGATGTATTGATTACAGAACTTAAGGTATTGGTTAACTTAAATAAGTGACTAGTCCAAGTTGTGTTAAACTTTGCAAAAGTTACTGAAGGGCTGTAATAATTAATTGTAAGTTAGAACGTAGAATTAAGACTTAATACATATTTAAATATCAAAATTCAATCGTTAACCAATTGAACATTAAAACTCGTAGGTTATTACATATCTTATCTTGCAAATCAATAGTTAACCTGTTTTTGAAGTTATACTTATTTAGGCGCGTTATGGAAAAATAGATGAGAGTGAAATTTTACGATGCGCGCGCACCGTGACACAAAATTAACAGAACGAAGTTGCCCACGGAAGATGCTACGGCATTGGACATAATTTAAAAACAATATTCGAATAACAATAGAATTTATGTTACACTTAATGCAAGAGAATAATAATAGAATTTATGTTACACTTAAGGCAAGAGAATAATTATAAATATTTATTTATTTAATTTTTCAAATGTAAACTGAACTTTATTGATTATAATGACTCCTTTTCCAGTCTTTGATTATTTAATTGTAATTAATAATTATTTGCATGCAATCAAAAACTATTTTTAATAATGCCTAATTTATATAACTTATGACGCGCGTACATAAGTACACCCACCCTTTTTTTGGTTATAACAGGGGTTCAAATGTGCAGGAGGCTCATCAGGATGTTAAGGAACACCGTCGTCTACTACACTGACATTGCCAGAGCCTTTTAAGAATGTGTACGCTCTTCTTTTGAAGGACCCTAAATTGAATAGGTTCCGATGTGAAACTCAACCTCAAAATAATAATCCAAACAATGACCACTCTTAATGGTAAATGCGGTAGAAGATTGGTGCGGTCAGAGAGACCCCACTCTCGCAACACCAAGAGATCAAGCCGCGTGGAAAGTGACTGGCCGTCGATTCGAATCGCTCTTCGTTGAATACGGTCAAGTGGAAGGAGCTAGTACTGGAGAGCTCCCGCCCAGAGTTGAGAACAGTACCCACTCCATGAGGGGCCGAACTTGCCCTTTATAGAGTTGCAAGCGGTGGCCCGGAGTGAAGTACCGTCTCGCCTTGCAAATCTACCAGTGGATACAGTAGTTAGTAAAATGTAATCATGTTTAAAAATAGATTTTATGTTATCGTTTAACTATATTTTTATATTGTAAAAGGGCGTCACTTTATTATTCTTTCTTAAAAAGGATTTGTTACAGATTCTAAGTGATTAGACCGTAAATTTTCCTCTTATTAATTCAATTATTCAAATAGATGCGACAGTCTCCTAGTTTTGAATTTATATGCAACAAAAATGTACACCTCAAGGTCAAACTGGTATTTTTACGTTCAATACGATAAAAAGTATAACTAAGGACGCAAGAACAACATGTAAAATGCTGACAGTTGGACTGGTCACATGGTAAGAGAAGAAAGGGAAAATAATGTAACAGAGTGGAATCCTGGAAAGAGAAGCAAAGGTGAGGCTTTGAAAGGACGACATAAGAGGGTTAGCTGCCGTTAAGAAAAGAAATAGCGAACGATATGTCAAAATGGCAGCCAATTAGTGGAAATATTAGTAAATAATTAAATACCCTAGTAGTACTAAAGCTTATTTTGTTTTATGGTCTTATTTCTATAATATACTCGGAGCTCTAGAATTTTGTGGCCCCAAATTAACTATATTTTTTGAAAGAAACATCCCCGGGGTTACTGTAAGCATGATGACAGGTTCGTTAAATTAATAAAAAAATCTTTTAAACATAATACTCGGGTATAAAGAAATATTGTGAACCACTGAATGGATGGTTTTAATGAGGTAATTAGGCTTAAGCATACTTTAGATTTTGTGAAAGAAAAAAATATTTAATTCTATAAAACTTTCTTAATCCGTTTCTTAAAAATAAAGTTATAAATTGTATTTACTATACCAAGAAAAATCTATATATTTTCGTTGCTGATTCAATATTGTCTAGCTCTTTTCCATTCACTCCGCACCGCTGTTCGTTTCGGACTCAGTTTGTGGAGAGTTCATTGCATTTGAATTGAAGAAATACCGAAATTGGAACGGAATTTTGCGCCTTGACAAAAATAAAGAGCAATATTGTGTAGGCACAGGATTTCGAATAATTTATTAAATCAAATCAAAACTTTTTTATTATATCTACCAATAAACTTCAAAATTGAGAAATAAATAAAGGAATAATAAATATTCATGTATCACAGGATTCAGAACTGGCAAGAAACTAGCCGCCACCTATTACTAATCGCCAAGTTTTGGTTTAAAAGTAAATTGTAAGGAATTGCAAACATTACGCCATGCTTCAATAATTGACATATTGAAACAAATTGTCATAATAACATTACGCCATGCTTCAATAATTGACATATTGAAACAAATTGTCATAATAATATTTAAACTATAGCAAGAACAAAACAATTATATTTTTGCACTGTTATCCACTGGTATCAACTACTTACAATGTATTGTTTTTTGAACTATAAACTATTCTTATATGTATTGAAATCACAGTTTTTAAGATATCATTACAAGTTATCATTTAGTACGTTTCTGGCCTGTTTGAAAAGTGTTACGCTCTTTTCAAATTATATTAATGACTTCTCCTTTAGATCGAGATTGCAATATCCTGGAGTTTCGATGTTTTTTAGTATGATTACACGTATTAATATTAGTTGATGAAATCACTATCAGAAGTCATGTCACGAAGTATGAACTATTAACTAAAATTAAGAACTGAAATATTGATATTCAAATAAAAGCGATTTTCACATCCACACTTCGCTAAGGAAAATAATAAAAAAGTCTCATTTGTATGAAACTTGTTTTCAAGTCCAAGCATAAAACTTTTACCGTTCAAGCCTTCATCAAGCTCTGAGAGTTGGGACCACTTCGGAAATGAGCTTCGCATCCGCTAAGGAAAATTCCCTTGTTTTTCCGATTTCAGACATGGAAATTATAATTAACGACGTATAATCGTAAAATTATATTTTACTTACCGTTTTTTCTTATCTATGGTATTATTACTGTGCAATTTTTTTTTTAGTGAAATTTTTAAATTATGGTGGTCATGGCGAAGCATGTGGCCCAGGTACGGAGTTTTCATTGTATTGTATGGTAGCATTGGCTATCCATTACAGTTACATACCTTTAACATACGGCCTATGTAGTTATTTCCACAATGATATTCAATATACATATACAATATATATATTTCATCAATACAGCCCGTAGTGGGCCTTAGCCTCCTCAATAACACTTCGCCAACGCAATCTATCCGCGTCCAATTGTGAACCCCTATTGTTTCGAGGTCCTTGACAACTCCATGCCTCCAACGCAGCCTCGGTCTACCGGGTTTTCTCTTGGGGTTGTGAGTACAGTAAAGACCTTGAGGTTCTGTCGTTCGCTATTCGGTGCACATTTCCCAGCCACTTGAGCCTGTTGCACTTTATGAATTGGACGATGTTGGCGTCGTCTAGGATGTTATAAAGTTCTTCATTGTAGCGGATACGTCAAACACCGTCGTCGCAAACAGGACCAAAGATTCTTCGAAGAATCTTCCGCTCGAAAATAAGGAGAGAGATCTCGTGTTTCTTGCTAAGGGGCCAGGTTTCAGAACCATTAGTGAGCACTGGTCGCAGCAGAGTTTTGTACAGAACAAGCTTGATATACTTTCTGAGAAGTCACGATCGGAAATATCTACGAAAGCAAGTAGCAGCGGTTTGCCATCATGATCCGTGTATTGCTCTCTCGGCTGGGAGTATTATCACTAGTCACCATTGAGCCCAAATAAACTAGCTCATCACATTGTTCAAAGCTTACATCTTCCACGACAAAGGGATTTCTTGCTTCTAATGGTGTTGTCGTGATATGTATTATACTTTGTTTTTTTCCACATTTACTGACAGGCCCATAGAACTGGCTGCTTTTCGGAGGCTTTTAAAACATTCCGCTAATTGCTTTATGTTTCGCGTGAGTAGATCCAGGTCGTCTGCATACCCCAGTAATTGGAGGGTGGACGTATAAAATATAGTACCTCTGACTTTCTAGTTCGGGATCTGTACTGCATTTCTCCAATGCTAAGTTGAACAGTAGGCATGCAAGCGCGTCACCTTGTCTAAGGCCATTATACATGGTAAATGCGGGGGAGATATCGCTTTGAATCTTTACACAATTAATGGTATTAGCCATCGTCATTATAGACAGCCGTATAACTTTAAGGGCATATTGAGTTCAGTTATATATATTATATATTTACTAACGACAATATTTTATATAAAATGTTCCTCCTACTAATACATCTGCGCAAAGTTGACTTCTTAGACTTTTGAAATCGAATTGAAAATATTCGACAATTTCGAATGTAACTAGAAAATTAAATATAATAGGGTCTTGTTAGCAGCTGTATATTTATTTTTAAATACAATTTATAATGTATTTGAACATATATATGACAGTTTTAGACAGTCGAGTAAATAATATATATGCCCAATTATTTAGTATAACCACAATGGGCGACAGGGATTTATCTTTTTCAATGTATCTTCAATTCCCAGGAATTCCCTTTTGATCTTACCGGCCTTACACTTTGGATGAATGAGGCCATGATGGAACCAGGTAGATTTATACCCCAGATATTATTTACACACCTTTTCCTCGGGATTGCGTATTGCGTTACAATATATGAAGATGGCTTGGCTGTGGTATTTTGATAAATTAGTACAATCAAAGATTATATTTAGAGAATAATCATAGATGAATCGAAATATTTGTATTTTAAAAATTATAAACTCAGACATCTTTCGATTGTTAGAATTAGAGTTGTTGTGCCAGCCGTGCGTGCCGTAACAGACAGAGTTAATAAATTTCTGGAATAGATATTTATTTTATAATGGAAAATTTCCTAAAAATATCTGTAATAAGGCAACGATTTGACACTTTTTTCTGGTGTTTTTTGTTCTTCACTAATCAAACACAATTTAAAGGTATTTTCGCGATAATCTTCGCGTATGGCTGTAACTTTTTAAAATTATAGTTGGTATGTAACGTACAATTAACTCAAACGTTAATTTCGATACAGGATTTTCTCGCGATATTATTCACTGACAATCCGTTAATATATCTATATATGTATATAAAAATGAAACCCGTTTTCCGTTGTCACGACATAACATGAAAACGGCATGACCGATTTGTCTGATTTTTTGTTTGTTGTGTTTGTAATTGTCAGGAGAAGGTTCTTATAAAAAACAAAAAGAAAAAAATTGCGCGGAAAATTAGAAAATTTAAGAATACTTAACCACCTTACAATTCGAACTTTTTGATGTAACCTTATGGCGTTTGACATAACATTGACAGAATGCGTCCTGCAAATATCGTCAAAGATGTAAGAAATATCGTTTAAAATAAATAATATAATAATATGCGAGCCAGAAAAACAAACAAAGAATGTTGTATAACATAAAGCATTAGAATAATAAACACTTTGTTTCTGCAATATTTTTTAATTAATTATACCAATTTGTAATCAATATTCATAGTTAGGACAGGACAACGTCTGTCGGGTCCGCTAGTTGTATTTAAAAAAAATGTGGTATGACAGTCATGAATATAACAATGGCGGAAATGTAACACCTAGAGTTTCAGGACTTCAATAAAACTTTGCGGAAAAGTCCTAAACTCGAAACATGTCAAAGAATCTGAATTTAAAAAGCTGTCTTGCTTGTCAGTTTATTACTGTATGAGCTCGGAATATGAAAGTGGAATGCAATATTATTCGGACTACACTTGATGCAATAAGATTTCCTTCACTTTTTATGTTTTATAATTTACTCGAAAATATCAACACAACAACCTTTAGATTTGAAACTAAAGGCTAAATGGTTACGCTTGAGATTCTTTACCCTGAAGCAGCGTGTTCGTACGCTGCGTATTCAATGTGCGAAATAAACACTTAGCAAAGCAAATTAATGTGAAGAAACTGGTGAGTCTTTGACTGGATCAAAGTAGGATTCACCGTCAAAACTGGGCGCTAAGAATGACTTCTGTATGTCAAAAACATATAGGTATTGACAATTCGGAGTCATACTTAAGCTAAGTCTCGATTGTGAACAATACCCTCGTTATTAATTTTAAATTATGTTTTTTAATTTAATTGTTTTTATATATGTAAGATTTGTGGAATCTTATCTTGTTTATTAGAATAAACAACAAACAATAAAAAACACCGCACATTTATTAATCAAATAATAATCACCTTGTTTTTGTATAACGTTCTTATATATTACACTTCAACAAATTTATAAAACTCGCAGAGTAAATACCATAATAAAAGAACAATAAATATCGAGTGGCAAACACAAAAAATTGTTTGGATCCTAATAATTGCGTCTCGAGTGGACTCAGGATGTTTTTTTGAATCATTTGTTCGTTAAGGACCTTGTTTTTGTCTTATTATGGGTTGCTCTAACTCAGGGAATTCCGTAAAAGTTTCGATGAGGAAATTATTTTTATGAAACACGGCCTTAATTTTAATTGGTATTTTCTTTTAACTATGTTATGATAAGATATGATTGTACGTACATATAGGCAACTTGATGGCTCGTTTAAATTATATCCAACGGAATAATATATGTTAGTTGCATTATAAACAATAAACTACAAGCTCCCACCTTTTCAGAATGTCAAATCATAAAATGACTGCTTCACGACTGTTTTGAGAGCGACCGCCGATGCGAAAAACGCTGTGTGAGTTCGAAAAGTGAGTTACAGAATCGGCTGCTTGGTCGTTTTTATTTTATGACAAGTTATTTTTAATAGATAAATTGAAGAAATATAGGATAGCTTTCCCCTATATGTTTTATCCAGCCAAAAGGTATACGCACCGTTTTCGAGAACACCTTTTCCCCAACAGCGTTCACAGCTTGTTTTATTAAGCATCTTGTACATATTTTTGATGCTCTCATTTATTAAATAAAACGTGTTTTTTCTGCACCACTTTTTTATGTTTTTCTTTATTACATTCTAACGTCAACTATCTGTGTGGCATATGCGTAAATATGGAACATAAACTTCGCTTGTTATATAAATTAAATACATATAATGTGTGCCTAGATCTTTAGTCCGATAAAACTATAAAATATCGAACAAAAAATATGTAGATATAGCTAAATACCAGGTTATTTATATCCCACTTGTAATGCACGTGCTAGAAGGGTAGCTTTTTATAGCAGCACCTAATGAACTGGCATGGCTCCCTGCCCAGGATATCCTGTTTGAAAATAAAAGAACCCACACCTTTCCATAAACAATGCCGACAATGAACTCAATTACAACCAATTAAAGTTCAATTTCCTTTCATATCACACGTTCGAGATTCTGACTTCGTAATCTTTAGGGGTTAACTTGCGCATGTACTGATATACGGAATATACTTATTTTGCAAGGTAATTGCTAAGCCATTTTAGCTATCTAAAAGAGCACCCGGCCAGCTGCCATATAGCTTGTTATAAATGTTACCACGTGTCACAATTTCCAGCAATTTAAGTTACAACTAATCCGTCCTTACATTTAGAATTTGAAATAGTATTTATATGAATACGACAATTAGTATGAAATTGGAAAATAATAATTACTATAATTAAACAATACACAAGTTTTTGTCTTTTTATGCCATCTGAGCATAATATTTACTTCCTGCAATTGAAAAAAAAAAGAGATGTCAAAAGCTGAATTAAACTGGTGTAAATTTAATATTTAAATAATAACCAACATTCAATTTTCTTTTTTTGCATTTAATATATTCAGTATTCATGGCAACATTTTAACCAGGATCGCCTCCATAGACCCAAACCGCACATGCCAGCCGGCTTTTCAAATTCCGTCCCCTCACGTCACTCGTCAGTCGAGCGCCGGTCGTCGATCCGAGCGAACTACGCATGCGCTGTGCGCCATTTCGAACTGTCAAAATCGAAGAAACGTAAATAAACAAGTGAATAGTTTGTGCTCAATTTAAAGTGTGTGGTACATTGTTAACATACTATTTGAAACCTATACGTGCCAATTAGTGCAACGAATTTGCAAGTAAGTGTCACTTCAGTCAATTCTTTTGTTGTTTTTTCGCACGATGCGCCAGCCGGCTTCCGTAGTGATTTAACTTATCATGTTTTTTGTTTTAAATCTAATAAGGGACTGGATTTTGAAGCGTTGCTCTTTGCGACTTAAGATGTGATTTATATGTTAGATATGTGTTGCAAAATGTAGTAATATTGTCCCAAACATAACCTATTGCTTTGGTCGTACGGCGCCGCGCCGTGTTGTCGGAGACAATTTTTAGTCTTTTCAACATGAATTTGTAGATTTATGTAATAAAAAGGCCTTAAAATATTAATTTTCTTGCGGTTAAATAGTCTGTTGGTTTAAGTTGATTTAACAAGGGTTTAAAATGTGTATTCTCGAATACAGTTATATAACAATTTGAGACATACATTCTTATAGAACCTTAGTCAAGGTTCCTAGAGCACCTTTGGAGATAATGTCGGCAGGTGAGAATTTTAATATAGATTGTGTTTGATAAAATGTGCCTGCAGTATCTACTAATTTAACTAATACTTTATATTTCGAGAACATGTGTCGACTATAGACATTCTGAAATTTTTTCTATAAATTTATTTAATGTACACATTAAACGAGCCTCGACATACTATTTATATGAAATGACACCAAGCCAAAATCAATCACATAGGTAATTATGAATATTAACTAGATATACCCACGAAATAGATATATGTATTATTCTCATATTTCTGTGAATATGTCAAAAACCTCAACACGGCGCTAACAAAACATAAAAATATGTTATGTAGTTATTGTTTATAGACCAACATGATTGGATACGAAGTAATAATTGCAGAATAATACTTCAATGTCCCAGACTAATAGGAAGGAATAGGAACCGGATGGCCTTTGTCTTGTAAGTTTTCCTATCTTCTTACGTAAGTGTTGTTTTATTGTATGGGACCGATTGTTCAAGACATCTTAGTTTGATACAATCATAAAAGCAGATGCCTTCTCGAACAATCGGTTCTTTACAATAAAACATTATCATCTGTCACCAATATTAGAAGATGTTCTCAAAAGAGATATTTTTAATGTTAAAAGAAAATATATTCACGTAACGGTAAATCTTACAATGTATTGTACGAAAGAATAGAGAAAAGTTCATCATAGCTATGTCATACGTATACATAATATACAATATATAATAGACCATACAGAACATGCCTAGATATAACAAAATCTACAACATCGTAGCAGTATAACATGTCTAGACTAAATAATAACTGAATATGAACACAAATATCAGTAAACATTAGACTAAAGCGCAATTAATCGGATGTTGAACTCAAGTGTTTGACTAGTGCCAAAGAAAGTCTATACCTAGACTTAACATGGCCAGGCTCATTGACCTAACAGCTTATTACGCTTAAATTGCAAATAGTACATATTGTGTGTTATAAGAACACATTCACGCCAAAGTCAGTGGCACTACAACCCTTTTTGTCCAAGAAATCCGAAATATAATTTTATATATCAACCTTTAAATTATTAATGATATGAACAATAATAATTTTGACGTGACTTAATCGCATAATCTTAAATCCTTAGTAAACTATGACGTGACGGCCATTCATTTGCGTGACTGATTCATCCTTAAAATTTAGTTAGTAAGATGAAACATATTATGTTTATATAACATAGACGAAAACTAAAATGAAATTACCATATTTGATGCATACTGTGTTGCAGCGATACTGATCCCGACGTTTTTGTATCTTATGTAGTTCTCTCAATATCCGTAAGGTTGATGTCTCAACTTTGGAATCGCGTGGAACAAAAACTCATTAGGAATCGGGATCACTGTCGGAATTGGAAGTTACCGAGTAACTACTGGTCAATTTACGCCATTAGCTAGCTTATAATTTTTTCTATGATGCTTCAATTCGCATGAGGTCATTGTATCATTAATGGCTAAATTATCTAATTAAAATACCAATTAGATGTAAGCGCCTCATAGTAAGGTAAAAATGGTATAATTTAAGCTTTGCGAATGATACAACCAGGGATACGGATGTAAGAAACACAAGAGAATTATAAACAATAGATTTTATGCATTTAATAAAAAATGTTTCATTGTTAAGAACTGTAATTACGCTGTTTTAACAAGATTATTTTCATGTTTATATTCTTTATTTTATGATCATAACTTCTAACGCTCTGAATACTACTGATTTTATAAGTAAAAATTCCCATTCAAGATTTAGTTTTTTATTAAAACAGCCAAAACAAAATTTCTTTTCGTAGGGACAGATACGAATAAGATTTATTATATTTTTATTTATTTTTATTTATTTATTATCACTTCGTTGCATATACATTAATATAGTACAATTGACATAATTAAATAAAAAGGAGAGCAACTGGCGGCCTTATCGCTTTCAAGCGATCTCTTCCAGGCAACCACTGTGAGAAAACAAAAAGTATTAATTACATAAGATAGGCAAGAAGTGCAAAAATACAAGTATTACATTTAGTTGGATACAAGGAACAAAAAACAAACTAAACTAATAAAGAATACATGAAAAAATAATAATACTAATAATAAAGTGCACATGAATCATTTCTAATTTCTTAAATTAAGATCAGTCTCAGTAGGTACCTATTATTAAAGTTAGGGATACGAAGTGGACAGGTAATGTTTGTAAAGAAGAAATTTAAAGGAAGATAGAGAAGGAGCTAAGCGAATAGGGACTGGAAGTGAATTCCATAGCTTAACTGCAGAGACCTTAAAGGAATCGCCAAGAAAGGAGGAGTTATGACATGGAATTTCAAGGATATAGTTTTCGGAAGAGCGTAGGCTATAGTTATGGGATCCCAAAAATTTGAAATCATTTTTAAGATAGGAAGGAGTTTTAGGGTTGAACAGGATGGAATATAAGAGATGGAGAACATGAGCATCACGTCGCTGACGAATGGGTAACCAGCCCAGCCGCTTACGGTACTCAGAGATATGATCGTACTTTCTTAGACCGAATATAAATCGGATACAGAAATTTTGGAGACGATCCAGTTTATTTAGCAACTCCTCATTTAGATCGGAAGAGCAAGAATCGGCGTAGTCCAGTAATGGCAGGAGGAGAGATTTAGCCAGTGAGGTTTTAGTACTAAAGGGAAGAAAATTACTAAGACGCCGAAGGATACTGGAGGCACCGTACAATTTGCGGCTAACTTCTTTAACATGCTGCTCCCAGGTTAAATTTTGATCAATTAAAACCCCCAAATTTTATACTGTACGGCTAATATTCAAAGTCACACCGTCGATATGTACAGGAGGTATTCTGGCCCAATCAATTCTCGACGTGAAATAAGGGCTGCCAATAATTATTACTTTACTCTTGTTGGGATTGATTAGTAGACCAAAGTTTTTACTCCAGTCAACTATCTTTGCCAGCTCATAATTAGTAGATTGTATGGCTTGTGGGAGATCATCGAGACTTGATTGGACGTAGATTTGAAGATCATCGGCGTATAAATGAAAATTGGTTGAAAGACGGAAAGTTAATTATATATATAGATTATTATATATTTGATTTATTATATCTAAGATAATTTTGTTTCTTTAATAAAGAACTTTATTGAAGTTTTTATTTGTGTAAGACCTTTGCCGATTTTCGTCCATCAAGATTTGCGAGAGTTCTTATGAACAACAAAGAATGTTTATTTTAGAATAAAGAGAAAAAAAGCAATTCTCGAAAGGACGGTAACGCACTTGAGAGCCTTTTGGCATGTGAGTGGCCATGGTCGGCGGTATCACTAAACATCAGGTGAGCCTAATGCCCGTTTGCCTCCTATATATAAAAAAAGAATAAAGTTTAGTATGTACGTGAAAGTTTCATGGTCAAACCAAGGTCAAGATTTGGATTTCCTAGTTACAGCAAATAATTCATAGATTTATTCGATCAGGGTTGTTGGCGTGCTTCAAGGTTGCGTATGCACCTGGTACTTATTTGTTCGTTAATGCCACCCTTGAACAATTTAAAAATACTCCGCCGACCGCCCGCGTCGATTTCGTGTATTTTGGCAAGATTTTTTTCGACCTTTTCAATAAAACCATAATATCCCATTGATCTGAATTTGGTATGATTGTGAAGTGAACTTACCGGTAATATTTACTTTGAATTATAAAAATTTATGAATGAATTTGCAATGGTGTTATATTTGGCGATCAGTTTTATTACAATTTGTTTGTATGGGAAAATAGGGTTTTTAGTTAATAACATGTTTCTTGTACTGTTACGAAAATATGAATATACCTATAACATTGCACTATAAAATAAATGCCATAACTTTTTTTCATTTATAAACATTTATCAGGAATCGTACTACCGTTAGTTTTGGAGTTTATCGCGTTCATACAGAGATACGTAACAAATAGAACAAAACATATCTTATACAAATATATCCTATTCATATCTAAGCGCATTAGTCTGAACAATTTTCTGTCGCAATATCAAACTAATGCCGCATAAATGTCGATGTTTCGATAGTTCAAAGTTGAGTATTGCAGAATGCCTTTCTCAAGGAGCGGCGAATATGCGCTCCAAAGTTTAAACATCCATATTTACTTAAGCATTCCTGTTAAATTAACATAATTAAGATGCTATGGGAAGTAGATTTCGTCAGTTAAATCTGTTTCGGTAACGAATTGATGTAAATTGATGAACAAACGGTGGTTAACGGATGAAAATCTAATTTGCATTAAGCTCCGATCGTTAGTGCGTTTTTAATGATTCAATATTTATTAACTTGAGTTGATTTATTTAAATTTGATATGTTTATATAACCTATTTGTATATAATAAAACTAATAACTAACCTTTAGGCAAGGTTCCTAAGATACTGGCAGCGTTCCCCTTTAGACTAATTCTTTGTCCGAGGTAGCTGCCAGCTCTTCGGTCTCCTGTGATGCCGACTAACCTTTTTGCTATTTCATTAAAAAGCCTTATAGCGCTAGGACCCCACGGACCAAGGGTCTCGACACCGAATGAAACAAAATCATATTCGGAGCCTAGACCCCTGTATTTGCAGGCTTTAGCTTTTTCAGCCGCATCACAAGCCGTACCAGCTCTGTTGTTGGTTCCATGTAGATGGAATGTTTATATTGTATTACGATGCTTTCAAATATAAAATATGGCGTAAAGATTTTTTTCTGACAAGATACGAGTGGTTAGTGGCTTAAGCGTTTGACTCTTATCCCTGAGGTCGTACGTTTCGTCCCCGACTATGCACATAGACTATCTGCCTATGTTCGCATTGAACACACGTACGATAATAATAGCGTGAAGAAACCTATCCTTCCATCCAAAAAGCCCGCGGCGTGTGTCAGGCGCAGAAGTTTGACCACCTACTTGCCTATAAGAAAAATCTAATGATCACGAATAGGTGAACAGAGTTAAATGGTTGTAGTGTCACTGATTAAAAAAAAACAAGTTGGGAATAAAAGTTAGAAAATCACATATTTTAGTAAAGCAGAAAAACTTCTCTATGTAAAAAGCCGGTCTCTTTTGCAACCATTGGACTAATTTATTCTATACTTTATTCCCTCATCGCTTCCTTATATCCATGCATACCCTTATATTATGCTATATTAAGAGAATATAGAAGCTAATAAGAAATAATTGTGCAGTATTATCCGAGAGTCACTTAAGAAAGTGCTACAGCTATAAAGAGATTAATGGAAATCATTTGATACGAAATATGAAGAAAGCGGAACCGACAATCCATATAATTTTATAGTCTTTCGTATCAAATTTGTGCTTTTATTTTTTTGTTACAAATAGTACCTACTTTAAAGTGGAATGTTCATATCTTGTGATAATTGGTTAATATTAATTTAAAGAGTGAAGATAAAAACAGTATTATTTATTATGCCTGTGTAGGAATATCGGCGACATGTTATAAAGCACATATAGAAATATTTTTTTCAAAATGGTAATTCAGTCAAATTTGTTTGGAAACTGATGGCCACAATTCCTTACACAATTAAAAATAATGAAACTTGATTGTTATATATTAAACAAGGATATATATTAGGTATTGGTATCTAAAATCACTGTATCCGTTGCGCATTGTCAAGTATATCAAAGTTCAAAGAGAAACGATTTGACAGGTCTTGCAAGCAGAGTTAAGGCCCTATCCCAGAACGAATTTCTGTGTCAGTGTCTCGGGGTGGACTGTGGTGCGCAGTGGAGAGCTGCAGCACTAAGGCGCGCCGGCCCGTAATTACAATTATTGTTTATGTAAAACATTAAATTAATGTGATTTTATCAATTTTTCTGAAATGGAATTCTTAGCTTGCGATAAAGTATATCGAGTAAATTTCAAAATCATGTTCTATAAACATTTTCGTCATAAAATGAATTCAAAGTATAAAAAATTGGCTATGCTTGGATTTTTTTCTATCGAGCGATTTAATTCGTGTATCTATCTTTCAAAGTGGATACATGAACTACACAACTCCACCATATATTTTTTCCATTCCTCGTATTTCAAGAAACGATGACTAAAAAAGGAAAGAAAAAATGTACTTTTTTGGAGTTTGGCAACCAGATAGGTCCTTAAGTGTGAGTTGTGACGTTATAAAATTCCCTTATGTCTGTTTAGATAGTCTTGCTACTTTATATCGATGATTTATTGTCTATGTCTAACGAATTGACAATTCCTTCTTTGTCTCAGGACAAAAGGTCTGTCTAGACTCTAGAGTCTAGTTACTGAAATTGTCCCAAAGGTATTATCGTTAACTAATAAATTACCTTCAAAGTTTTATTGTAAAACATACCTTAATATAATGTAATAAAGACGCAATTAAAGTAAACGATAGTCCAAAATAATGATACAAGCTAGTAATAGACTGTGCCTATAGGTTTTATTTTACGCACACGAAAAAGTATCAGTATATTACTAATGTAATATGAGCGAAAAACCCATTGCTCATAAATGTGTATTGTTAGTAAAAACGCAATATTCTCAAGCCTCAATTTACCTTTTGTGTGAAAATATCTAATAATGGACGTCTTAATTGATGGTTAGCGTGAACAAAGGCATCAAGTAGAAAAATATTCGTCCCTTTAGATGAGCTAAATGGGGACTTCCTGTTTGTCGGGGAAGATTAATTACGAAACTACTTACGAAGTCAGGTATAGCATGCTCTGAGTGTTACAAAATTGCATATTTTTATATGAAGCGTTTATCTTTGTAAGTTGTTAAATATATAGAGCACGTACCAAAACTTCTTAAATACGTCTTGCACCAGTCCCCCAATTGAAGAAACGAATATCACGAAAGGGCCGCTAACGCACGCGAACCAACCGGTATTGTAGTCAATTAACGGACGGCACTATAAAATGAATAGCTAGATTACTACAGCGATAAATAACTCACAGATTTCATAATTTTATAAACTTCAATAAACCAAAAATATGCGTTTGCGCAAATTATACGATACAACGAAAAGTATCTTTGTGGAATGTAGATCGTAAATTCCGTGAAAGTGTACTGAGTCACTGAATAAAGTATTTTATACTAGAACATAGTAAAACGAAAAAGAGTAGTTTAACTTAATCTTCTAGTTGCAATTTCATTGTTCATTAATATTATCACGTGCGTGAGCAGTGGCAAGTAGGCAGTAATATTACTCATTTTAATTTATGGCGTAATAGAAACAAATTTATACTGATATTTTTCAATTTAATATCAATGAAGGGTTTCATTTAGTTGACGGAAATTTTTAAGAAATTCAACTTAGAGAGCTATTTTCAATGACTAGAGAAACGCTTGACAAAGCATTTCGGTTTATTCGTTTATTTTTAGTTTCGAAACACTTAAATTCTTTTAGTATTACATTTACTATGTTCTAAATACGCAAGAAATAAAAATATACAGAGGTCGAGGCCGAATGACTAGTCGAGTCAACGGCTTGCTAATGTGCTCACGAGTACCGGAAATAAAACGTGTTAAAACATTTTACTCAAATTCCCGCATCTCGTTTTCAGGTAAATTTATGTGTTTATTTATATAACGTTTATTCGTGTCTTTTGTGCTAATCGTTTCGCCAAATAAAGTAATAACGATAGGCCTAGTCGTTGGATTTGTATTTAACGCCCTTAATAATAAATTCTCACATCGCAAATGATCTTAAATTCCAATTCGCTTCCTCGAACTGAATTATTAGCTAGACTATTAGGACAGTTTCCAAACAATTAAATCAGCGTTCATCAGTATAATGTCAAACATTGTTAAGATTTAGATTTTTTAATGTATTATTATTGTCTTTATATAGGTATATAATAAACATTACCAAACCTCTAAAGAGTTTAACGTTAACGGCTGTAGCAGCTATAGTGTACTACAGCGGTCCTTTATATATATATATATATATATATATATTTTATAGATAATTCCCCGACTATGTTGTCGTCGGAGGTATTAAATAACTTACGTATATGTACCTACAACTAAAGTAACCGGTATTAGTAAGTGGTAACCCGGATGATTAAGCACTATTATCTACTTCTATTGTACCTACAGCTGTCCTTTACTTAGAAAGTAATGAGTTAAAAGAATAATAAAGAAATACAATCAATTCAAAAACAAAACCATATTTTAATAGTACAGGGGCAATCGGGCAGAACGCTCATCTGATGTAAAGTGATACCGCCGCCACCCATGTACAGTCTCAATGCTACTCGCGAGCCTTTTAAGAATTTGTACGCTTTTTTCGTGAAGGAGCCGAATTGGACCAGAAATACTTCAGTTAAACCAACAGAGTTAACAGACAATTATGTATCTATACGTATACCATAAGTAGGTACAGATAACATACTATGTATCCAAGGAATCACAGGTTGTCCAAAAAATGCCTTTTAATTATAAACCTGTCCACTTGCTTATATTACACATTCCCATCTGAAATTATACCTGAAAGAGAAACATTAAACACCCAGACAATCAATTTAAGTCCATTTTGTATGGCAATTAGTGACTCAGGCAATCTCAGTGCTATGACGCGATGTACGTCACTGAGAGACACGACCAATGCCAATCACTGCAAATCACTAATGGATTGGAGTGAATTTTGATTTTGAGATATGCTTACTGAAGTTTCCGAACTTGATTACCCTTTAATCATATAGAATTTCTCGGCGTGTTTATCTTCTAACCACTTCCGTTCTGAGCAGAAAAAAACTAGTTTAAATAATAAAACAGTTAGTCGATACCAACTCCGGGGAAACAAATACAGATAATACAACTTTTTCTACAGCTGTGACACTTTTTGACATTCAACACCTTTTGTCTTCAGTCACCCTGACCACGCACGCTGTAAAGCACGCGAAACGTAGGTTAAATTTAAAATGATACATAAGTTCAATCCGGTAAAAAAAATTTTTTATTATCAAATGTGTGATAGTTATGTCAATAAAAGACAACTAGTTTAAAGTTAAACCAATGATTATGCAGTTAATGAGAACTTTTTTACTATAAAGTAAACAAGAGAATATTTAAAGCCGTGGGAGTGGCGGAGGTGCTAATTAAGGATCCGGCACCTTATAAGGACACCGGAATAGTTTTTGTGATAGCTAAAGGAAGTTGAATTAACAAAAAATGGAATGGAGAAAAGAAGCCAAACAATTGTGAAATGAAACTCGGTGGCGACTTTTATATTTTTTACACTTAAGTTCTGCTGTTTTGAATCTAAAATCAAATTACGTTCATTGCTTCAACTATTCAATTTGTTCTTAACGGCCTTTGTTGTTGGGACTCTTGTACAAACATATGTACCTAGAGTATTAAAATTAAGCACATCAATAAATCAACGAGATGATTGCTCAGATGTTATCATTTCTGAGTCATCTGTTATTTTATCACATTGAAGACATGTCGTGACCGGTCGGTTCGTGTCATGAACTTGACTGTCTTCAACATTTGTTATTTGTACGGTTCAGCTTAATTAGTTTCATTAGTCAAATGTACGTTGTTTGTAGTAATGTTATTGTTCGAACGATTGTGTTTGATTATAATCTTTCATAAATATACGCCAAAGGGATGCCGACAAGCGTTTGCAAAAAATGTTAGCTATAGGCTTAGTAATTATTTATTTATTAGTTTTGTTAAACTACACGAAAGAAAAAGTTAATATCTCTCTAATCTAATGTTGTAGACTAACAAGTCTACAACAGCTTATATACCTAATCCTCTTATAATTAATATCTCATTTTTAACAGAAGAATATTGGCTGCAGCGTCCCTGAGTCCGTAGGTTCGTTTCCCGGCTGTACTAATAGGTGTTTTGTCCATCTTAACACTCGCTCGTACAGTGAACGAAAACGTGGCGAGGAAACCGGCATGAAACAAAAGTAAGGCCCAAAATGCTGATCACCTACTTGCCTGTTAGAAAAAAAATGATCCCGAAACAGATACAGTAATCTGAGGCCCAGACCTAAAATTGGTTGAAGCGCCACTGCTTGTTAGACATTCAATTGTTTGCGTATGAAGTTATGCTTTCTCTAAAACAAGTGATTGTTCTACTTGAACTAAATTACTTAGATAAATATAAATATAAATATCCTGAAAAAATTGAGATTTTTCAAATAACTTCTGAATTTAGAATATAACCACGGCTGATTTGATATAAAAATTTTAAGATTACGTCTGACTAACTGATTAAGTTAATTATTCATGTCTGGCCAATTTTGATTGAGCCGACGTTTCAAAGGAAACCTTATTCATTTTGCGTGACTCGTTCATGATTCACCTTTAATAAATGTGATTTTTCAATTTCTCTTTTAATATTTTGTATCAAAATTATCGCTTTACTTACGAAATCACCAAGTTCTAAAAGTTCACCACAAAGATGGGTAGGTACAAAATGTTGCATCGAAAATAGCATCAGAACATCGTCGTTACGAGAACCGTTTCCTGCAATTTCCGCCTCAGCGTATTAATTAGTGATATTATCTATAATAAGATCGATCTCAACTTTATATTATGGAATTACGGTGCATTTTATATCGCCGCGGGCAATTTTCTGTATCATTGCTTTAAGCAAAAAGTATGGATTGCTTCGCATATAATGACCCCTTGTAAAACAGGATATCCTCTACAAATGTTTTAGAGGAAACAAAAAGAGCGATGTTTTTCATCGTACGGCTACCGTTCACTTACTTTACCCGTTTGCCTTAAGGGGCTTCGCGTGCCGAAAATTACACTAAAAAGAAAATATTGAGAAATAGCTGGTACACCCTCAATTGCCGTAATGGCTGTATCGTTTTGGGAATATTCGCTAATAAAATTTACAAATATTCTTTCAAAGGCGCCGTATACGAATATTTTCTTTGTGAGAATTTAACTTTAATAATGAAAGCGATATCAGCATACCAACGAAGCAATTAGTCGCCACAGAATCTTAATCTATTCCCGGGTAAACAAAATATATCAAAAAAAATAACGTTTGGATCGAATTTAATTTAAATTAGTAGAACTCAAATACAAACTTTTACGTATGTAAATTACTACGACATTTTCGATGTTTGAACGGCTATAAAAGTGTTTGACATGTATGTCGATGAATGAGGGCTTAAGATTTTACTTTATTATATTGGTAGATTACTTCGGGTAGTAATAAATTCAAACCACATTTTATACCTTGTTTTTATCATGCGCTCATAAAAAATCAGACGAAGCTAATTTTGATAATGCATCCATAACATCAGCGCGAGTTTATGGATCACTAAACCTTTTTAAAGTTACCCAAAAATATTAAATCACGCCTATCATTTCATGTTAATCTTAATAAAAACAACAGCCATACTCAGACTCGTTATTTAAGAGTTAAATAAACCGCCAAAATGGTACTTATCTGTATGCATGACATTGAGAAACATTTAAGTCATTGTTAAGTGAGTTGCTCCGTAATGAGAATTATTTATTGATGTATCATTAGAGATTGTTTAGCCATCAGATAGTATCAGATTTGATAATGGACTATCAATAACAAAAACAAATATTTTATTTCGAGTTCCTGAGATTTCCGCAAACAAGTTGTTGGTCCAGTTTTTTTGAAATATACATTCTGTCGTTACATAGCACTAATTGAATTATTGTGATCCCTTTTTTAGCACGGGACCCTCTTTTATGTTCTTGTTCAACCGGTTTAAACTACCTCAGGAGTCCGTGGCAGGTTAGCTGCTCAAATCACGGTTGATGATGAATGATTGCTAAGATTTCGTTTAATGACGGACTGACGGCTTCCAACTGGCAACCCGTTTCATATAATCGTCTTATTATATTTTATGCGTTGTGAAATGTATAATTTTGTATCGATCCATACATATTATATACAACGGCTCTTATTGCAACTATTTTTCAATATGACATAGACATAACATTTATTACATACGAAAACACACACACATAAACACACAAAATAACAATACCTACTCAAAGAAAAAATAAAAATAAGAGATCAAGAACAATAAAAATTAAAAATTTCATTTGGCCATTTGGTTCGCTTCAAGTGTGCAATGTGTGTGTACTGTGGTTGTAATTGGCCCTGGCTCAGAATTATCCTGAGGAGCAGAAAGTTCCACAGCGCTGGTCATTCTGCCAGAGACCACAGCAGCTAGTTTGCCTTTTTAAATTAACAAGTGCGAAAATCATTGTTGTATGTTTGATGCATTTAAAGGAAATTATTGACTTATTTTTTGTCTGGCATCGCATTTAGTGTATATTTCCTTTTCTTTAGAAATAGCGTGGAGATTTCTCTCATTCCTCGCAATTAAATGCGGCTTTATAAATCGTTGCTAAATCTTAACCCAGGAATTTCGTGGGATAGCCGCAACGCCAACGTGGTCCAGCGTTGTGGTTGCTTTTGCATACCGACCTTGGCTATACCTATAATTATCCAATCCGCTTACAATTAAATAATATATATAGATTGGTTGTTTTCTATTTGATTTTGAGTTGAGTTGATTGGAATTATTTGTTAAAATCAAATCAAATCAAAAATCATTTATTCATGTAGGTAACACAATGTACACTTATGAACGTCAAAAGAAATACATTAAATGCTTCTAATTTTACATTTACTGCCAGTTCTCAAATCAAGGGCGTAGAACGGAAGAGAAGAACTGGAGATAAACTCTCCGCCACTTTTTAATCGCCAAGTTTTTGTTTTACACAACGTTTGTAAGGAGATGCAACCATTACACCATGTTCCACATGACATCTTAAGTAGTAAATAATAATAAAATAGATTAAAAACAAAGATTTGTCCTCTATCAGCAGGAGGCATGGTGTAATAGGAGCACGCACTTACATTCTCGTGAGGTAAAAAGAGTTGCGGAAAGTTTTTTGCTAGTTCTTGCCCGCTCCTGATTCGGGTAAATGTAAATATAGATATGATTTTCTTAATGTAGACGTTCATAAGTGTACATAGTTAATATGAAAAAATTAATTTTGGTTTGATTGTAAAAAATAAGTAGGTAGGTAGGTATATATTTACACGTGTGCTCATTACTTATCTGATGAGTCGTATAACGTTAATATTATGGGAGTATTTGGATTGTATCAATACTAATGTTAACGCTTTCATGACAGTTAATAGTTCTCACATATAGCGCGAAACTCCGCGCCGACTTCAATTAAGTCCTCAGAAACCAAGTCACATTATCCCATATTACGCGATCAATGCTTAAATTCACGAACTTACCTCAGCGCTTATCTGATTACGGATTCTCTACCATTCCCTAGCGAGCTTATGCAAATAAACTGAGTACGAATACAGAATACTAGCATTACATCACCCATGTACCCGCATTCCACAAAATGTCGGCTAATTTGAAGTAATCACCCGGGTTTCAACTAAAAGACAAATATATGGGCGACAAAGTAATTTATTAGTAATGGGTGGAGCACGTGAAGCCTTTATTAATGTTTGACTAAATGGGCGCGTTAATGTTCGTGTTTTACGGATTATTCTTTATTTTTATTCAATCCTTTTTACACAGCTAAAAAAAAGTTAACTCCGGTGACAGTTTTACTATCCTCTTATTAAGGGTATGTTCCGATATACACTGCGACCACTGTACAGAGTACCGTCAATTTAGTATACTGTGAAACCGTTTCTCTATAGCCAGCTATACTGGTTACAATTTAAAACGGAACGCAGTCCAGTATACTAGTCAGCTTCGTTTTTCGACACAGTTTTCAAATGAGTGCATCAAAGTTTTTCAATTCAACAAGAAAAACTATTATTGGAGTATTATCGCATTAAAAAAATCTATATTAATATTAACTGTCAATTGAATTAATACTACAAAGAAAGTAAGTTAGAATTTTAAATGTTTGTTATTAAACTGTAAGTTATATCAGCCGTTAGGCATTCAAGTGGTTTTGATTGATCACGTGATCAAAGCACTGCGAGTACCTTACCTCGAAAACGCCAGTGCTCGCAGTAGAAGTATAGCGGGGATTTGTGACGTCATATATTTCCCTAGGACGCTGCGGCTGTATACTGGCAGTCCATAGCGGAACGAATTTTTGAACAGTGGGAGCACTATACAGTACTCGCAGTGTAAATCGGAACATACCCATAGTCATGTTTCTTAAGTCTATGTCAAAGTGGTCTGTCTTATTCATTCCTTAAACAATGAGACATGAGACTGTTTTTTTTTTAATTTCTTTCAGTAACCTAGACGATCCTGTCGGCCTCTGACACAACAATTTCCTAACGATGTCATCCTTCAGTGCATAAGTGTAGGCAAATAAAAATTCACTGGTTTAGCCAAGGCTCTAACGTACGACCTTGCTTTAACTGCCTAATAAAGATTTATTTACTATTCATAAAAATCTGTCTAAATACACTCTTTTAACTAAAGTACAAAGCGTTATTTAGTTCATCTTACACAGGTAGAATAGCACTTAAGAGTATTTATATATATATATATATATGTTAATCGCAATCTCATAATATCGCTTACATTTAAGAAAGAAACATTTCACACGTAATACATATTAAACAATAAAATGAAGAACTCTGTGCTCAGCCGTGTCTATATTTTTTACAATTCAAACATTTGAGTTCAAAATTAAGAGCAATGAAACTTGGTGTTTTGGTATGCATAGTCGTGGGCGCATGAATGGGCTTTGTTCCTCTTGTTAACCATTTTTTCGGGTGATGTAATTGTGCTAAAACATAATTCATTATTCGCGTCAGGAATTCAATAGGTTCAAGGACTGGGAATACAATAAACTAACAATACTTTTAATTTTGGCGCACTAAATCTTCTTGTACTATGGATTTTATTTCTATGTGCGTATTTGACATTCGCTCGAACGGTGAAGGAATTGAAGGCTTGCATTAGACTCAAAAAGTCTACGGTGTGTCAGGCACAGGAGGCTGATCAGCTACTTGACATATGATCAGAATACAGAAATCTGAGGCCCAGACCTAAAAAGGTTGTATTGCCACTGATTTATTTATTTTATATCTTATCTAATTTTGATAGACACGTGATTAAAAAACGGATAATCATCCCAATTTTAAATTGAATTGCATGAATAATAAAACTATTAAAAAAAGTTTTTTATATTTTTATAAAAGACAATTTATATTAAAGCCTTCAAATTATATGAAACTAGCAAACTCGGCGAACTCCGTTTCGCCACCAGATGGCTTCGTTTTATGTAACATTTCGTTTGGTGATCCCGCTTTTCTGTTGAAAATTTTCCTGAATTTTCTATGCTATTATCCTCACGGAGCCCGAGACCTTTCCTACGAATGCAAAACCTTGGAAATCGGTTCGTGCGTTCTGGTGTTATAGCGTCAGGAAGGCAAACCCGACTTATTTTTATATAGTAGATGTACTTAACATCGACGAAATGTTTATTACTACATCGCCTACTATAAAGTATAAAAATTGCTGCTTTTCTTTATTTGTCTCTAGTAATGATGAGAACTTGACCCAAGTCGATGCCCATAAAAGAATAGTTAAACTGGCGCGCCGCAAAGTTTGTTGACTGATCGCTAAACTGGTTGTGATGTAACGAAATAGCCAGTTTCAGAATGACACATAGGAAATCCTATATTTATGTTATGATTTTTTAATGGAGCATTTTATTCATACGTGGGACGAGTCTAATATTTATTGGTTTACACCTATTCATTTTAGAACCAAATATTTGGAAACAATCAAGTTTTATTTGGAGTATATTTTGCCATGCATGCATTCAGATATCAACAACGCTATTGACATCGTAGTACAGAACATCGTCTTTATTTGCGAGTTTATCCTTGGCATGGGTGGGACTCAAAAAAATTCCAAATTTAAAAACTCTGGCGTTGTTGGTAAAATCTGAAAAACGTCAAAACTGTCGTTCATTAGAGCCTCGACCTAGATAGCAAAACAATTCTTCTAGTGTTAAAATAAACCTTGCGCATCAGTTACACCGTAAGTAATAAATTCTGGAATGTGTATCCACTTCTATCATTCACTTGGAACAATAAGAGATTCGACACGGAACAAAATTCGAAAAAGTGTTCGAAATTCAAAATTCAAACAGCCCATTGTACAGGCCGCCATTCACCCGTCCTCTTCAAAAACTGGCAACACTACTGACAGGTGTGTTCCCGTCGTGCCCCTTTTTTCAACGTCCGTTCTGCTCAGATCTTTAACACAAAAGACCGTAACTTTAGTAAAAACGTTTTTTCAATTTTGAATCCTGTTGTATAACTTATAAGGTCGCAAATTCTTAGGATGCTTCTTAAGTACGACACGATGCTAACAATGAATGGATCATTTCCCTTACAATGTTACAACGGTTAAAATTTAACGGACATTGTAAAACAGGCCTTATTTTCGAAGGGTTATAAACTAAAGTTCGCGGAGTGTTAAAATACTATAATTGGATAAAGTTTGTTTTAATTTATTTTCGAATTCAAAATCACACTGATATTAGAGTAGATTTTTTTTGCAGTACACTTTTCAAGGATCAAATAACCTTAGTTTAATTAAAAACAACACAACATTTAGAGAACGAGCTGTGCTAGATAGCCGATTTTTGTACATTTGATGATTGAATATCATGAATACTCATAGATAGTTGAAAATTCAAATATGGAAAATTTCTCAAACCCGTAAAAATATATCTGCCATTATACAGCTTGAAACGAGGCCATTCTTGTCTTACTAAGGAACAAACTTTTAAAGGAAGTGTTCCCGTTATTAACAGACTACAAAAACCCCGAAGGCTTATAGTTTAATTTCTATGTGTCTAGAAATTAAACGGTTTTAGCGTGACATAAAGCAATAGAGATACATGTCTTTCAACCTGATTTTGAATCAATCGTCACTCCATATCTACTTCGATCTCATGATTTCTATCGATTCAATAACTATTGTTGTGTCCAACGCGGTAGAGTTCACACGGCTCGTTTCATCTGATTAATTTGAATCACATTGATGGATTCGTAGCGTTATTGTGTTACGGGTTCGGATGTCTTAAAAATGTTACAGAAAAACAACCGTAGATCTTGTTTGAATTGACAAGTCTGAACGCTTTTGTAGCATTTTTGATAACTTTAAATGTAGCCTACTATAACACCTAAAACAATATTTATCAAATATCTAATCTTTATTTATGAATAATATACATTAGTAATACTAACGTAATAATTTGTTAAATTCACGACGCACCAATTTCTATTGTATCATTTTGGTATAATGTTAAACCTGCCATCAACGATTATATAATTTTCTCTCCCCTCGAAACCAGCCACAATACACAACAAGAAATATCTTACGTAAACCGTCGTATATTTGCTTAGATCAACTCATCAAAAGCTTTCAAATAATTTACCTAAGTAACTCCTGGATCATAAACTTAGCCAAATTTAATCCACTTAAACTTCTCACGCAATTTGAAGAGGTTTTAAGTTAAATTCATTTTGCAGGCCGCTTTCAGTCCGAGCTTAAATGCTTTAAAGACGTCTTTATTGCTTAAAATCATTAAACAACCAAGTAATAAAGGTATTAGGGTCCTGCTAGGGAACTATACATATATTGTAAACCTTCGTTTTTGTTCTATAAAATTTGGTAATACTCACGAAGTCCTTCTTTCTTGCATGTTTGATTCATGAGCTTTTAGGCATTTGAGAATGTAATACCCTTGCATGCAATTAAACGTAGACATAGAACGAGTATTTGCGCTTTTTGGGGAACCAGTAATTCAATCAGACATCAAACGGAATGGGAAAATGCCTTTTGTTTCACAAACAGTCCGTGATTGCACGCGTCAATCTGCATTTCACCAACTCTCAAATGCATTGAAAACCGCAGAACTGATTTCAGTCGCTCCCTCGGTGTGGCAAATAAATGGCACTAGCCTTATCTGATTATAGCTGAATCAACTTTTCAACTCCCAAAGGTTCAGCTAACAACTGAGAAATCAAGTTGTCTGAAAGTGCATTTTACACTTTTCCATCTATGAGAAGCTATGCTTCGAAATACGTATAAACAACTCTTATTTATAATAAACTATAATGTTAGTTGAGAAATGTCCTATCAATTTATAATAGTGTGGATTTTCCATTAGCAAATACCAGCCAATTACTGGAAGGCTTGTCGCCTGCGGCACGCTGCTACCGAGGCTTAGCGATAGTTCTCTCAGTGCACGAATATTGTGAATTTTAAGAATGTTACGAATGAAGAATGTTTTAGCAATTCGATATTTAATGCGTTTTATAAATGTCTCTTTAAATAAGCATTGGTTAAATTAACTTAACTAAACGAATACTTTTCATAATGAAATTGACTTAATTATCCATTATGTAGTCGATACTTGCGATGCCAAAAACTATGTGGGCTTAAGTGGGTGTAAGAAAGTATTTAATTCGCTCTAAAAAAGAACTATATAATTTTTAAATTCGATTAAAATTTAAATTCTGTGACTACGTATTTTCTTGCTTAACCTTTTTAATAAAATCCATGAATAGTTGTATATTTCGTCCAATATGTTTAATACTTATTCGATGTTTCTTAGTCTCTCATGAGTCATGTAGCAAAAAACAGAGTACTTTTTTAAGAGGATTTAATAAGATTTCTATGTTTACTAAGAATATGTAAGTCATACTAGATACACTAAGATGTTTGAAATGTATGAGTCATTGTTTTTAAAACTAGACAAACCACTTTACATTGTTGATCTCGGAGTTCCTTGAGAAAACCATAGACTACAAACTAGCGCAAACCAAACAAGCATAAATTAAAAGTTACGACTCTAGTTATGATTCATGTATTTCTTTGATAAAGTTTACTATCTAATGATTATTTATAGATGCCTAAATGCCTGATGTTTAAATTTATTTAGATTAATTCAACTAAGAATCAAACGTAGCTCATCAAAGATTATTAAAGTAAGTCAACAGACAGCCTCAAACATAGGAAACACAATTAATATTTACACAACTTGAGTGATATGAGGCTTATGCGTCGTTCCTCAGGGACATCAAAATGATTTTCCGATCGAGCGGTTATATTAAAACCGAGATTGAATCTGGGGTGTATCGCTCTCAGTCTATTAACCGTAGAGTGATAAACGATTTAAAGCAAGCCGAATCGAAAACAAGGCCGTGTTTGGAATAGTTTTAATTACATAGCTGTGGTTACCATTTCCGTGCCGAATGAACGTTGATCTGACTGTTGACGGGCGTGGACGCAGCTGTTGCTCGTTTTGATTTCTTCGTATAGGATGTTACATTCCTTTTAACGTAGTATTTCTGCTGGATGGAGCTATATACTTATAACTATAAATATACTAACTGACCCGGCTAGCGTTGTTTTGCCATGTATATTATTTCTAGGAAAGAAATTAGTTCAATAAAAATAACTATCTACTATAATAAAATAGGGGTTAATCGTAGAGGGATGAAAATTATGGGATAAAAATAAAAAACAAATAATTAACCAAAAAATAAAAATTGGGGTGGACAAGAGGTGTCACCACTTAGGGGTTTGAAATATACTGAATATGCATAAAAAATTTCATAAGAATCGGTCGAGCCGTTTCGGGGGAGTATGGGAACGAACATTGTGACACGAGAATTTTATAGAGATATTAAATTGTAGTAAAATATAGACTAAATAGATTTACGCGCTCAAGGTAGCTAAGTGTTTTATAGCATTGCTTGAAAGTTTCAAGAATCCGGCAAATGATATTTTCTATCCGGCACGAGCACTTAATCGCTTTTCCATATTAAGAAATAGCGTCAAATGCAATCGGAAGTATTTTTCACTTAGTTATACTACTTATTTATGTCCAACTACTCTCTTAATAGATAAAATCGTGTTATGCCTTCCTAATACTCAACTGCTTTAATTGGTTATAGACTCGTTATAGATAACTGTCTCTAATGTAATGATTTTAATTACCAAACTTATAGTTAACGGAATTCATAAATTGGCTTTTATCAACTTACGGTTTTAAGTGAGAAATGTATTTTTTAATAACGTTTTTGACAGAATAAGTAACAAGTTATTGTTGATATATTTATTCACACTTTGTTGCTTTTTAATATAAAAATTTAACATATTATTGCTTTCGAGCGATCTCTTCCAGGCAACCACTGTGAGAAAAGAAAAAAAAAAATTAAATAAGGTAGGCAACAAGTGCAAAAATAAAATAAATTCATGTATTACTTATAGTTGTTAAGAAAAACAAACTAAACTAATAATAAAAAGTGTACATGAATCGTTATAATTTAATTTAAGATCAGTCTCACGTCAGTTAGTAGGTATTATTCAAGTTAGAGATACGATGTGGACAGGTAATGTTTGTACAGAAGAAATTTAAAGGAAGGTTTTTGTTGTTATATTTTTAGTTACTTCAAAGTAAAATCAGAACTATGGAATAAAAATGGTAATCATTTGTAATAGTTGGTTATAAAGTATTTTAGGTACTGTTATCTGTAAAAAAGAGTTTATAGATGTTTTTGTTGGCCGCTCCTGCCGAGTGGGCACAGGAATGTTCACGGTTGGTGGCACCTTTCGTAACAGTCTCGAGTGTGCTATTGCAAATGTTTTTGTTTGCTTTAATGGCTCTGTAATTATCGCTTGATCGCCATCTTGAATTTGTTTCGAAGTAAAAAAGAAATGTCAACTTCAATTAATGACAATGTCATTGGTCTTTGACAAATACAAATTGTATATTATTAAAACCCGATGTCTTTTTGAATGAAGAATACCTTAGAGAAGCAAGAGATTATGACCTCTTAAATCTCATGAAGTCTTGTCTTTGTAATAATCATTAAATAAATTCAAAGCCTTCGTTAAAGGAAAATTAATCAAAAAAGCTTTTTATAAATTTGAAGGATACTTAAGGTCCTAATACTTGGGATTGATTTGCTCCAGTTCAAACAATTTGTATGACACAATACTTGGCGATTAAAAAGAGTGGCGGAAAGTTTCTTGCCAGTTCCTCTTACCCGCTCTACGCCCTTGACTAGCGAACTGGTAGTAAATGTAAATTTACAATTAATTTAACTTCATTCTGACAATTCATAAGTGTACTTGTTTACCTACATGACTAAAGATATTTTGAGTTTGAGTTAAATCTCAAAAGGTACAGGAACCTAAATCGACTAACTGTCAAAAATTACTGTTTTATTTTTAAATAAGTCATTTAAATATTTAGTAGTATCAGTAGGTATTATTTATCTAAGTACACTTGCCTTCCATTGCGAAAACTTTGAACAAAGACGACATATTTCATTTTAATGCCATTCTTTGAAAGGCCAAGCTTTGAGTTTTGACTGTTGACAGGGTCTTAGATCAATACACTATTTCTCACGATGAACACACATGAATTGATCGTGTGAACGAACATTGAATAGGGCATCCAATACTTCAATAGCCTCAATATTACAATTGTGAAATTAAAATGGGCAGCATTGTAATGAATTCATCAATTAACCACATTGTTATTGGTACAGGAAATTAATATCAAAATTATTTATTTATTTAGGTAACACAACGTACTCGAATGAACATCAAAAAGAAATACACATTAAATGCTTCTAATTTTACACTTACTGCCAGTTCCCAAATCAAGGGCGTAGAACGGTAGAGAAGAACTGGCAATAAACTCTCCGCAGCTCTTTTTAATGTTTATTTAAATATTAACTTCTCCGGCCATAATCCAAGAAGATGAGAGCCATAAGAGAAAATTAGATTTGTATCCTAATACATGTTAAACAAACAAGGGTTCTAAAAACGCCATCCAAACTAAATGCTATGGTTACCCATTGGATATCTAGCCATGCTGGGTATCGGTTAACTTCTCTGATCGATCAATTACTGTTTCACCCACTTAGCCACGAAATCCTCAATAATATCGCGTGTTATAGTTTATTATTGCGTCGAAATATAGATGCATGTTGCATGCAAAGGGCGAAGTGACCTTTATTATAAGTAGCGGCACGAAACTCTAGCGCTGACCGTTATTGCGCAGAAGTAAAAAATAAGTACCTGAGGGGGGCTAGCGGAATGAAGAGCGTCGATTGGCTCTCCAGTCGCATTTTGTCCCCCGCGCGACAGTACACATGCGCAGCAATCCCCTCCACGTATCGGCCAGCGCTAGACTTACGTGCCGCTGGTTATAATGTTGCTTACCCCAGATTATGCCTCTTATAAAGGGTATTTCAACAAGAAGTTTGTTTTTCAATTGTGGCAACACCGAGAACGTGATAGTTTTGACATTTAGTTTTTGGCGGTATTCGTAGCAGGTGCTTTGGCAATTATTACAATGAATTCAATTTCGCTCGAAAATCGCATTAAAATAATTCAAATCCACTATAAAAATGGTGGTTCTGTTAAAGTTACATTTCGTAAAATTCGTGATATTTTCGGCCAGCATAATCGTCCTTCTGAGACCGCTGTTAAGAATTTGGTCGCGAAATTTGAGTCGACAGGCTCGGTACAAAATGTGCCAACACCAACACGTGTTCGACCGGGTCGTTCAACAGAAAACATCGCCGCCGTGAGCCACAGTGTTGAAGAAGATCAAAATTTGTCAATTTCACGACGTTCTCAACAATTGGGGTTATCCAAAAGCACAACATGGCGAATTTTGCGAAAGGATTTGGCTTTGAAGCCTTACAAGATTCAACTGGTGCAGGAATTAAAGCTGATCGACCATTCAAATCGCCGCAGATTCGCTCAGTTCATTCAGGAACAACCTGCTGGTTTTTCTGAAAAAATCATTTTTTCAGACGAAGCCCATTTTCATTTGTCAGGGTACGTCAACAAGCAAAATTGTCGCATTTGGGCTTCTGAAAATCCTAAAGCAATTATTGAGAAGGCTTTGCATACTCAACGTGTTACTGTGTGGTGCACTATGTGGTCTGGAGGCGTGATTGGGCCGTTTTTTTTCGAAGATGAGGCTGGAAATGCGGTAACAGTCAATGGATCACGGTATCGCGAGATGTTAACCACTAAATTTTGGCCTATTATTGATGACATGGATATCACTGAAATGTGGTTTCAACAGGACGGTGCCACATGTCACACAGCCAATGAAACGATCAATTTATTGCAAACCAAATTTCCCGAGCGCATAATTTCGCGAAATTCAGCTGTTAAGTGGCCAGCCAGATCGTGTGATTTAACACCACTGGATTATTTTTTGTGGGGCTATGTTAAAGACAGAGTCTATACGGAGCCAATCGAATCGATTGCAGCCTTAAAACTCAAAATCCGTGATGTCATTAACGAAATAGACCCTCCATTTTGCCAAAAAGTGATTAAAAATTTTGATGAAAGAATCAACATCTGTCAGCGTGGTCGTGGTGGACATTTGCCAGATATCATTTTTCATTCATAATTGCCAAACTTTTCTCTTTGTAATACAATAAAAATTTTATTCATTTTCCTCTAAATTCTTTGTTTTATTTTGTTTTAGAAAACAAAGTTCTTGTTGAAAAACCCTTTATATATACAAAATTTTAGAATATTATTGGAATTGTTTATATTTTACATAGTCTAGCAACAAGCTCAATAAAATGTAATATTGAGGAAATTGGCTCCATAAAAGACAACATTTAAAAGGCGATGTTTGCAAGTGAAGAATTCAAATGCGAGTTTAATATATTTAAATAATGGATTGCAGTTTTATAAATTATCCATATTTCCCTTCTTCTGTTCTCGAATAACATTCTCAAGACCAAAGCACACAGCAGCTAATTAAATTGAGCCCTTCTATTTACCTCGAAGTTATTCACAAGTTGTGCAGAACTCTCTATTACAAAACATCGCACCCCAGAACGGGTGTCTGACACAACCAGAATCACGTTAGAGCAGGTGCTGGATGACAGCTTTATTTGCTCATGCTTCATACGAGGCGTGGGTTACAATTCCCTAAATACTTTAAAGAAATATTGCTATGACGATTTAATAATTTTCAGTTCCAACCTGGTTCTGAACCCCAAATTTCTTCTGCAGTCCAACATGCTAACTTCTAGGCCAATAACATAATTACTGAAAAAAATATCGTCACTGTAGAATGATAACCTTGTATGTCAAAAAAACATTTTTTTTTCTTAGACTTATGCGTTCTACAGCGACGATATAATGTTAGCACTTTTTGATTATTTTACGTGACAGTAATTCATTCGAATTTTAAATTAGCACCCTAATATTCTTAAAATAGATATGAACTTTCTACGATATTATGTGAAGAACCAATATCAAAATCATAATACATGAAATTACTTTAAGAGAAATCCTATAATTAAAATATTTAATTTGAATTTCGAAGCCACGTTTAATCCACAATGAAGAGGAACGAATGGATTTCGTGGATCAAAAAGCGATTCGCAAGAAGCGTTCTGGAATGTCACGTTCAGGTGCAGGGCGTTGATCTCCAGCGCGTGCTAAGGTTTTGTGGACGATAGTTTCATGATCGATGAATGAATGGAATTGAATGAACAAGAATGAATGTGATCTACATCGCCAAGATCAGTAGTATAGTCGTTAGTAGAAGAGTAGTTATAGTCGTGTATTGTGAAAGTAAAGTAAAGTAAAATATCATTTAATCATATAGGTAACACTTATGACTCGTCAGTAAAGAAATACATATTAATGCTTCTAATTTTAAATTTACTGCCAGTTCTCAAATCAAGGGCGTAGAACTGGAGAGAAGAACTGGCAATAAACTCTCCGCCACTCTTTTTAATCGCCATTTTTTTTAAAAGAAATGTCTAGGTAGATACATACATAAATAACTGTTAATTTAAATTGAGAACATCTTCTATACTATTACTAATTGCACACTGAGTCTAGTAATGCACAAACGGTGTTCGAACGGACGACCTACGTTGAGTGTTTCACAATTAGTCAACATTACCTTGCTATTGCGTGTAAAGTTTAAAAAAAACTGAAGAAATTTTCATCATGGCGAACAGAACTCTACTATATGTTTGTATAAACTCCAAACTGGGCTGTTTAAAAAAATATGTATTTTATTTATTTTCGAAGTGTTAAAAAAATTAAATGTGCGGCTGGGGGAGGCTAGTAACATAGGTCTGTAAATAAATTAAACCCTTAAACGCAACAGAGCTACCCTTAAATGGAGTTCGTGTATAGGAATGTCACCTGTTAGCTGCACGTCAGCTGTTCATAAGTACATTGATCCTAACACGTGCTAGAGATGGCACTGAGTATCTCTTCTCCAATACTTGTCGTCAAGTGGAATTTGTATTAAGTCATGTACAACAATTATTTGCTTGATCAAGCCTTATATATATTTTTTATTAGTTTCAATGACGGTACAGAAATCTTAGCTTTAAAAAATATTATCGTCTATGCGTATAGGGTATAGGTTTTTGGATTATCTTGGTGATCTTTGAGTGATATTGTATAACCAGCGGCACGTAAGTCTAGCGCTGACCGTTATTGCGCAGAAGTAAAAAATAAGGTACCTGAGGGGGGCTAGCGGAATGTAGAGCGTCGATTGGCTCTCCAGTCGCATTTTGTCCCCCGCGCGACAGCACATGCGCAGAAATCCCCTCCACGTATCGGCCAGCGCTAGACTTACGTGCCGCTGGTTATATATTGGTTCATCTATAAAAAAAATGAAAATAAAAATTAAATGTGACTGATTTTAAATTATCTTGATTCATGTGCATTTTTTACTTTTTATTCTTCATGTATCCTTTATTAGTATAGTTTGAATTTTGTTCCTGTTTAGTTTTTTTTTCTTAACAACTACATATACAATATATAATTTTATGTAGTTGTTGAAAAAAATATATGTAATATGTATTTTTGCACTTCTTGCATACCTTATGTAATTGAATACATTTTTTTCTTTTCTCACAGTGGTTGCCCGGAAGAGATCGGTCGAAAGCGATAAGGGCGCCAGTTGCCCTCCTTTTCATTTAAATTTTTATATTGTAATGCAATGAAGTTAATAAATAAAAAATAATACTTAAATTTATGGCGAGCAAAAAAGGTACACTGCTACAGGAACCAACTTTTTTAAATTTGTTTCAATTTATAATTTATAAATGTTTATTATTATTATTACTACGTAGATTAAGAATATTTTAAATAGTAGGTATATTGGCAATAAATTATTGTTGATAGACATGTATTTCATTAAATTGTACTTCTATATTAGTAGAATTGCATTTCTATTTGTTAAATAGTGCTTCTATGCAATTATCTCTAGTTTCAAATTACTAAAATATTAAAACGTACTTTGAGTTTCCAATTTGAATATTGTTATTCAAGCATTTCGAGGAAAACTAAATGAAACCGTCACCTGTGTCTGACAATGCACAAACTAGGCACAAACTAACACGTACGATCAAGGAATTCAGAATGAGGGCGCACTACACACATGAGTTTATCAATATATTTTAAATATTATGGTTTTTGAATGAAACTTCTTTGGGCGCATGAGGGCAAAATTTTTACGGAACGTCACGTAGATGTGCATCGTTTTTGTCGAAGAAAAGGGAGAGAGCGATTGAGACCGATAGCGAGAGAGTGAGAAGGATGAACCTTATAGAAATTCTATTTTTAAAATTAAAATTTCGTAAACAGATTTTATAAAGCAAAATAATTTATTGAAATCTCAAATGACTAATTGTACATTAAAATGCCACGTGTTTTAGTGTCAAAGAATAAAATCTATTATTTGATTATTAATTTTTGACACTTAATATTTTAATGACAATTAAATTCCTAACATATATTCCTTTTTCCCTATCCTTCTAAGTATCGGAAATCTAAAGTTTTAAATTTGTATAAATATGAACAAGAGTTAAAAATTAGTTTGCCAAAGGAGTTTCACTTTACATGTGTACTTTGTACGCACCCACTTTTTTTTCGTTGTAGCGCCAATATTATATTATTATTATATTTATTATTAACGCTCTAGTCGCGAGTGCTACCTATATATAAAGCTTACAATTAAATAGATCCATTGTACACTCATGAAACTCGTAAGCCATGAACAATATGAGGCTATGTAAGATGATGCCTCGTTATTCACTTCAGGATCTCAGTTATTACTTTCCAAGAGTTGTGCATTAAGCTTCTTACCCGCTTCTTGGTATGAATATATTGTTAATATGAAGCACTGGCAACGTCATAAAATTTTCATTCCGTATACAAGAGCATGTAGGTTTAAAGAAATTCTTATTATAATGTCATCTGAGCATAGTAATAATATATGTTGTCGTCCGCTATTCAATCAAAAAGATTCGTATGCGGAATTAGCTGCGTTTTGATTTGAGTCTCGACAGTACATGTTTCCTTTTTGCGCAATTAATACATATAATTTTTGAAGTTATACTTCTTTAGGCGCGTTATGAAAAATTGGTCAGTGTGATTATAGCGTGCGCGAGCGAGATGGGAATAAGACAATCTATAAGTAAAAATAAATAGAATATACGTGAAGTTAGCAGCTATGCCAAGAATTTTGAATGAAAATAATGATATTTACCTTTTAAACAAATAAAGGAGTTTTTATTATTTTTTCAAAGAAATTTAGCAATGCTTTTTCACAAAGACCTATTGTTACTAAGTTAAAAGGTTATGAAACATACGTAGTCATTAAATTGAATGAATAATATAATAAAAGAATAGATAATAATAATAATTATTATTAATTAATGATTGAATAATATACTAAATATTAAATACTATTAAATTGTTAACGTTAAATATTTGTTATTAATTATTTAATATTTAATAAAAATAAAGAAAGTCAAAGAAGTATAACTTCTTATGCGCGTACATAAGTAGGTACACGCACCCTTTTTTTTTTCATATTATAACTTTATTCGTACCTAGTATATTGCAACATCCTTATAGCGATACAAAATTTCGTCGTTAAATTGGAGTCCAAAGGTTTTATTTTAAACGTAAGGAACAGAACTTTGTGACTATTGAAACTAATTTGATCTTTAAAGAGAATGTGCAGTTCATATCGCTCTATGACGAATTAAAATTCTTACAAAATACAATAACATTACAAATATACACGAAATTAAAAATGAATATTTTGTTATCAAAAGCTTTAACTTATATCTATCGTATATACAATCTATTGAATTGCGATTTTACAAGTTTCGTGTCTGGAATATCAAATTCATTTTCTTGAATCCTTTAGAGTACAAGGTCTTTGAGTGACTTCGTCCTTAACATTCATAAAAGCTTTTAAAATCTATTTAAGATCCGAATTTAAATTGAACTACTCAATTGTATTTCTCCGTTTTAAGTCCTCTGCCTATACTTTTGAGTATATTAGATAATTTGATAACGTTATAATATATTTTAATAATGTGATGATGTAGTAATAAAATAACTGTAACTTCTATGTAAAATTCTACCTTTTAAGACAAATTTGCACGCCATTATGTGTGACGAACTTTAGATTTTACCACCATAACATTTTTCTACCATATTCTTTCTATTCGTGATGAGAGTGAAACTTTACGATGCGCGCGCGAGGGACACAAAATTAACAGAATGAAGTTGCCCACGGAAGATGCTACGGCATTGGCCATAATTTAAAAACAACATTCTAATAATAATATAATTTATGTTACACTTAATGTAAGAGAATAATAATAAATATTTATTTATTTAATTTTTCAAATGTAAACAGAACTTTATTGACTATAATCACTCCTTTTCCAATCTTTAATTATTTAATTGTAATTAATTATTTGCATGCAATCAAAAACTATTTTTAATAATACCAAAGAAGTTTAACTACTTACGCGCGTACATAAGTAGGTACACGCACCCTTTTTACTAATCAAATCTTGAAAAATTAATTTTTACGTCGACATGTATCCACTGTTCTAAGATAAACGCCACCTGTGATATTCAGGCCACGAAGCCATGCCATAAATAAGTAGGCATTATTAAGGTATACTTAGAATATACGTTTCAAAAGCTTCTATCAATGAGAGAGACTGATATATTCTTTATGAATTCTTTCCGCTTGTCGCGATAAGCATTCACAATTCACGATGAACGTAATTCCTAAATTCCCTAAAACAGGTTTCAGTTTTATTTCAGATGAATCTCTTAATATTTGCGAGTATTTCTTAGTATGTCATCTCGATGCAGTACGCCCATTCCGGTATGGCTAAATGATGTAATGTAATTACAAGTAATTAAGACATAGCTCCAGCGAGTTTGCAGTTAACTGGGTGGTCCTGCAATCAATAAAAGGTCATGCGTGGCGCTTGTACGCATAGTATTTCTAGTTTTTTAATAATACTATATTGTTCCTGGGTTTTAAATTGTAAAACAAATTACGACCATAATTTATCCTTCGGATACAGCGTATACTAGATATATATAGATATAGATACTAGCTGATCCGGCAAACGTCGTTTTGCCATGTATATCATTTATAATAACAAATAGGGGTTGATCCTTGAGGGGTGAAAATTAGGAGTTGTATGTATTTTTTAATGCTGTATCATAAAATGTATCATAAAAAAATAAAAATATTTTTTTTTATCTAAAAATTAAAAAAAAATTGAGGAGGACTACCCTTAACATTTAGGGGGATGAAAAATAGATGTCCGATTCTCAGTTATACCCAATATGCACACAAAATTTCATGAGAATCGGTCAAGCCGTTTCGGAGGAGTTTAACCACAAACACCGCGACACGAGAATTTTATATATTAGATAAACTTCGCCTTCAGCATTTAACTATGATGATGTGGAAAATAAATAATATATATAAATAATAAATATACTTAATTATATGGAATCAGTAAAATAATATTGTAAACTTGACTCATCCTAATTTAATTTTCATGTTCATTTTTTAATTTTATATTTATTTGAATTAGTGTAATTATTATGTTAGATATTGCTGCACTTCACTGGGAAGTCACGGGCTCCTAAAACACAGTTCTCACTACATACATGTAAACTTCATCATTTATAAATTTGGAGCAGAAAGTAAACAAAGTTACTTGGGTATTATGCTCACTATTGGCAGACATTAGATTCCGAATTTCAATATGGAGTTCTTGAACAACGCGATCCTAACGTCGTGATATCAGCGCTATATATGATATTGAGAGAACTACAAATGGATACAATCGTTCGGATCGGTCTTGTAACAGTGTTAAATTTCAGAGTCAGGTTTCAAAGAGGGGCTAATGATACAACTCAACATAATAATAGAGCAATAATATAGAGCAGTAATAGAGCAGTGTTGGCCTAGTGGCTTCAGCGTGCGACTCTCATACCTGAGGTCGTAGGTTCGATCCCCGGCTGTGCTCCAATGGATTTTTCTTTCTATGTGCGCATTTAACATTTGCTCGAACTGTGAAGGAAAATATCGTGATGCAACCGACATGTCTTAGACCGTCTGATTTTTTTTTTATAATACTGCTTGAAGTACGAGGATGGTTCTTACGGAGAGAAAAATTTAAAAAAATTGAGTGAAAAAGTCTAAAAACAACACTTTTCTATATTCCCATACAAAATATTCGTAATAATATTTAAAGGCAATTTGAACTTTAATACCATATCATAAAGTTCAAGTGTTAGTAGAGGGCTTCCGGGAAGGTAAATTGTTATTTTTTGACATAATGTTTTTGTTGTATTATCAACTTTCTTTTTTTTATCTTAATAGCTAGACCGGTGTCCCGAATAGCAGAATAAGTATTTAAAAAAAATAAAGAATCGACTGTTAGGCGGTACGATGTTCGCCAAGCCAGCTAGTATATTATAAATAAGTATTTAAATGCTTGACAAAGAGTGTTGGCAATAGGATTTATCACGACGAAAACCAGATTGCGAAAATTGTGTAGCTATAGTTATGAATGTTAAAATAAAAACGACAATTTTATAACGGAAATAATAATGTTCTTGATTTCTTTCGGAAGTCATGCTATCCGGAAGATATTTATCTAATGTCTAGTCTAGTTTTGTTCCAAATATTGACGAATTTATAAATAACACTGATTTATATATCCTTTTTGACTTCCCTCAAGTACCACGTTTCGAATAAATATGTGACAAAATATTTTATTAGGTTGATAATTAATTCTTCTTCCTATGCGGTGTACTCTTGACAGAGCGGTCGTGATCGCTATGAAGTAGTGGTAATAGAAGGGGCAGATGTGATGCGCCTGAGTTAGTTAATAATTTTTTAGTTCAGTTAGTTAATTATTTTTTAGTGTTACTTATAAATAATAACGTGCACTTAAGATGACCTCATAAGTCTATATGTCAGAAGATAGGGGATGCATTAATTAAGCGTAGCGTGTTACTGGACCATGGATATAGGCCATAAATGGTCATATCCGTTAACCGACTGGTATGACCATTAGGTGAATTAATCGCAAGATAGTGTTTGAACGTAAATAGGTGTGGATTTTCAAATTATGAATTCTCAATGTATACACACAAATATACAGTATTTACGACATCTCTAACTATATAGTAATTATAATAATAATAAAAAATTGATAAATAGACAATTAAAACAAATTTAAAAAGTTTAGTATGGCAGTGAAACGGTGCAATTAGAATCACTATTTTTATTATTGAAAAGGTAAGTCTGTACTTTCTCATAACAGATAGAAAATTGTGTCTCTTTATATATTAAGAAACAACAACAAATTTAAACAGCATAAGATTATGCTTAAAATGATATCCGAATATCATATTATTCGTACTTTAGTATGTATCAAGTTTCATAAATTGTTTTCACATCACAACAAAATTATATTTAAAACATCTATATATCTTTCGTATACAATATACATACAGTTTTGTATCAAATACTTTGAACTTGAATAATAGTAATTACGTTAGCAATCCCTTTAATTTTTAGTCAGGAAAAATTGCATACACCATACACCCGGTATTATGCATTAAAAGGACCTCTGACGGATAAAAACGCGGTTATTTAAAAAACATGACATTTCAAATACTACTACTACAAGCAATCAAAAGAAAGCAAGAAAAAGTAGTTTTTGCCGCGCACCACCACTTTGTGGAACCAGCTGCCCACTGAAGTATTTCCGAACCAATTCGACATAGGGTCCTTCAAGAAAAGAGCGTACCACTTCTTGAAAGGCCGGCAACGCACTCGCGAGCCCTCTGGCATTGAGAGTGACCATGGGCGGCGGTATCACTTAACATCAGGTGAGCCTCCTGCCCGTTTGCCCCCTATTCTATAAAAAAAATATCATGGTCAGCGAGAGGCTGCCACATAAATATTGATTGATTTGAACTTTTGAACATTTGAACCTACTCGTAAATGTTGGCATACTTCCTAAAGTAAAAATTTAATTTTAAGTAATAATTATTTGCTTAAATTAAAACGGTGCATGAAATTAATTTTTGTGAATTAAAAGGTAACACTTGCTCACAACAGATACAAAATTACATCTCTATATTATCAAGAAAAATTTAAACAACATAAAATTAAGCTTAAAGATATATCCGAATATTATATAAGCAACTTGGCACGTATCGTGAAGTAACATAAATTGTTTCACTTCAAAAATACATTAATATGACATATAAATATTACTTTTACTCATATCTAAATTTTTATAGTAATTTATTTGAAACACGATAAATATAGACCTTGTATTTGTAACAAAACAACTGACGATCTACATAGCTTTAACAAAACACATAAAGTACACACACTACAGCTGTATGTTAAATATGTGATTCCTCGAGAATCTCAGCTACAATTGTTGTATTTCGATAAATGTACGTATATGTCTTCAGTGTTTCATATACCTGTATCCGAAATGCTCTGTAAGTATTAAACGTCCATTTGTTATTGCTATTCATAATAAAAGTAATTTCATATGATTCGTATCCTTGAAAGAATAGGCGCAATTCTTTATGATTCGTTTGTATATCTTCTAAGTAAGATTCTCGGGAACTTACCTTAAATATACCAACTATGACCTTTTACGCTATTTTTGCTGGAATTGATATAATAATAAAAACTTATATAATAAATGTAGAGCAGTGTTGGGCTTAGTGGCGTCGTGTGACTCTCATCCCTGAGGTCGTATGTTCGATCCCCTGTGCACCAATGAACATTTTGTTTAGTATGCTTTTAACACTCACTCGTACGGTGACTGAAAATAGCGCGAATAAACCGGCCTTAGACCAAAAAAATCGACGCCGTGTCAGGCTGACTTCTTACCTGTTAGACAAAATAAATAATCGCGAAACAGATACAAAAATCTGAGGCCCCGACCCTAAAAGGGTATTTTGATTTCTAAATAAACACATAAGACTGTTTATAGGATATTCTTTTGTTGTAGGTAATTAATAAAGTGGGAAAAAAAAAACTTGAGACGTGTCAAGGGACACCCGGATGGAACGAAGTGCCTTTCGATTAATTTATATGTTAATTGGTATCATAACAGTATGATAGATTTTCTCGACACCAATCTTATATTTCATCGTCTATTAAAGTTTTAAGAGACCAGGAATCTAAAAGAGGAAGAAGGATGACGTCGTTGTGCTACGCAGCGATTAAATAGTAAAATAACCAAAATATAAATTAAGTGGCACAATTAATAAGCATATTTTGTATTTCGTGGTTCAGATGTTTTAATTTAGTCTCATCTGGTTCATCTCCTTGTTTAAGCTGTTCTCGTTGTGATATTAGTTCACTAATTTTTGAATTCGCAGAAATTTATGACATTTTCCTAAAACATTATTTTTTTTATTCATTATAATGAATATTTTTTTAAAAAAATTCAAAGGAAACTAGGGACCCCGCAATTATTATTGTAAAGGGATTATGTTGTACGTTTACTGCGACTAATTTAGTTAAGTGATTCCAAAAATAATTTTCACTTATCGCTGCGAAAAAAAAGCAACATTACGAGGTGTTCCCAGGCGGTCACCCATCCAAGTACTCACCCGACGTTGCTTAACTTCGCTGATCGAACGAGAACGGAGTATTACAAATTACAATAGCAAATAGCAAAAAAGTGTCGTGACAACTTTTCGTAAGAATTTTTTCCGTCTAGCCCCCTTTCACAACGCGCGATAAGGAACTTCGTTCCAAAACTGTTATAATTACAATAACAGAAACGGTATGAAACCTAATACAATTGTGAACGAAATTAATTATAGTAAGCGTGTAAATATGCGTGATCTGCTTTTGGATCTTCGATCACAAGTAACAATCCTTCTGTTGCACCCTAAACAAGTTGTAATAGTTTTTTTAAGTTGCTTGTATAATAAAAATGTTACTATGTGTTAGTGCTTGGATATGAGTTGCTCCAGTATATTATATTATAGGTAACACGACTGAATCTCTCGGCTGCATTTCCAGACTCTGGGGCGATCGTCAACACCCACGACTGTTTTAATGTAAAGTGGGAACAAACCGTGATCCATGTGGTATCCAATTATTTCAGTATTATTATTATTTTCTTATGTAGCCAAGTCCACATTTCAAGGATCGTCATGCTCGCTTAAATGTCATTGCTTGTAGCGGCGTCCATGCGTCGGGTTGTCTCTCTCCCTAAAATATGGCGAGGGGGCCGATGGCTGGCCATGCGTCATACTCGTGAACGGGTGCTACTTGTGGTGACTGGTCGTACTTGAATTCGTGTATGCGGTGATGTTGATTATTTCGACTATGTGTTTGCGTGTTGTTCCCACGAGAATGTAAGTGCGTGCTCCTATGTCACCATGCCTCCTGCTGATAGGGGACAAGTCTTTGTTTTTATTTATGTTATTATTATTAATTACTTAAAATGTCATGTGGAACATGGTGTAATGGTTGCAGCTCCTTACAAACGTTGTGTAAAAAAAACATGGCGATTAAAAAGAGTGGCGGAGAGTTTATTGCCAGTTCTTCTCTTCCGTTCTACGTCCTTGATTTGAGAACTGGCAGTAAATGTAAAATTAGAAGCATTAATATTTATTTCTTTAATGACGAATCACAAGTGTACATTGAGTTACCTACGTGAATAAATGATTTTTGAATTTGAATTTGAATTGCATTATTTTGCTGTGCATACATGTGATATCGAAACGGTCTTAAAGTTTTCATCTATGTAAGAATATTTGAGCAAGCTTTCGTGTTGGACACACAACCGTGGCAAATCAACAATCGCCCAAACAGTTATTAAATCAGCAGCAGTTATTACCATCTGTTCCGCGTAAATAATTCGTGAGAATATTCGCTAGACAATCGAGTCTTAAGTGTTGTTTACACCTTTTCATTCGATACGTTAAAAATGCTGGTTAAAAACGAGTTTAAAATTACTAGTAATTATACCTTTGTCTGGTTAAAATACATTGATATGAATTAACGTACTTTTTGATGTCGTTTTTAATTTGTGACGTTTCAAACGTTAACTTATATTGAGTTTCTAATAAACTGTTGCAAAAAAACAGTCACCTATGGAAAATTACGTTCTATGGTCAGCGTTGGCCTAGTGGCTTAGCGTGCGACTCTCATACCTGAGGTCGTAGGTTCGATCCCGATGTGCACCAATGAACTTTCTTTCTATGGGCGCATTTGCTCGAACGGTGAAGGAAAACATCGCGAGGAAACCGACATGTCTTTGACCCAAAAAGTCGACGGCGTGTGTCACTGGAGGCTGATCACCTATTTGCCTATTAGGTTTAAAAATGATCATGATACAGATTACAGATTCAGAAATCTGAGGTCAAGACCTAAAGACGTTGTAGCGCCACTGATTTATTTTAGTTTTTTTTTAAATGAAATTTAACTGTCTTACTTATTATGTATACTTATAATTTTGTAAATTATACGTGAAGCGAATTCTAGCACATTTTTTTATTTAGTTTCGATGAATTCTTTAAAACCGATGTACACGGCTATGCAATAAAGACAAGACATTTTTACTTTTTTAAATTTAATAAAACCTATTAACGAGTGTGACCTCCTCTTGCGTATTAATTTACACGATTATAAGTATAAAGACTACGTCAGACAATAAAAATCATTTAATTAACTGACATCGACCTTAGGATGTAAATTTCTTTAGGTAATAAAATAATAAATAATTATAAGTTTATAATAACACATACTTCAATCCGGTAAAAAAGTGTTTTCTTTAAATGTTTACTTAGTGCAGAAAGTTAATATAAACTAGTTAAAACAAAACCCCTAACTATATCTCTGAAATTATTAATTTATCATGCACTTAATTATCAAGTTTAAATAATGTACCAAAACTTTGATTTATTCTTCAAATGCTCTGTTCGTTCAAAAAGTTTATAATCATGTCTTCTGTCAAATAAGCTTTGACAATTCTCGAGATGTGAATCTCATAATTAAACTATGCACCAAGTTTGTCGCTAAGACGAAACTTATGAAGCGTTTTCGCTTTGTTAATTTTCTCATTAGGTTTAATAATGCCATACTAACCAATCGTATTTGTATATATAGATAGATAGCTTACATCTCAATTTATACCCGAAATATTATTTTATTGCAAAATATTTGTTTATTATTTGATAGTCACAATTCTAACCAACGTTTCACATACGCTACAATTTAATGCCATAATCACCAAAAAAACATGGTGGTTTGGTGTTCTCTTGCCGTTTCTCTTGAATAGTCTACTACTAGTAATATAACAAAAATCTTAGCCACAGCAACGCTTGGCCGTGTCTACTAGTATATATATATATATATATATATAATTTATATCTGAAATAAAGAACTTCATTACATAAAGGTGTTATTTAAATGTTATTTAAAATTATATAGTTTATATTTTCCTCTTAGTTCTAGGATAATAATACAGATATGTGCCAACATCACCTTGCATCTTACACAATTGTTGTGTGCGTAGGCGGCCTATTTATCATTCCACTAACCATAAGATTGTAGAAATCTAGATATTGCAAAATTGTGCATGATTCATAAATGAACTTTATAACAGATTAAATAAACTGTTAAAACAGTTACCTTAATGAAAAAATACTTTCGACAATATTTCTATTTAAAATTAGCAATTACCAAGTACCAAAAAAATTAACAGTTAACTAACTACAACAGTGATTTACATTACATAATAGGTATACATAAAATACTCTTTAAAAATAATAAGTTACATACAAAAAAAAATGCTAAAATCTAAAGAAAAGCCCTCTTTTTTTTTTTTTTTTAATGGCTCTGGCACGGTTTGTGCATTAGCCAACGTCAAGTATGAGATTTTTATCATTCGTGCTTTTTTGCCTTAGAAATTCGACCATGTCCTCCATGTACGGTTTAGGTACTCGCCCGGTACCGCACAACCCTCCCAAAGGCCGAGAACAAATTTAAATTTAATTAAAACTTGCCCTCGAACCGGGAATCGAACCCGGTACCCCTCACCTAGTTGCCACCTAATAAGACCGCTAGGCTATGAGGCCCCCAAAAGCCCTATTGATATGCAACGTACAATAAATTGCTTTGAATTGATGAAGAAATCTTTTGTTTTTCTTAACAATACAACAAAATCAAATATATAATAAATGCCACATTATCTCGAAAGCTACGGAAAATTTGTAAATCTCTGTATATATATATAAAACTCTTGTGTCACAATGTTCGTTCCCATACTCCTCTGAAACGACTCTTATGAAATTTTTTATGCATTTTCAGTAAGTCTAAGAATCGTATAATACTATCTATCTTTCAAACCCCCAAGTGATATAGGGTGTCAACTGTCCACCCCAAAAATATTTTTTTACTCTTTCGACATTTTTTTTTATGATACATCATATAAAAATACATACAACCCTTAATTTTCACCCCTCTACGATCAACCCCTATTTTTTATTGTTGATAGTTATTTTTATTTAACGAAAAAATATTTCCTAGAAATAATATGCATGGCAAAGCAAACGTTTGTCGTGTCAGCTCGTTTTCTATATAAATATGTAATTAATTATTTATCCGGTTATTTTATATGTAAGTTCTCACGCAAAAAAATATTTTTGCGCAAATTTACTTCTTAATCTTTTAAGGACGACGTTTCCTTTTATTCTGTTTGACATATTGATACGATTAATATTAAAATAATAATAATTAATAATTTTTGGTTTAAAACGTTCCAATGCACCTTACCTTTGTTGCTCCATTCCAGACGTCTTTTTGTTTCTTGGTATATTATAATTACTCAAAATAACAAAGGCGCCCCACGTCTTATCTAATAAGTAATTAAAATGCACTCTCTACGTAATATCATTAAAACAAGACAATTAGATCTGATCAATCTATTGAGAAAAATCAGAGAAAAAAGATAAATAATATAGAATAGGCTTTTACCCTAAAAGGGGCCATCCAATACTAGACCACTTAAAAAAACTCAATTTTTTACAACTTATACTAACACAACTAATACTATTAATTAATGCTAATTAACCTAGTTTTGTATGTATTCATTAATAAAGGTCTAATAATAATATTATAATTATTTCTTGTTCGAGGACGATCAATTCTTTATTTTCCTTTAAGTATTAAAATCATGTGCGTTCAATTGTTGATTTACGACAGATATTTTTTTTAATACACATTCGAGTGTACGGGACGCCCAAAAAGGGCAGTCATAGCAACTCATAATATATGCATATACATGTAATATATACATAGGATATACATTAAGTAAAATATATTATAAAAAGGCTTTGATTAGGAAGGTACTGAACAATCTATAATGTAGTAAAAACCGAATAAACGAGTATTGAGTTTCAACAGGCATTCACTAAATCATTAACATGTATGTATATATGTGCTTTCTGACACACGTTCTAATACACAGTTCACACTGAAGTCATATCGATCATGTTTATTAGACATTTTAGTGTACTTTGAAAGGTACTACAAATTAGGTAAATACATAAGAACCGTTGTCACATCCGGTGAGAGATTCATATCCGGTTATTGAATGTAATCGATAACCATGACACTTCCTGTGAAATCGAAACGGGGCAAATATTATGGTATACGCGTATGAAATATCATACTAGTTTAGGTTAGTACTTTAATAATTTAATATTTTATTAAAATTATAACACCACTTATCTTAATTAATAAATAACAATGTTATTTTATTTTCTACATGCCATAAGGAAAATTTCTAGTTCCATAAGTCCCCGATATCCCGACATCTTTCCATTCTGCCCCTACTCACACACTTTCATAGAACATTCGAAAGTATTCTATCCGTCTATAACATGCACAATTCACTCAATACAATCGCAAATCGCAATAGTTAGCTAAATTCACTATCAAGTTCACAAGCATCTTAACAAAGAAATATGCTCGCCGTTATATTAAACAGAGCTCGGAATCACGGAAACGTTTTTGCATTGCAGTCGGTTCGTTTTTGTAATTATGAGAAATATTAATATCCGCTACGTAACGGGATTTGAAGTTAAATTTTATTTGTAGTTCGTGCTTAATTGTAATTTTTATTACTAATATTATCAACTTTAATATGTTCATATTAAAGTCATAGTCAAAAAATTTATTCATTTACGTAACACAATGTACACTTATGAACGTCAATAAAGAAATATATATTCAATGCTAAATGCTTCTAATTTTACATTTACTGCCAGTTCTACAATCAAGAGCGTAGATCGGACGAGAAAAACTGGAAATAAACTCTCCGCTACTCTTTTTAATCGCCAAGTTTTTTTTGTTTTACACAATGTTTGTAAGGAGCTGCAACCATTACAACATTTGCCACATGATATCTTAAGAAATTAATAGATAATTAATAATAAATCAAAGATTTGTCCGTTAAACGCTGCAAAGGTAATGAAATGTGATCTACCTATATGAGGTTTTGGTATTACAATTTTATTCTTATACACTCCACGTCTTGCCCATTATATCATTATATTCAAGACTAAGTTACTGTACTTTTAGGGTAAGATTCAGAAAAGAGACCTAGCACTAAGTTTGACTCCTATACGTCAAAAATTTATTGGATTTGACACTCGGGAGTGATAGCTCTCGATAAGACTCGGTTCTGAATCTCACATTTAGTATAAATTTATCATTAAAATTTCTACCGCGTATAGAAGAGGTTGCTACCAATTAGTAGGTTGGCCTATTAGTTGTTAGATGTTTTAATATACAACTCATCAAAATTAAATTATAGTAATATGCATCATGTATGAAGTTAAAATGTTTTGATTTGTAGCCGTTTATTACGCTTTATAAACATTGGTGTATTTTGATATTCGCGTTTTGTTCGTGAAATTGTGATTTTATAAATTCATGCTGCATACAATCTGCATATAACAATGACTTTTGAAAGTTCGGAGCGCGTTCTTCAATATCAAATTAAAGTTTACCCAAATGCATATTTCATGGAAAATAAATATGTTACAAGTGCACATGAATCTTGTTCAGTAGTTGTAAGTTAGACGTATTTGCTATAGTAAGTACCATATATTTTTATACTAGTTCTTAATAAACCATGTTTTTCATATTTCTTTATTTTACAAAATTATATAATATAATCAGTGATTTGTATTAATGTAACCATAGCAGTCTTGTTTAGGAGTGCAACATCTATAATATATATAAATTACGTGTCACGTTGTTTGTCCGCTATGGACTCCTAAACTACCGAACCGATATCAATCAAATTTGCACACCGTGTGTGGTTTGATCCAACTTAAAAGATAGGATAGCTTACATCTCAATTTATACCCGCAATATTATTTTATTGCAAAATATTTGTTTATTATTTGATAGCCAAAATTCTAACAGATGGCGCTGTGTTGAAAGTACCAATGTTTCACATAAGCTACAATTTAATGGCATAACCACCAAAAAAGCATGGTGTTCTCCTACCGTTTCCCTTGAATAGTTTGTTACTATGTATTATAGCAAAAACCCTAGCCACAGCAACGCTTGGCCGGTCTGCTAGTATGTATATAAAAATAGTTTTTTAATTTACTGTTTATGTTGGTTAGCGTTAGGCTATCTTATATCTGACTAGATAGACCATTTATTAGCCGCGGTAGCTAATACCTCAACGTTCTCTCGCCGTATACGTTGTTTGCTCTCGATGTACAGAGCCGATCTTGATGTCTCTTCGTTACAGCGTTAATAAAATGATAGAAATTCATAGTTAAGTCTTGCGAGTCACCCGGCCCGCTAGCATACAATTGTGTTTAATACTTAGACGAACTCTTGGCAACAGAGCTTGTATCAAAACTTCATTGTTTTAATAAGGCATTTGTAGTAAAAAAACACTGTTTTAATGTAAGTTGTAAAAACATTGTATAGTCACTTCTAATGTGGATATTAATGAATAAAAGCATCCGAAAGTCGTTGACTTTCATTCGCACAGGAAACCAATACAATTTGTCATGGCTCGCTTAAAATCCTTTATATTTTTGACCATAACAAGCTCCGCGGTTTACACTTCCGTCCAATAAGTGGATAATCGCCTTATCTTAAGATGCAATTGTTTTTTGTCCTTCCGTTCCGCTTAAAACGCACGCAAAAACTGGATTGAAACCAGAGACATTAGCGGCATGATTTTTTGTTAAAGAGTAAAAACATCAACGCTTTTATGCAATGATAGGCAAAAAATATTTTTTAATTCCAAGTTCAATTACCTTTTAATCCAAAGACTTTGCTGGTTGTTTCAGTTTTAAAAATTGTTAGTGTTTAGTAGGGATGCATCGATAATCTTTTTGCCGATACGATACCGATACTGTTATAGAAATATCGTCGATACCGATACCGATAATAACACTTATTGAATTAAAATTAAATCAAGGTAAAATGTATCAAGTTTGGATAAAGTTTTTAATTTTTATTAAAAAAAATTAACAGTGACGAACTTTGATAAGATTAAAGGTTTAGTTATTAAAATTAATAATTAAGAGTAATATTATATTAAAATAAAATAAATAATTATTAATATTTAAAATTAACATTGATAAGATTTTTGTAATTTTGTATTTTATTTAATTTGGTATCGAATGCATCCCTAGTCTATGGTGACTTGTTAGCGTGTCAAGTCCTTGACTCTTTTGGAACCCAACCGCTATCGTTATTGGACCTTACTGAGTGTCGGCGTATGATTCTTTATAGGCCTTAGACTTTAGGGTTACCACTGATGTTTGTGGTATGGGACACTGCTTATAGTGATTTCTTACCAAGTGGTAAAGGTGACGCGAGGTCTGTATAATCGACCTATAAAATTCTTGATTTATACAGCTTTACAGAACCGAAAAGTTCAACAAAATTGCTGATTGGAGCTTTTATGTTTGGCAAAATTATTTACAAAAACGGAACTTATAAAATATTGAATAATTTAAAACTTTCAATCACGAAGTGTAATTATAAAAGCTATCTATTTGATTCACGTTGAATCCTCGTGGAACGATATTTCAATTAATATTTTTAAAAAGCTTAACAACGGTATGTTTCGTAAGCGGAAGCGGGTCAATTGTGGGTTAAAGTTTATACTACTAGTTAACAGGAAAATAATGTAATAATAAAGCTTTTATGCACTACTTTGAACGTTTTAATTTCGGATTTTTGTAAGCGCAATTAACACTTTCCTGTACTATAAAGCGCATTAATCAGCTATTATTCACAAAAATCAATGACTTTCGGGACAGATGATTGATACCATATGAAAAAACCTTAAGTATAGTTACAATATGAGTAAATGTTTATTGTTTAAACCATGCTAAATATAACTTAGCTAATCTATACTATAGTTTTGACGGCTATATGACCTATTTACAAAAAATACAACACATCATATTCACCTGTAACAAAATCTTATAAGAAAATATATTCAGTGATTTGGTCATAAATTCTTCACGCTAAGGTCCCGGTCACAGATGTGTACAAAGGTTGCTTCAAAGTCATATTCTTTCTTATATTTCCCGTGCACTGAATATATATTGGGTTCTTTATGAAACAGACTTCCGAATAGTGAATATTATCATCATTATTTAAAATAAATACTTGGAATATACCTGTATTATCTATAGCCTTATTGATAAAAAACTTTTATATGATCTTTTGTAAGACTGATTTTTTATTTTGGTTTCAGCTGAGGCTTGAAAGGCACATACAAAATAAAAAAAACGAATTAAAACCCACATAAACCGTTACACACTAAAATTAATAACGAAATTAAAACAAGATATTACGCGCTCACTAATCTGAATAATTTATATTAAAAATAAAAAGTTCTTATTTCAAATTAACATCTGAGTTCATAAAACGTATATTTAAAAGTTCAGCAGATTATGTAAATTTTAAGCGGGAAAGATTAAAACTTATTTATATTTCTTAGTTTTTCTGACAAAATCAGTCATGATACAATCATTATTTCTTGAAGTTAATGTGTAATATATATTTAAATTGCATTTGGTAATTTTCAGTAAGTAATAATGTTGTATTAATTATATGATTTGCAGAAACAAGTTATTAATTGATTATAATTAGAGTAGTATTAAGTTAAACAAAAATTAAAACAAATAAAGGATCCTACTGCCAGTAGCCTATATTAATTGTTATCATAGTTTTTTTTGGCCTGAAAGAGAAAACAAAAGAACTGTGATTGTGTAGATCTACGTATCTACTTACAGAGTTATTTAAAAATAAAAAATCAGAGGCGCCACATACTTTTCAGGTCTGCCCCTTAAATTTGTCTATCTAAAAAGCAAGTAGATAATCAGCCACCTGTGCCTTACACACGCCGTCGACTTTTTGGGTTTAGGACAAGCCGGTTTTTTTTCAAGATGTTTTCCTTCACCGTTCGAGTGAATGTAAAATGCGCACATAGAAATAAAGACCATTGGTGCACAACCGGGGCTTGAACCTACGACCTCAGGCCAACACTACCTGATTATTTACGGAGTTAATAATTGGGTATTTATTTGGTCTATAAAGCAATGTAAATAACAATTTCTACAAGCTTGTTATGTAGGAATATAGGTTATATTCGGTGTATATAATGTTTTATTAAACACTTTAAAATCTTCAGTTTCTTTTTAAATTTCTAACCAGTAAACTTTAACGAGCAATTTCTTTTTTACAGGTACTTCAAAGTGATGTGTAGATAAGACTGAAGATAAAATGAATGCTCTAGCACTTTTTATTTTAAGCTTCTCACTATTATGTGATGCTAAACTACCAAGACACAGGCAGACCCAGCCGAATGATTTATCGGCAAATCAGAACCAGACATTGCGGATACAAACAGAGAAAAAGAACGAGAGAACGACTCGGATAGTGAACGAATATAGAACGCGGCATCGAAGGGAATCATTCGATTCGAGATCGTATGAATCGAGTTTAATATGGGCGCACTCAGAACGATTGGATGAGAACGGCGATGTTTTATTGCGATGGGTGAACAGTGATTCGAGTATCACGTTTAGACTGGAGGCAAGAACTCGTGGTTATGTTGGTTTGGGGTTTAATTCTGGAAGGAATATGCGAGGCGCCGACTTGGTTGTTGCATGGGTGGATGACAGGCACGGAAATGCTCAATTACTGGTAAGTAATTATTTGTATAAAAACTAGATATACCTCTTATTAATTAACGTTGCAACTACCATCACCAAGCTACCATCTAAATCTACAAAACTAAAGTATCACAACAGCTGTTTAGGCCCTATCCCAGCATGAATTGCTGTGTCAGTGTCTCTGGGTGTGCGGTGAGCAGTGGAGAGCTGGAGCTCTGAGGCGCGCCGGCCCGTATTAACAATTAGTTATGTAAAACATTAAAGTAGTGTAATTTTATAATTTTTTTTCTGGAATGGGTTACTTGGCTTGCGATAAAATATACCGTGTAAATTTCAAAATCATGTTCTTAGATATAAATTTTAGTCATAAAATGATTTCAAAGTGTCATAAATTGGCTGTTTGGGTTTTTTTTCTATCGAGCGAAGTTATTTAAATCGTGTATCTTACAAAATGGATACATAAACTACTCAACCATATACTTTTTCCATACGCCCTACTTCAAGTAGATGAAAATGGTAAGAAACAATGTACTTTATGAAGTTTGGCGACCAGATAGGTCCTTAAAAATACGATTCGAACAGATTACGTATATCAAAGGTACATAATTATGCCTTTGTATAAAAACAACTAAATGTTATAAAAGTTTTATCGGCACAATTCCCATCCGCGATCTTTCTTTTAAGATTGGGTATGAAGATTGAAAACGAAGATCGAAGATCTTCAGCGTTCCAAATTCAAAACTGCGGTGGGCCGTACACCTGTTGTTGCCTTCTCACGATACACGTTTTTGGTGGTCGCGGCAAGGTTTTCTAAACATGTTTTATACGCGATATCTTTTAAACTTTAACTTATTATATTTCGGCCCTTCTTTGCTGCTAATATGTCCTTTTTTCTTCTTTAGTACTTGTATAAATATTTAGGTCAAGTCTATTATTTCTGTATAAATATACCAATGCTAAATGACACAAAGACGCTAGTCCCCACACTTGGGACGTCCCTGTATTGTGGGTGACCAGATACTTTTTCGTAGTTCATATGTGGAACAATAAAATATATATCTATGACTACTGTATAACACAACTTTTCCACTAAATGTAAAATTAAGACTTTAAAATCACTCATTTTTATACAATATTTTTCTCATACACACAAGGCGTTTAAATATTACAATAGTTTGCTTGTTCATATAATCTGGCCTTGTAGATCTGTAGAAACAGAGTCCGCTTTGTAATCTTAATCAAGATAAGTCGTATACGGCTTCAATTGCTTGAGCTTAATGAGTTTAGGCTAGACAAGAAGGCTGTTTCTAAAATATTTACCCACTAAAAAACAGTGGAAATAACAGACACTATGTATCTTGGTGCGATAAAATGTTACTGCGGGTAATTTCCTTCACGCTGCGCAGTTGGATTTCCATTACATAAAGTCGGTGGAAATACGCACACCAACTCGCAATTATTAAAAATATATAAATCCTTTTTGGATTATCACTTTTTTACTGATGTAATTGTCTAGCTTTTGACTCGTATGTGTCTCGGGATTAATCAAAGAAAGTAAAAATAAGTTAAATCAATATTACAGGTGCGTTACACTTAAGTAAAGCCTGACTGAATCATGTTCAAAAAACAAAGTTGTAAGCCCATAGTTTTGGTACTTAAAAAGAACTCAGTACCTACAGAAGTTAATTTTAATATCATAATTAGGTTAAAAGATTTTTAAAATGTCACTAATGAAAACAATAAAATAAAAATGTCCGCGAATCTTTCACTATGTTCATAAGTGTGTTGGGATCTTCTTTAAAAATCCTGATTAGAAATCTAAAATCCAATCCTTCTTTTGTGTTTTACAAAAATTCACACTGTTTATTAACCACAGAGGTTTGATAAATGGCGGTCGAGCTAAAATTTATGCTCCCAAGAGCTCCGATATCAAATTAACTGCTTTTAATGTTGCAGTAATCCAATATGTTCAATTTTCTACAAAATAAAATAAAAGCGACTAAAGGGTGCACTGAACAAATGAATTCACTTTTTATACTCGACTCGAGTGAGCTATACGTGTTTTATGAATGAAGAACCATTTTAGATTTTTAAATAATTATTCGGGAATTAGATGTTTTTCATATCGGTTAGTATGTTTAATGCTTCGAACTCAAACAGATAAGCAGATAATATATTGGTTTGTACATAGATTACGTATTGACTATAAAACAAATGAAAAACGCCTCTAACTCTCCCAGATGTTGAGAGCTTCACTCATGACATATATGAAGAATGACATTATTTTAACTAAAGCGGTACTTTTCATCCCAGTGTACGAATAAGTTTGCACATTCACAGTAATAAATTCAAACATCTCGGTGCGGAATTGTAAATAAAAAGCGTGTTTCTCACGGGGCAAATATTTAAGGCTGTGTACGAACGCACCGAGCGAGCTTGGTGTCGCATTAGTTACAGAAACAATTTTTACAAAAGGACAAAATGAATGTAACTGTATACTTAATAGAAGATCGCTGAGATTCTTATTACTATTGTTACAATAGTTACATAATGTTTGAACAATGGCGCGGTGTTAACGTCCACGCATCAGTCCATGACGGTTGTCACATGTCATCTCATACTTGTCATTGTTGCGAGAAAAAGTACAATAAACTAGTATCTAAGTGCTTTGGCGGTTAATTTTCCTGAATATAAGAGTAACATTTGCCGTGCCTCGTTCGAGTAGAAACATTAGGGATATTAAAGATTTAATCGGAAGTAGTATACTACGTAATAATGTGTATTTATTATGGTTAGATCTATATATATACACTAGCTGACCCGGAAAACGTTGTTTTGCCTTGTATATTATTTTTAGGAAACATTTTTTAGGTTCAATAAAAATAAGTATCTACTATAATTAAAAATAGGGGTGAAAATTAAGGGCTGTATGTATTTTTTAATGCCACATAATAATAATAAAAAATATACAAAAATTTCTTTTTTGGGGTGGACACCCATTATCACTTAGGGGTTTGAAAGATAGATAGGAGCCGATTCTCAGACTTACTGAATATGCAAAAATAATCATAAGAATCGGTCGAGCCGTTTCAGACGAATATGGGAACGAACATTGTGACACGAGAAATTGTAGTTCGATTGTCTTGCTAAAACTCGAGAATAGCTGGACCGATCTGGATAATTATGACCTTGAAATTTTTTGGAAGTTTAGGGAAGGTTTAAATGTAAATAATAGGTAAAGAAAAATAGTGAAACGACAGTTGAATTTTCCAAAAATATGTTTGTAACTGGGAAATATTCTCTGTCTTTATAATATAAAAAAGTGGGTACCATTACCCTACAAAAATCTCAAATAAATCAATGTTTTAAATGTTTCTCTTTCCATTTATTCTGCTTATAAATAATAAATGAAAGAGTAAGAACGATTCCATAAATATGTTCTAAAACTGTATTTCTGCTAAGCATTATTTTACATTTATTAACATTTTAAAGTATGCTTCGAATCATCTTACCATATTAACAACTACCATAATTCATATTTTTTTGTTATCAAATCTATTTTACATGCAAATAATAAATTGACCGTGTTTTTTTGTTTCATACAGTTACGAGAATTATTTAGATTAATAATTATCTAACGAGATTTTAAATTAATGCATAGTCTTACATTGCTTGTTACCAAGAAGGCTTCGATTGCTCTAATTTCGGCTTATATGTAAAAAATAACTACCTTGTTTACATTGGCTTTATGCTTATTTGGAACAGCAGACATTTAATTTGCAGGTCGACATTTGAGTTTGTCGAGAAAAAATATAAAAAATAGTTTGAGGTGAGAAGACACAACCGTTTATTTTCTTGTCTATCAATAAAATCAGCACGGAATCAAACATAAATATCTACTCCCTATATCCTATTAAAGGGTTTGTCTTCACGATCTTTAAAACGTTTAGTTTTGTGGCTTGCTGGGATAGGAATCGTCTCTTAAAAAACACTTGATTTTAGTAGATTATTATTTTAATGGAAATCGACAATACGTTGTGCAGAAATTAAAATCATTATTATATTATAGTTTCCTATCAATTTTTGTATTACTTTCTTATTAGTAAATTCAAAATTCAGTAGTAGTTAAAATGAAAATGTAAATTTTTAAACAATATTATTAGAAAAACACTTTTTCAACGGATTAGAAGTTATGTTTTATTATAAACTAGCTGACCTGGCTAACTTCGTTCCGCCCTACAACCTTATAATATCGTTGTTACTTTAATTTAACTTATTTTAGGATTTCATTTATGTTAAGTATTACATTAATACAACTTTTTTGCAAATACAGAAATGTTTTATTGCTTGCCATTGCGAAAGAAGAATGATAGTTTTACACATTAGGCATCTTCTCTCTAGCGTCAATATGGCGATACTGCATGTTAAGCACTTTCTGATATCCAACATCTTTTGATCAGGATCAAAGCATGGTTATGCATCTCCTCATTCACCTCAAGATCGGAATTTCTTGAACTGACACGAATTCGACGTAAAATGATGCGTAGTTTTGTCAACAGATGGCACCATATGGTTTTTGCATTCGTAAAATTAATTAATTAATTTATTGTTATTCGATAACTTATCCGATATTTATATTTGCTTATTCTGCTATTCGGGACGGAAACAAATCCAACAAATCAAAAACCATGACAATCGGTCCAGCCGTTCTCGAGTTATAAGTGCTGTAACAAACACGACTTTCTTTTATATATATAGATTTACAATTATTTTACATAATTTTAAATTTAACCGACGTTTCGCGTGCTTTACAGCGTGTGTGGTCACGGTGACTGAAGACAAAAGGTGTTGAATGTCAAAAAGTATCACAGCTGTAGAAAAAGTTGTGTTATATGCATTTATTTTCCCGGAGTTGGTATCGACTAAAAGATGGAGGGTTTTGGCAGAAATGGCTCACGGTGTCCTCTATTTTCGCGTATTGTTTACCTTAAGATTAATAAAACATGACTTTAAATCCGTTAAAAAAGTGTTTTTCTTTGTCTAAAAGTTATGTCAATAAAAGACAATACAATGTTATTTGTATTAGCAACTGCTTAACGTGTTTTATAAGTAAAATACTTAAAAGATACAATTTAAAAATCCCATATTAAAATTAAATGTTATTTGATACGCTGTATTCTTTTGTTACAGTTATGTGTAATTTACGCGAATATTTCTTGTTAAAAAACAAAGGGTAATAAAATTATCATTACTCATTGGAATTCTTTAAAAAATTCTCACGTATAATAATTACAGTCTTTTGTTATTTGTGAACTGTACTTATGACATTTCTATTCTCACCTTACATTTAAGGCATATGCAAAAATTCAAACACATTATTACCTTCATAATTTCTCTTCGCTTTCGAATTAGTTCTTCTAAATTGGCTATTACAATTGAATACAGCTTACAATGGCACACCTCGGTGCAAAATATCTGTGTATCTCTATCTATCTATATCTGTAGATGATCATCTGACAGTCACTTAGTCTCTTCAAATTTGTTGTCTAAGACATTCCGGTCTCCCCATAATGCTCTTCTTCCCAATACGCGTTCTTATTGCGCAGATAGTAATAAAAATCCATAGGTATAGCCGAACGAACGACCACAACAGTGAAAAGCAAGCTTAACCGTTTTAAAGAAGTATCATCATTGATACTTTTTATTAATCTATACTAATATTATAAAGAGGAAAGATTTGTATGGAAGTATGTTTGTAACGAATTGGCTCAAAAAGTACTGGACCGATTTTAAAAATTCTTTCACCATTTCAATGCTACATTATCACTCATTAATATAGGCTAAAATAAGGATCCCTACTTAAACTGCAATAATGTTACCCAATGTGTAAGAAAAATGCCTATAAAATGTCTTTCATCGCATGCGCTGCGAAGACTATTGATGATAGAACAAAAAATTGTTCCACAATATTAAAGAACATATCAATATCTACAAAATTAAAATCATTCAAATTCTAAAATCATAATTGTTAGATTAGTTTTAATTAAGAAACCTTTTTGTCATTCTTATCCTAGATTACAGTAAATTGTACTGAATAATGTTTGTACTTTGTGCGAAGCCACTACAATGTAACTAAACTATTTATACTGCAATTGCGCAGAAGATAATTATTGTATATTCTGGTTTAAATCCCGCATCTTCTGTTTTCTCTTGTATAGTTTACACAGCATTGAATCACTCAACTGAAATAAGCTATGAAATTGTAGCAATGCAAAACAAACTAAAAATACCTACCACAAAAACCCATCATAATTCCTATCACTTTCACTGTAAAAACTCATTCCGATTCGATCGGATATTGGGCCATAATTTTTTTAAATAATAATATAGTTTTTTTTAAATTATCGTATTTAGTGATACACTGCATCTTAAGTATGATGCCTGGTAATGATTATTATTTCGTACAAACGGAAAAATTTAATTTCCTAATTGCTTTGAAAATTTTGAATAGAACACACACAATACATCTGCTCCATGATCAATTACAGGACATCAAACAACACTGCTTTTAAAGAATCAGATTCCTTGTCCTATCATATGTCATTATGCCTACATAATATTGTGAACGTAAATTCTGTAATCCCTACTGATTAAGCGCATATATATTGCGTGCATATGTCGTGATGATGTTTCCTTAAGATTATTTAAGTTCAAGACATAATTAACGGCTTAGATTTAAAAAAATTAACCATTTTATTACATTAACTACAAGTTGAATAGCAGTGTCGGCCTTGTGGCTTCAGCGTGCGAATCTGATCCCTGAGGTCGTAGGTTCCAGCCCCGGCAGTGCACCAATGTTTCTTTCTTTGTGCGCATTTAACATTCGCTCGAAGGGTGAAGAGAAACATCGTGAAGAAACCGGCTTGATCATGAAACAACGCTGGTAGCGCCATTGATTCATTATTTTTTTACAACTTGAAGCAAAGTTATACTTCTGATGAGATTACAAATGATTTCCATTAATGATCGATTGATTGATGATTCGAATCACCGCTGTTAGCCAATGGTATTGTATTTGTATGCAATTACCACTTGCTCCTACTATAAAGTCAAGTTCTTTTCATCTCAAAATGTTCGAAGATATTTATTTATAATATGATTATTATTATCTAAATATCTCATAGATCTTTATATGAGGAGTGCCTACATACGTTGAAAACACGTTGTACAGTTCCCAAGAAAAGTAGTTAGTATTCACGTTATGTATCAGTACTGGAAATTCCCAAAGCTATCAATTGAATTCGCGAGTGTACAAAGTTTACGTGTTTGTACAATCACGTACAAGGTATGTCGATAGAGAATCAAATCTCATATTGTTTTATGCAGTATTGATTTGTAACGTGTTGATGTTCTTCTGCGCGACACATTTATGTAAAGCTATACTCGTAGATAGAAGGACTTGGGTTTTCTTGAGTGTTTATTATTATAAGTGATGGTATATTAACTGTAATTAATACATTTTAATCTACGTAAGTTTATCAAGCATGATTTTCTTCTGTTATGCATTGCAATTTGCTAAGATGTTTTTAGAACTTTTGGGAATCTCATATCAGAGATATCAGATTCTGTGTGACTTATTCATAAACGATTTTCTATATCAATCTTCCTTTTCTGTCAAACTATGTTAACATAGTTAACAATAACTTTAGCTAAAATTATAGTTTTCTGATGTTGATGTGTTATGTTTAAACCACATAGATATAATAAACACAATGGAATGAAGTAAGATGTAGAATCTGATATGGAAACAAAATATATTTAATAGTTAACTTTTTTTATATATAATAAAACGGGGACAAACGAGCCTACCGGACACCCAAAAAGGGCAGTCATCGCAGCCCATAGACACCTATTTTTAGTAGATGCGTTGCCGGCCTTTGAAGGAGAAGCACACTCGAAGTTTGAATAGTTGGAGGTCATATCTCTCAGGGAAGACCCCCACCGGGAGTCGATTCCACATGTCGCTAGTTCGCAAAAGAAAATATCTTGTGAAACGGACACCATACTGAGATATCATCGAGACAAAGGAAACTATGATCTAATTTACGAAGACAAACTGGTAAACTTTGAAATAATTAAAATCTAACGCAAGCAGGAAATGGTAACAAATTTAATTTGAATCGATTTTATTTATAGCCATCGAAGCCTACGCTCAAATTGTTTAAAGTGGTCATAAAAATTCTTTGACCATCATTTGTCATAGAAAATTGGTGCTCCACCCTATTAATTTTGAAGCCTTAAATTACGGTAGAAAATCATTTTATTACTAGCTGCCCGCGTTTTAAGCCACATTTATTCGATCGTAGCCTGTTTCTCAATGAATGAATGAACTGAAAAAAAATTGTTCTAAATTTGAAATTAAAAACTTCTCAAAATTAAATACTTATCCCATTTTGGCAACATTTTTAATGTTGCTTTGTGATTGTTATAAATTACTAATAATGCATAGCCTGCATAGGATGTCTCCAAGGGCATCTAGACAAGAACACCAGTCTTATCGATCTCGCTGATAATGCAGCTTTGATTGAAGAGTAAAAAATAGGTTCAGTAGTTTTGAAAAAAATTCTTACGAATCAAATTCTTTCCCTCTAACAAATGATGGAAGCTACTAGTGTTTATTAATGCTTTCAATTACTTCAAGTACCTGTAATCATAAGTATGGCAAAATGACGACGAGCTCGCCACCATACAGGGAAACACTTTACTGTACTAATGTGTAATGCTGTTTTTTATTATTTGAAAATATATATGTATTACAGTTTTTTGTTAAGTCCAAAATAGTAAAGGAAAACTTCAACGATAGGTTTAAGTTAGCGTTACATATTTCTTCTACGTCTATTCCGCAAGCATTGAAATATTAATAAGTTACGGTGAAACTCAAACTGGACCCCGAAGATGCTTTCATCCCTTTAAAAATTATGTATTTTCTTTTTGCACCAACAAATACTTTAATTTACATTTTCTCACGTTCCAAAACTGCTTAACATTCTGTCTCAGGTTATTTACATTTTAATGCGGAATTTATAATATATTCTGAACTAGATTTGGTTTATACAAATTAAACGTATTCGATTTTGTAACAAACTACGCATTGCCTTCGGTAGATAGGTCTTCAGCAATTTAATGATTAACTTAATGCCGTTAATAGTTTGAGTCTAATTCCTGCAGACAAATTTATACATGTATAAAGCATAGAATATGGGATTTTGATTGAAACTTTTACTGACTTGGAAGCTTGGAAACTTTTACTAACTAATACAGAAATATCAAAAAGACGAAAATATGACAACTAAACACTACTTAAAATACTTAACAAAGGAAAACGTCGCTCCCATTACATGAATACCAAAGTTTGTATGATGGATCCTCTATGAAATTTTCTTTCCTATATCATTCATAAAAATAACTATTTCAAACTTTCGTGAAGCGCAAATATGTCTCCAGAAGTTCTTGTCATGAAGTTTATTTTGAACGACTCATATAAAGGATCAATTGTAAGAGGTTATGGTACTTTTTGGTATATGGGTATCATACTTAGCGCGAATCCTCGAATCTGAAACCGTTAGGAAATTTGCATTATTTGCATATTGGCACGAAATTACAACAACAAGTTCAGTCGGAGGTAAAGATGAAGCAGTGAAAAATAAAAGGTCTAATTAAAACTCAAGTAGTATGACTGAAACAACTATATATTGCTCAGTTTTTAATATTAAAATCAGTTAGAGACAATCCGCTATATTATCGACGTTCTTCTCATAAGCTACGTTATATTTCTAAAATGTGCTATATATATTTCTTCATCAAATACAAAATTAGCCAAAATAAGTACTTAAGGCCCAAGTCCTCTATAGATTAAATCAAAAGGTTTTATATAATTTTCGGACACTAGATTTAAATGAAGGTCGGGTGACCTTTCAAAGGTTACCCAAAAGATTATCCAGATCACGTTATTACTTAATATTCCGTGTGTTACAACATTTTAAATGTGTCCAGTCGACACGTAGTTGCTTATATTAGGTGACACGCTTACTGAATCGGTAATGCTAGACGTTTCCCTATAAATAGATCCAATCATTCCTTCCTGTAATAGATTCCCACGGTAATAGACTACCAGAAAGGGATGGTGGAATATCATAGGCATGAGGTCACTGTAGATAATACTGTCTCATTGGTGCAAATCATCTTTTGATTCAAAACTGTGGGTAGGGTCGAACTATCTTGACGCCTAGTGTTCCACGAGGCACGTATTTTTTATGCTAGTAGTTTAGCTTCTAAGCGATATGAGCTAAGAAAAAAGGAAAAGCATCTTCATAAGCCGATATTGACGAATTAGTATAGACGTGAACGAAAGCGTGGAGTCTCTTATAGTGACTAGTGAGTGAAAGAGCCACTTTGGCCAAGTCAGCCCTGCGATTCTGTAACTCACTTTTCGAACTCACACAGCGGTTTCGTGTGATGTTCGTGAAGTGAGTTACAGAATCACAGGGCAGTTCTCGTGTTGAATCTTATCCTTAGAGTCAAGACTGATTACGAACTATGACTCCAAACATAAAAATCCCAGGTGTCCATGAGTAGCTAAAACTTCAATTCAAAGGATCCCGCTTGCGCGTCTGCGTGCCACAGTCGTTGCAGGCAGAATGAGTCCAGGAACTTGATAACATAGACTATACGCAACTTCTTCGGGTAACGCATTTATTCATGATGAAGTTATAGTTCCAAGTTTAATATGCGTTAATTCTTCTTTAAAGTGTAATGTTTGAATTATATATAACACAAAAATATACATAACTAAACCACACGAATGAAGCCATAGCTGTCAAAAGTTTTAAACCACAGCGAAACCTTAGAACTATGAATAATACATACTAAAAGCTTATTAAATCATGAAGCTTTGCTTATAATGAAAGTTTATTATAACGAATAATTTATATGCATGTAAATTTTAAATATTTCCATACTTGCGGTTATATTTAACTGACCGGCAGAAAGAATCGATATTATTTTCGTATTGCGTATAGCATTACGTATTGGGAATACAGTACGATTTTAATCCGGTGTGCAATTTTATTTATTCTATTGATATCTATTATTTATCATTTTATAATGCTAAGTAAATTTTTAAACGGTGAAAACTATATACTTTCATATCTAGTACTTTTTAATATTCTTATGTTTAGAAGATAATTGGTCGAAGCGCGTGCTGGATATTTTGTACACGCATTGTGACTATTTGACATGGGTCCAAGGCTATGTATCTACATGGTAAACCCATGTCCGTAAATAAATAACCCTAATCCTCATTATAATTAACTTTAGAGCAAAAAACATTTACAAGTCGATGGGCTCGCCTCATAGTGGCTCCCAAAAGAGTTATGATAAAGTATGTACTAGACACGTTATCTACAAAACGATGAAGTAATTTTTTTATGTTAACTGTAGCGAATATCGATGAAATATAATATAATATAATATAATATAATATAATATAATATAATATAATATAATATAATATAATATAATATAATATAATATAATATAATATAATATAATATAATATAATATAATATAATATAATATAATATAATATAATATAATATAATATAATATAATATAACTTTTATTATTATTATACCATTAAATGTTCTATAATGCCAAACGTAAGTCAAAGGACACAAAACATACAATTCGTGATAGTAATAATGTCAGTCAACCTGTTTTAGGTTACATAATTCAAAACATGAGCCATTTACTGGCTTAATTGTAATGCAAGGTGCATGCGGGCAGACAGACACCTGCTTTGTAACACAGTATAAGAATAATCGTTTGTTATAATATGTAGCAAGTTGTATGGCAATCAAATGGTGTTCTAATATAAATTAATAAATTCGAAAATTTGTAACGCATTAAGACTTTTCAGAGTGAGTTACAGAATCGCAGGGCTGAGGGTCAGTTTCCAGTGAAAAGTGGTTTCTGTTTTGGTATATATTATAATTTGGAATATGTTTAAGTCCTGGCCTTCATCTAATTTTTAAATATTGTACTCCAGCACTACCACAAACTGGATCCCAAATATATTAACAATTTTTCATTCGCTTTTTAAAAAGATCATATAACATGTTTTCCTTTAATATTGTGCATTTATTATAAGTTATCAAAGATATTTCCTGTATTATATATTAAAATATAAAATGAACAAATAAAATGACAAATAAACATACCAAAATTTCAAGTGTCATTCCTTCAACGGAAATGTCACGTTTTCGAATTGCTAATTAATTTTCATTCAATGGAATTTTGTTTATCAAATTCTTGATTAGCATTCGTGTCAAAACGCGCGTATAATGTTGCATTTGTATTTAATGTATTGATCTTCGATATTGGACTAATGTATTAAGAAGTTGACATTAAATTTTGATATAAATGCAAATGCGTGTTGCTTTCAGATAATAAAAATATTTAAAATAACTCAGTCTGAGAGCCTCTGAGCCCGAATTGAACTGAAGTTATAACTTAAAGACACTTAAGATAGATAAAAGTATGTGTGTATTACATTTACCAAAGTATGTTTTAGAATTTAACGGCATACTTCATAGAAAGCTTTGGCGAAATGCAGGTATAACATTACTGGGAACGATCATATCAATGGTATTGTACGCGCATTACACAATTCTAAGTCTTCCTTTGTAAGAAAGAATGTTAATACGTCCGCCTGAAGTTCGCGTAAAATTGCACAAAGGAAATGTTGTACAATTCATTGATAGTTAGTTTTACCTGACGTTGTCATGAAATCTTGGAACTATGTGTGAATGTGCCTTCAAGTGCTTGTATATCGTGAACCATATCAAGCTAAGATAACCAGCAATGGATATAATTTTCAAATCACTGGAAAAGACTGCATCAAAAAGAAATTAAATTTGATAACTCGTAGATTAAGAGATAGAAAAATTAAAGCTAAGACAGGAGTTATTTAATGAATACAGATTTACATTCTCCGCTAATCTATAAACAGCCTTTTGATTTAGAATTCAGCCTCTGCAGCTAATTATCCATTCACAAACTACTCGACCCATTTCTCTTGTCATTATAAATCATAACCGTATCAGACATGGCTTTGATATCATTTCGGAGTATTAGCTTACTATGAAAACCAATACGGATTTAAATTATAACCTCACTGGCATTCCCTAAGAGTGCTAATTTGTTTCATTCTATTTAGAAAAGGTTCCCAACGCTTGGCACACTGATACATTGATACTTTAAAAATAAAATACACGATTTAATGTGCACTTATAAGTAAATACCAACACGAAGAGAGAAAAAAAAGTGCGTGCGTACAAAGTACACATTGTCAGAAGTGAAACTTCTTTGGCAAACTAATTTTTAAGTCTTGTTCATATTTATACAAATCTATTTTCCGATAGTTAGAGGGAGGGAAAAAGGAAGATATGTTAGGAATTTAATGAATTTAATGAATTTAATTGTCATTAAAAGTGTTGAAAATTAATCCAATTTTTTTTTTATTTCTTCGATAATAAAAGCACGTGGCATTTTGCGCCCCTCTCGCCCTTCTCTCTCTCTCTCTCAATCGGTCTCAATCGCTCTCTCCCTTTTCTTCGACAAAAAAACGCTGCACATCTTCGTGACACTAATGGATACTCCATAGGGTACGAAATATAAATTTAGATTAAAGGTTGGGGAAATCAACCCAATATGTATTTTTTTATTGACGTTCATAAGTGTACATTGTTTAACCTAAATGAATAAATGATAGTGAATTTTGAAAAAAAAACCCGATTCACAGATATCTTAAACGCAAACAATATAAATTAATTTTCTACGATTCTCCAAAGATGTTGCTTAAAGTGCTCTAACCTGATTTTGTATGTTGGCAACTCTTTTTTCGAGATACCACTGTAAAAAAGTAGATACCACAATAATCTTTTTGGAAGCTCGAGTGGCAACATATGCGTATATACTAGTGACATGAGGCATCATATAAACGTGATTTTCCCAACTTAGTGGAAAAACACGATATGGCTTTTAAAAGTAACATAGCCTTAGCATCCAACAAACGCACCAGATAAACCTCGATTTCTTATATCAGTGACATTAAATCAATTTTTACATTGCGAATGGTAAAATATGGTAAAGGATTCGGAGTATCGTGATAGAAATGTAAATGATATCAACGATTTATGTTCAATATTATACCATTTAGGGCTGTCTCAATTCGTTAGACAAATGGTTTTGTTGTTATCCTATCCAATCGAAAGAGGTAAGTCTACAAATCACCTAACGAATCACCAGCCCTCTTCGGGCTTGATTTGCTTGGAGCGACCCAAAATATTAATGTTAATAATAATATAGAAACTATTATTTTTGTAATCAAAAGAGGTTTTATACATCTAAATAAACATCTACGAATCTGTTTAAAATGGAGCAATTCGATTGGAAAGCCAAACATGTTTAAGTGTATTCTACATTATTACCTATTTACGAGACAGGGCCCGTACAAGTACCATAGGGGGGGGTCTTTGATTCTCTTATTTGGTGACGACGTCACGGAGTGTCGGAGTGTCGGAGAGTTTATTGCCAGTTCTTCTCTTCCGTTCTACGCCCTTGATTTGAGAACTGGCAGTAAATGTAAAATTAGAAGCATTAATATTTATTTCTTTAATGACGAATCACAAGTGTACATTGTGTTACCTACGTGAATAAATGATTTTTGAATTTGAATTTGAATTTATTTCCCCGGAGTTGGTATCGACTAAAAGATGGAGGGTTTTGGCAAAAATAGCTCAAGGTGTCCTTTATTTTCGTCGATTAAAAAGTTTTTTCTTTAAATATGTACAGGTTATGTCAATAAAAGACAATACTAAGAGCATCATTCCCATGCTCTAGTAGGCAAATGCTCATTTCTTGACAATATCTTATTGACGATATACTTAAGACATAATCCCTATTGAAAAGATCACTGTTAAAGATAACGAATGTTTTGTAACTAAAAGTCCACTGCTCAAACCCGCTTTTGAACACTAAAAACCGCATTTTATGACCGCTTTAACATTGTATCATCAAACAATGTCCCCATGTCTCGTTTTATAACCAATAAAACACTTCCGCTATCGTATTTAATTTTAGCAACGATTTTATCGACCCTATAAAAACAGGCTTCGCGATCCGCCTAAAGTTCTCACGGTAACTTTGAACGTGAGCTTAATACTGATTTTAAATTTTTAGCAAAATTATATAGAGATTTGTTAATCGTCAAAGATATCTTTGTTTGTATTTGGTTTACTTTTTGTCGCTTTGGTATACTAAAACTTTTAATTCGATTCCAGATTTGACAATTTCAGTGTTGCAACGTTATGACATGTACTAAATAGTGACGTTGCGAAATTATTCGATACGGAAATGGAATATTTCCGGATCGATTCCTCTGGTTTATAGTAGTATATCTAAACAACTACTACTTTAGTAGAAACTAAGTATATCAGGAAATTAAATATTTCTGAACGAATTAGTTATGACGATTAATTTTATTAAGGATCTTTATGTTATTTTAGAATTCTTTAATAATTGTGTGTGAAATTAATAAAAAAATGTGATCATGAAGGAACATGAAATTTTTTTATAAAATAATCTTCTTTAATTGGCACACCAATATTATGATTACATAAACATAAATCGCGATTGTTTATCAATTTTTGTGTTCATCACTACACTATTATATGTGGTATCACTAATTTACAAAATGACAGTAGCTAATGTCAAATATGGAATCGAAATATAAGTCGTGGTATAGTGACTGCTTTTATAAACATTGAATCGGTTTTATTGCACTGTTCTTTCCTGCGTGTGCAAAAATATAACACTGCGCTATTCAAGAGCAGAGCAAATTGGTACATTTTAGGCAAGCGTGACTTACCATCTAAGCCTGAGTCTTACATTCCACCAAGTAAGGTGCTAACTTTTTTTTATCTTTTTTGTATAAAAAACTCTTCTAAAGTAGAACAGCGTCCAAACAGAAAGAGACCATTGAGCCTCGAGTCAAAAGATAGCGTTATAGTTAAAACAGTGAAATTCAACTTCTAATTCACATTAATTCTCCTAGCTGGACTAATATTGTAAAGCTGACGGTATCTTCTTGAACGTTTATCGGAACTTAATTGAACGTACTGGTTTGAATTGAAAAGTTATTTGGTATTGAACATGTCCATTGATTTTGGAAAACTTTATAACGTCACGGTACCACGTAATTAACTCAGATGATAGCGTAGTACAGCTGATTATCTGACTGACATAGCATACGAGAAACCATTTTCTTAACAACGTTTATGTTCTCGACACATACAAATGGTAGTTTAAGTAGAACAGGCGGCCTTATCAGTAATAAGCAATTTCTTCCAAATAACGTTATAAGATAAACGAAAACGAAACAAAGAAAACTTTTCTGAAATATTGTAGGTAGTTAGATAAAAACTCAATAACATATAGCATTCTCTTGACAAATGCGCACTGCATTTGCCAAGGCTATTTTTCTTTTCATATAAGTGTAGCGTAGGTTACCTTATACTTTCCGTACTTCTCAACAGAAACAATGGAAACACATCTTTATTGACAATGATTTATGTTATTTTAGAAGCTTTCGCCTGCAGCTTTACCGCGTGGCTTTTGTCTATTTTGGTAACATTTTTGCGACCACTTCAACAATAATCGTTATATTTCTTGGTTTGAAGATAAAAAATACATAGTATCACTTACGTAAGATAATTTATAGTATGTTCCTAGGTACGATCTTATGCGATCTGGTTACTAAAACTGATGGTAAAATCAACTGGAACGGGCGTCGGAGATTTGCATACGGAGAGTTTTTAAGTACATATATTAATGCAAAGTTTTTCGATGATACTGAAAAATTGTAATCAAGTTATGTTTTGCCATCTCATGATAATTTTTTTAATTTGAATATACTATTATATTATTAATTAACTATTAATTACTTAAGATGTCATGTGGAACATGGTGTAACGGTCGCAGCTACTCACAAACATTGTGTAAAACAAACAACTTGGCGATTAAAAAGAGTGGCGGAGAGTTTATTGCATTCTCTCCCGTTCTACACCCTTGATTTGAGTAATGGCAGAAAATTTAAAATTAAAAGCATTTAACATTTAATATACAGTATTTATTTTTGACGTTCATATTACCGTATCGTTACCTAAATTAATACATTTTTGATTTGATTTGATAAAGATTACAACATTTTGATATTTACTAAATATAAATCTTTAATTAAAGTCGTCAAATTATTTCGAAAAACAAAGTTATTAAATTATTGACGGTCATTAACCTATTATAATTGTACAATTACGTAAATTATATAAAGTGGTGTTTAATAATAATTCCGTTTAATAAAGTTATAAATTATAATTATGAATTTTTTTAGAGTTTTATACGTTTAAATAGTTTAATGTATATTAATACTTTTGAGTGGAAAATTACTTAATGAATTTTTATAAATAAATAAATCAGTGGCGCTACAACCTCTTAAGGTCTTGGCCTCAGATTTCTCAATCTGTTTCATGATCATTTTTTAAATCTAATAGGCAAGTAGGTGATCAACCTCCAGTGCCTGACACACGTCGTCGACTTTTTGGGTCTAAGACATGTCGGTTTCCTCACGATGTTTCCCTTCACCGTTCGAGATGTTAAATGCGCACATTGAAAGAATGTCCATTGGTGCACAGCCGGGGATCGAACCTACGACCCCAGGTGTGAGAGTCGCACGCTGAAGCCACTAGGCCAACACTGCTCACTAATTAATTAATTTTTATAGTAAAGTCTATTTACGAATTGGCATATTAAGAACATAATAATACATTTATTGGCAAAAATTTGTCACGTCAGGCACAGAAGGGCTTGACTCCCTCTTCGGTTTTGTAAAGTTGGTTGAAAAAGATTGATCAATGAAAGATGCAATATGAGGACACCCATTTAGGGTTCTAACGCCACTAAATTGTTTTATAATTTTACACTAATATAATTTACGTATTAATTAAAAATATAAACGGGTTATTCTTCTACGCGTTTACGTAAAAACGCTCTGAATGCTTTGAATTCTAGGTATTTTAATAACATGAACCTGACAAAGGTGAACTGGGTCAGAGGACACGAGTTATTTACGGCTGACAAAACATCTCTATGAATAAATAAATTCTATATTTACTGAATGTTTGTAAACATTTTGAATAATTATTTATGTTTGGATTATTTTAATGATTTAAGTATATGTTTGTAAGGAGATCCTGAATTTGACAGTAATTAGTTTGGAATGGCATATGGCCTATACTTAAAATATGTCAGTGAAACACAGAACATGGTAAGGTTCATAGAATATTGAACAATGTAATGTCATGTTAATTTAGAATTGCCAGTTTTATTTTTAAATCTTTCTTAACGGCAACATTGTTTAGCCCGTTTTTGAATTTGGAATTAAAAGTTCGTTTTTCCTACTTTTATTAATCACTGAACAGGTTTAAACGTATAAATTTAACTATTAATTTGAACTAAGACAATTCAAGTTCTCAAAGCATAAATCATTTCTGAAGCAAAAGCCCTCTAAAGGTAACATTGTCTCCAAACAGCTCGGAGATAAAAACATTTTATCCTTATTTTATCGTGCCTTTATATCGTTCGCAAAAGTAAAGCCTCCAACGACTTACAAATTTATTCGTGGCACCTAACATTTTTATTTTGATAATTTTGACGAGATATTTTAACATAAAAAATAATAGTGTTTTTGTGCATTGACATGGGTTGAACGTAATTAAAAATAAAATTCTTTTGACCATCATTAAAAGAAATCCGCCCATTATGCGAATGTGTTCTGTATTTAACAGTTTATCAGACATCAAATTAGTGACTAAATTAGATGTCAAATTCCAGAGTTTATCTTACCATCGCTTAAAATATTATCCAATAAGCATTTTTGCATTATATATATTATACATAATGAATATATTGTAATATTTTTACAATATTGAAGAAGTTTTGAGAAACTTGGCATAACATACAAGTATTTTAGCTTCTAGAATAATCTATTCGTAACTGTTATAAATATGATCATTAAAGGAAGTGCATATCAAACTCATATTTAACACGCGCCCAGTCTGGTACACTATGGCTCTTAACCGATAAAATAACATGATATGATACACATTTTTTGTTTCTACTCTCTCTTTACATATACCATTATAAGGTTGCGTATAATATTTCATGATCACTTACGTACAGGATATGACAGTCTCGTAAAAAACGTCACGCGATTAAAAATTGTCGCACAAAAAACTAGTAACACTAACACCCATTTTTGGCCTTAGATTTCTGTATCTGTTGATCATAAAGTACCTGATAATATAAGACTGACATACGCCGTCTAGTTTCTTAGACATCATTTCCTTCACCATGTGAGCCTGTATTAAATGCGCACGTTCATACAAAAATGCATTACAACCAGGGTACAAGGGCGTCACACACACTAAAACTGCTTTTAGGTTAATTTTCCGAGTTGAAACTTAACGCTAAACGTGACTTTTCAAAAAGGTGTTGCACCTTTAAGATGTATAAACACGTTGCGGTAGAATTGATTGACTAAGAGACAAGAAGCCCAAACTCTAACAAAGTCCAAATCTGATGGACATTTGATGAATGGGAGTTAAATTGTAGTTTGCACTTCGACGAATTGATAATCACTTGAACCTATTGCGAACTTGTGTTCTAATGTGTGGTTAAACATACATATCGGATGGGACACATATCAGAGATATAGGAATCGATATTGTATTTTGTAATTTTTATATTCCTATACAAAATAATTCAAATGGTAAGGCAATCCAACATCTTGATACAACAGAATCAAGACGCCTACAGAAATCTTAACATTTTGAGTTATTAAAACTAGTGTAGTATGTAGCAAGACCGGTATGTCGGACATACATACTGTCCAAAACATTATAGAACACTAGAGTCAGGCTAATGAAAGAAGATATGAAAAGCGCGGGAAATTCATTTTTTTTAGTATGGTTTCCCTAAAAGTTTGATATATTATATTGCCAATGGACTTTGTATCCGGCTAATAAATAAATTTAAAAAAAAAAGATATATTATACTTGATACTTGATTTTATTTTATTAATTTTATATTGATTGTAACTGTACTTCTATCAAATACTATACGTATTTAGTATTTTACTATTGATACTTAAAATGACTAGCATTGCAAGGAAAACTAAAACTATATTTATTATAAAACACAACTTTATTCGGAATAATCAAATCCTGCGGAAGAAACGAAATATTCTATGAAATAAAACAAAGTTTAGGCTAAAACAAACTATTCGGAAAAAATATATATAATATAAATAAAGATGAGTAATTGCATGAAGTATCAAGACAATAAATCATACTTACCTAAGAAATTCAATGACATTCTGTGTTGCCATCCGAAAGTTTTTAAATAATTCAATTATCTTCTTTCATTACATTACCATTACCTTAGTTTAAGCTATTCACTAGTATTGTAGAAAATAAAGTCATATTATACTTATTAGCAAAAATTATTGTACATGCTAGATTGTAATTCGCACTCTCTTTTTCGAAAATTATTGTTAGAAAAAAAATCTACACTGCATTACAAGAACACTTGCCCTTCCCTATCAAGCTATAAAAATTAAAAATTCCAGTTAACAAAAGGTTAAGTTTGAATGACATATGCACATCGACATGCTTGATAATCAATCGTTGCAACTACCTTTAAATGTAATTATACACCAGGTGCTAGGACATGTGGCACGTGCGAGACATCTGCCTAAAAGAAACGGATAATAACTTATCTTTATTGCACACTTCTGCCATCTGCTCACTGTCGAATGCATCAGCTGTTCTATGAGAATAAGGATCATAATCTAAGGGGTTGCTTTAATAGATGAAGACACAAAAAATGATTTATTGTTAGAATCTCGCCTTAAATCCCGGAAAACAGAACAGCTGTTTTCATTGAAGATCCAGCATTTACCCCGTTTTACATTTTAATAAAATAAAATATGTTTGTGCATTCCGATTTTATCTAGCATCGATAACGGACTTAGTTTTGTAAATTAATTATAATTTTATTAATAAATACTTAGCTAATTATTGGTTTTTTTTGGGAGTCCGGGCTGTCGAATTCGTAATTCGCATGTGGTCTGTGTACGTTGTTATTTGTTTAAGTCGGTAATTGTACTAAAGGCTGACATGACATTACAGACGTTAGAGAAGGATTAATAAAAATGCGCCACAAACAAATAAAAATCGTAGAAAGACTTCAAACTACAAGACTTTTGGGACACGATTTATCCCGAATATTTTGTGTTTTAATGATATATATTATGTAAGTGAAGTAGGTTTTCGTCGAATTTATTTGACAGAAATCGAACTTGTCCGGTTTCTAAATGTCACCTAACAACTCAGTCAAAGGCATTCTATTAGGTTTCTTATATAAAAAGGCTTACTATAAAGTCAACGATTATCTAGTTGATAAAAGGGCCTGGGACTAATGTTAGACAGGCTACTTCTTATTAATTTGCGATATTTGTTTTAAATAAGTGTTGTTTGATGATTTGCTATTTTAAAAGAGTACCGAGAGTTTTTTACGCCGGCTTTTTCTCTCGACCTACACCCTCTGTCTTCTTTGCCGATGAGTAGGGATGCCTACAAACTCAAATTTAATGACGTGGAATAAGTGATACATGTATCTTATGTTCCATAATAAACATATTTTATTTTATTTTTATTTTATATTTAAAATTCTAAAAGGTACCTATACAATAATTTATTTTGCCTTTTCTAGGACTGCCACGGCCTGACCTTCGAAGATAGAGCGGTGACTGACGAAGTGCAGAACTACGAGCTGATCTCGGGCTATCAAAATGATACTCATACCACACTCGAGTTCAGAAGACAACTAGATACATGCGACAAACAGGACTTCATTATTGGCGTAAGTATTAATACAAAGAAGCAGTGTTGGCCGAGTGGCTTCAGCGTGCGACTCTTATCCCTAAGGTCGTAGGTTCGATCCCCGGCTGTGCACCAATGGCTTTCTTTCTATGCGCGCATTTAACATTCGCTCGAGCGGTGAAGGAAAACATCGTGAGGAAACCGACATGTCTTAGACCCAAAAAGTCGACGGCGTGTATCAGGAACAGGAGGCTGATCACCTACTTGCATATTAGATTGAAAAATGATCAGAAGATTCAGACATCTGAGGCTCAGACTTTAGGACCTTTTATTATTATTATTTTTTTATTTGATCCTACTACCGACGGGTACGATTAGGAGACTCCATTTTTCAATAGGCTAGTCTAGTGTAATCTTTAGTATATTCATAAGACATAATATACTTAAAACGCAACCCAACTGCAATAAGACCTGATATTACCATCACTACTTTGTTTTTACCGTTATTGCTAAGCAAAAACATTTGTATATTATATTAAACTTGAGTAGCTTTAGACTTATTCATATAGACGTCGCATTCTGAAGAATAATACAACAGGAAATTTAACAATTAGGTCACTTCAAAAAGAAATACCTTTATTGGCTACCGATGCGATCGAGGGATATAAGAGACATAAGTTCAAAAATACTTCATATACGTTATATTTTGTAAAAGAGGAAACATTTTTTTACGTAATAAAAATACATGCAGGACCAACATATATATTTGATTTATTCGCAGGAGGACACAACTCAAATCCTATGGGCTCTCGGTTCAGAAGGCTCTGACGGAGAGCTTCCAAGGCACATGCACAGTGGTATAAGACCGTTAAGGCTTCTGCAACCCTTGTCAAAGCCGGACACGGTTCCACTAAAACATTGGGATGTTAGGATCGCTAATGTAAGTATTTTATTTAAATAAATTATATATAATTTCTTTAAGGAAAATAAACGTTTTATTTACTAAATATAAACGTTTTTCACTACGATTCGTAATTTTTAGTGCTTAAATGCACTCGAAATGTAAGACAAAGACCTGACCCCTAGTAACTTCAATAGCAATATCGACAGCGACCCAATCTCAATAATGAGTTTTTGTTCCGCGCAATCGAAATACGACATCAGCGCTATTGATATTGAAAGAACTACATCGAACTTGCATACAAAAACGTGGGGATCGGTATCGCAAGTTACATGGTACGGGCGCTGGACCGGGGTGAACTTGTTTACTTAAATTTTAAATAGTTTTGTCTTAAAATATCTTTTAGCTAAAAAATCCAATTATTTAGAAAATATACTCCTCTATAAGACAGAACATATAAATTTAGAAGCACCCATTTTGAAGTGAAAACTTCTTTAGCGTTGTACACTTTTTTTGGAATGGGTAAAAAAATATTAAACTCGCATCAGGACACGTGACCTGATCGAAAGTTTGTAAGACGGATGGAGAGTAGACAGATGGCGCGGCGTACCTATTCAATGTTATATAAATTGTCATGTCTGTGTACGATAGCGCAATAAATAAATATTGTATTCTACCAAATAAACGATAGTACTTTTATGCTGATTATTAAAGCAATTCGTGCAAAATTATTCCCTAACCATTCCAAAATATCAAAAATGCACAACACTAATATTCAAGTTTTCACTTCTGCCGGCACTCCCGGAGAGCAACCCGTCGTTTTTTTCTGACGTTCATAAGTGTCCATTAAGTTACCTACATGAGTAGCTGCATTGATATCTAATATTTTGATATTGATTGCACACTAATGGCACTCATTTAACTCTTTCATCTCTTTCTGTTAAATTGTGTTTACACTATTATAAACAGAGATACATGAGTACTGAAAACTTTGCAAATAGGCTTTATTCTCTGTGGCAATTTAAATTTAAAAATCTCCTCACTATCTGTTGTTTGTTAAGAGACATATTTTTAATCTATACTCGTATAATTAAATTAGAGAAACGTATTTATTGCATCCTGTCATTAGTGTTTCACAGTTTTAATAGTTCATTAATGCTAATGTTAATTCGTTACTGTAGCGAAATAAAACTAAATCATATAACTTAATGTTTTCTTGGTGTCAAATTAACGCCTCTAACTTACTGATGATTAAAATCTTATTATTATGTGTCGCTGCCTGTGAAATTTATTAGCAGCGTTTAGAAACAAATGTTTTCTAAACGCTGTACTAATAGTTGTTCTCAATGGACATATTCACTCTCTTATTTTAATTACAGTTAAGTAATTAAAAAACGGTGCTACCCATTTGATTGTAATGACTATTACCGACAGATTTAAGTTAAATATATATACACATTGTAGCTTATTGAAAGAAAATGTTAAAAACAATGAAAGTTAAACAATATGCATTAACACAAACAAATTAGAGAACGCGTACCTAACTGGATTTTTAAGAATTTCATTAAGAAGGTTCACGCGCAAGAGTTGCTATTTAATTAAATAACATACTTGTACTAATTAAATACATAAAATTTCTTGTTAGATTTTTCTAGGTAGGTAGGTAAATGGCATATTTACTTTAGCATGACATTGACAGATATTTTATATTATTAATATAAAATATCTATTATATATATATAAATAATTATTAAATGATTGCTTAAGATTTTATAGTCAAACTTTTTAGTGGTACCTACTTGCGTATTTATATAAAACAAATTAAAAAATTTCTGTAGTTTTTCAGTCTTGATGAGTCCAAATTAATTTCAGCTGACCATACCCCACGTCATGGCTACCCTGTTCTGGTGCAAAGTTTTCAAAGCACCCGATCTACTGAAGAAGCATCATATTGTCGGATACCAGCCTCTGATAGATAGTAGACCGATTCGTAACAAAATTCCGGTAGTAGAAAAGGATAGCTTATCACCAGTACATCATATGGTTTTGTACGAGTGCGCAGGGGATCACGATAAGAGAATGTGGACTGAATGGGCGGAAGGTGAAGGTTTCTTTGGGCCCAGTCGACCGGGTGAATTGGCTACCTGTGTTACACCCATTGCTGCTTGGGCTATGGGATCAAAAGGTAGGTGCTTCTTATTTTAATTATATCATCTTTTACTGTTTATTTTATCAAATATTCGCTGTACATCTAATCTAATATATAAAATTCTTCTGTCACGGGTTGCGTAATCGAACTCCTCCGAAACGGCTCGACCGATTCTCATGAAATTTTGTGTGCTTATTGGGTATGCCTGAGAATCGGACAACGTCTATTTTTCATCCTCCTAAATGTTAGGGGTAGTCCACCCCAAAATTTTTATTTGTATTTTTTAGACAAAATTTTTAATTTCTATTTTTTTATGATACAGCATTAAAAAATACATACAATCCCTAACTTTCACTCCTCTACGATCAACCCCTATTTTTTTATTATACATGATATACATGTCAAAACGACGTTTGCCCGGTCAGCTAGTATACTTATAAAATTCTCGTGTCGCGGTGTTTGTGGTTAAACTCCTCCGAAACGGCTTGACCTATTCTCATGAAATTTTGTGTGCATATTGGGTATAACTAAGAATCGGACAACATCTATTTTTCATCCCCCTAAATGTTAAGGGTAGTCCACCCCTATTATTTTTATTATTTTTTTAGATAAAAAAAAAATATTTTTATTTTTTTATGATACAGCATTAAAAAATACATACAACCCTTAATTTTCACCCCTCTACGCTCAACCCCTATTTTTTTATTATAAATGATATACATGTGCAAAACGACGTTTGCCGGATCAGCTAGTAGAAGTATAAAAGAGATATTTTAGTTCTATATAAAGATTCTATACCAAGCTGCAAAGAATAATTAACACATAGAATATTTGCTAGTTCGTAATTGTTTTTGAATATCGTGCTAAAAGATCGACATAATACTGTCTGAAATTACGGGTACCGCTAGGTAAAGTAAATACTCTTTAGTCTTTATGTTAAACTCGAAAAAAATTAATATTCAAAGCTCCGTTAAAAGCTTTAAACGAATTAACATTTAATGTCCAATTCTGTTCTTCAAAGAAGTAATTTAAAAATATTTATATTGTAATTTTATAAATGCTAATTCGTTTGTTTTTTGAATCTTTAATTATTTCTACTAAACTTAAAAGCAGCAATCACCATCTTACAGTCGCATTATGAATCGTTCAGAATAACGGTAACTTAATTTAGTAAAGATTAGTTCACTCTATACTTGAACCCATTACCGATGTAAAAGGTTTTTAACTAATAACTTTCTACATAAACTAACTAATCGGGAATAATATTAAGAAGCTGATATCGACCATATTATCATAATAATTATTTTATCGTAGTACTTGTATATTTTGAGGTCCCATGCTGAAATATTTTAACTGCCCTTACATTTACGCATTTACTATGTACTTATACTTCGATAAGACTCTAATAAGTGACCAGCTTTAAAAATATTTATGACGGAGTTACAAAGACAGCTGACAGCAACGACAAAGCCATTGCTCTGACATAATATAGTATTTTATATTACTTTTAATAATAATATAGAATCATTATTACTATGAACTATTAAATAGTCGTTAATTTTTAGATCTATTAATATTGGCAAATCGAATAAACAACAAGGTTTTAAACTGACTTTGACGGTTGTTGTAGTTCCGTGACATAATATAATGACAGTGGCAGCTGACAGTAATGCTATTGCTGCGACATTTATTTCTTTCTTATTTTTTTGTTTCTAGTAAAAATACAGAAAGGCATTGAAAATAAATTGTTTCCTATCGAAAAGGCTCTACCGCATTTTGACTTGTATAAGATTCAATCACTCTGATAAATGATTACTGAATGAATGGTCAGTCTGATCGATTGATTATATCCGCGATTCCTGCGTTTCGGATTCTTTTCGCCTTCTCCGTATTTGATTGTCATTGTTTAGTTCTACTAAACGATCTTAATTGTTATTTTTGAGTAATGTAAACTTGTATTGATTTTTCGTATATTACATTAATATTTTTATGTAGGTACACAGGAAGAGTTTTATTATTCTATTATAAATATTATTTTTACGGTTCTGATTAGTTCTTTCATTGATTATATGCGCTACATAAGTTTATATAAATGGTATATGTTGGTTAGGTTTCAAGGCATTCTTAAAAATTTTTGCTTCACATGCCGCACTGCAGGGTGATAGCACTTTTAACACCAAACTCCTAAAAAAACGCATTTTAGGCTAACTTGAACTATATATATTTATGTCGGTCGAGCCATTTCGGAGGAGTTTAATTACAAACATCATTTAACGAATTACCTACACAATAATTTTATATATTAGATATAATAAACCTAAATAAATTAATGACAGTATTATTATTAAAACACCTAAATAACCTTTATTCACACATAAAACAGTATATGTGTATTCACACTTGCAAATAGTAATATTCAAGTTCTTCAAAACTTGACACTTATCCGTAATTATCACTTAATTACATAAACAATGCTTTAAACCGCGTCATCATTTGAGCTGTTCTAACTTAGAAATTAATACTATCATCGCATTTGAATGTGTACTCTAATATCTGAGGATACGGTTTGATTTTGTCCAACAGGTGAATTTTTGCCTGAAAACGTCGGAATCCCACTAGGCGAAAGGGGAGGTGTCTCCTACTATATGTTGGAGGTTCATTATGATAACCAGGCGTTACATGAAGGTAAGTGATTAATTCAAGCAATTTCCTGGTAATTACTACAGACGCATGTATATCATTTAAGCCTTGATTAAGTTTGAATATAATTTAATTATATTTATTACATAACCAATCTCATTTCTGTAGTTCACACTGCGTTGCTAGAAATCCTATTTCGATTTCGGGCGAAACAAGTTTTGTCTTTTAACAGTTTGTAAAAACTAAAAAGGTTTCCTTTTAAAAAAAAAATCTAAATAGATGCAGAAATGTGTCAACCCCATGCCCCTTTATGGACGGGACTTTAAAATATAATTGTACAGAAGCTTATTTATATTCAGCTTTTATTCATATATTAATAAAAAGCTTAAATAAATATTTTTATTGCATTCCAGTACTAGATAACTCCGGTATTCGAATCCATTACACACCGCAACTCCGAGCCCACGACGCCGCCCTGCTCGGCGCCGGAATTGGTGTTTCCGCCCTACACGTCATTCCGCCCAAACAACGTGCCTATAGAACTGTGGGCATATGCAGTCCTGAGTGTACTAATAATGTAAGTTTAAGTGAACATTATTTATTGTGTTCTATATGTACTCATAGGCCTGCTGGAAGAGGCCTACGTGTCACAGGACACGCTGGCTACCTAAAACGGGTCAAGTGACGTATTAGATTAAGTTTTATTTATGTATTAGAATTAAGTGTTTTTTTTATGTAACTTAAATAATTGTTATTACATTGTTGGTGTCAGCAATAAAGGCTAATAATAATAATAATATATGTACTCATAGTCGATTATTGAGCAATAACGCCTACTTTATAAGTTAAAAGAGAAGTTCACAATAGGTCCTAAAGCTGAAAAAGGTTTTTTATCGCATTACGCTTTTTCGGACAAGAAATTCCGGAAAGTAGATATAATTAATAATATGTCAGTGATTAGTGGTAATATAATAAATAGCTCTTGGTATACATGTATGTGTACAAAATTTCAAGTGAAAGAATAGTATTCAACTATATTGAAATTAATAGTTTTCGAGAAATCCCGTTTCTACCCATCGTTTATAACAGCTTCTTCCTTTTGGCCACATTCAACGAAGGGCTTGTCGAATTGTCTGGAGAACGTATTACTGATCGGCTTGATTCTCTCTCTCTACGCAGAGATATTGCGTCTCAAGGTATACGTATTCTACAAAGAGTACTATAGAGATTGTTCTGAAGAGTTGTTTGGGTTGATCCCTCCTGCCTTGTTTTAACACCGTACGAACTACTAGCTGTATTAATTCAAAATTTAGTTAGCAATATCGCTTTGTTATTTACATACTATAAACATTAAATACAAAGGAAACCAATAGCATTGACCTTATTATTTACTGACGTTCATTAGGTAACTAAAATAATCATAATTATCAGCTACAACGACATATATGACACATCTTTTTGTCGTAACATAAACCAAAACAGTGTAATGTTCAATTACGTGTTTCGAAATGATAACTGAAGTTTGTTACAAATTGCTTTTCCGCAAATAATCCGTACTCGTATTAATTTGAAATCAATGATTGGCTGCCTCTTGAATGGGTATTATACAAATGAGAACGTTCACGTTATATTTCCATCGGGAATTAAAAGCTTTATTCGTAACTAGACACGGGTCCCGGCATCGACTTGTGATGACTATAATAGGTGTTTTAGTTTTATGGTATTTCTGAACCAATTCAACTTTGGGTCCTTCAAAAAAAGAGCGTACCAATTCTTAAAACGCCGGCAACGTACTCGCGAGCCCTCTGGCATTGAGAGTGTCAATGGGCGGTATCACTTAACATCAGATGAGCCTCCAGCCCATTTGCCCCCTGTTCTATTACAAAAAAAATTGACTAAGATTTTATTAAGAATTCATTCGCAATACTGTTTATATTCAGTAAAATCTTAAATATTTAAATAAGCAAAGAAAATCGAATAGTAGATTCTGTGCCAGCTCCTCGCTCACATTCTGCATATTAATAACAAAACATTTGCGCAAAGACCAGCGTTCACTAAACTATTTATGTTAATTTACTAACGATAAAGTCGCTGGTAATCGTCAAGCTTTTTAACAAATTGCGTTGCACGAAACGTAATATAGAAAAGATATGTTTTATTAAATTACTTCTTTTAGGTATTTTATTATGAAATAATGTAATGTTACTTTAAAATTGTCTATTATAAGCATCCAAATCAATATTGGATTTAAACTTAGTGTTATTTATAGTGTATTCAGATCAGTCTTAATTTTTTGTCTTTATTAAATCCTAAATTAATTTTCAGACTATGCCCGAAGAAGGAATAAACATTGTCTCCGTTTTGCTGCACGCTCATGGAACAGCTCGCAAAATAACATTAAAACATATTAGGGGAAACGAAGAACTGCCAAAAATATCAGAAGTATGTGTTGTTTGAATATTAAAAAAAATTGAATGCGCCACCTAGTGAGCATTTTTAGTACTACGGCATTTGCCGCCGAACTTAAAAATATGGTCACATATTGCCTTGGTAGTTTCAGAAAAGTCTACTAGATGGCGCTATTTAAGATTTTACATATTTATGATAGCTCTTTATAGTGAGCATCTAAAGTACTACAATAAATCTTGGCGCGGTCATAAAATTGCGAGGGATGTTAAATTAATTAATTATTTTATACAGATGGCGCTTTATTACATTTTTGGTCAAACGGTTCTACCTTATTAATTAAACCAGTCATATATACAAGATTGTAGTTATATATTTCTTTATTATCCTGAAACGTTAAGGTATTATTATTGTAAGGTAGATAATAATTACTTAATCTATATAAAAACTCTAACTCGCGACTTCGATACTATATAACTATTAAGTTAAATGAAGACCATAAAACCTTAAGTAATTGCGTATGCCGTAACAGAATAATAAAACTAACTAATTAAAATTACTTAAAAAAATCTATTTCTTAACACCTTTATTTTTATTATTTTCAGGAAAACGTTTACGATGCCCGATACCAACAATCCCGAATCGTTCCCGGGGGAAGGAAGTTTTACCGAAGAGATACTTTGATCACAGAATGTACTTACGACAGTACAATGCGAAATAAACCTATTTTGGGTGGATATTCAGCGACTCAGGTAAAAATATTACTAACAATAATTTCATTCCGCTTACCATATCTAGTGTTAGACTAGTGTCTCGACGCACAATTCTCAATCAGAGGTCGTGTGTTCGAACGCTTGTTGTAAACTGATGCGACCTATTTGCGAATAATATCTCCTTGTACGTTGAAGAAAAACATTGTGAGGAAACGTAACGTACCGACGTTACAGTACGTACGGTACCACTTTCTTGTCTTTTAAGAAACATGATCAAGTAGACAGGTACAGACATATAAGGCCAATGCCGACACTAATGACTGTAGAGGCACTCGTTCTTGTTATGGTTTGTCAAATCAGGTACTTGACATAACTGGGTATCAGGACATGACACTTTTCTAACTCTATTTTATTAATTCCTTACTAAGCAAAGTCAAAATATATTTATTTATTGAGATAACATTTTTAAACTTAGGAATGATAAGCATTGTGAAATTAGATTTACTGTCAGTTCTCCAATCAACAACAGACACAAAGAAATGAAATAAGTCTGATGATTATCAATAAAGTTTACGTCCAATGCGTAGTAATGTGAGAGATTTTCATTACCGCTAGTAAAATGTTGTTTATATATAAAATATTAATGCAATAGTTACTATCAAATGTTATCTTCCGTGAGGTCATCAGTTCATCAGTATTAGTTTGACTTTATAGGTATATCTATAACGTAATGTATCTAATCATATGTCTATACCAGATATTTCCTTTTGACAAATTAACTCCAGGAAAAATATGATTTATATTTTGTAGTAATTTATATGTAATGGTTGCATTATTTACAAGATATAAGCAAAACTTCTTTTTCTAGAGCTTGTGTTTCCATGTAAACCAGTTGCCAGTTTTCATACGTTTAACTAGATTTGACAAATGACGACTCATTGGTCTAGTGGTTAGTAACCCTGACTGTGAATCCATGGGTCCCGGGTTCGATCCCCGGCTGAGACAAACTTCGATGTGATGAGCATTTGGTATTGTGCTTAGGTCTTGGGTGTTTAAATATGTATTTATATGTCTATCTATCTATAATATGTATGTATATCCGTTGCCTAGTACCCATAACACAAGCTTCACCAGCTTAGCATGGGACTAGGTCAATTGGTGTGAATTGTCCAATCATAAAAAAAAAATTGGAGTAAATTTAGAAGCATCTTCTTACTTTCGGTCATATGTTACCTGTATGAATAATGATATCTTTTTTAGTTTTCACACTAAAAATATTCACCTATTATAATCATTTGTATATACTTTCAGGAAATGTGTCTATCTTTCATATTGTACTACCCACGAACTCAGCTCGCTGGTTGCTACTCCATGACGCCTGTGGTGGAATTCTTCGAAACCTTTGGCGTGAAGGAGTTTTATGGACTCAGCATGATGCAAGTGGAGAAAATATTTTTATCGTCAGGGTAAGTTGACCTAACATTCGCTCGAACGGTGAAGGAAAACATCGTGAGGAAACCGGCTTGTCTTAGACCCAAAAAGTCAACGGCGTACGTCACACCTACTTGCCTATTTTACCAAATGATCACGAAAGTGGTACATAAATCTGAGGCCCAGACCTTAACAGGTTGTAGCGCCATTGATTATTATTAAGTTGACCTGCTATTATTACATTTTATTGATATGCATTTAGGTTAATCACAAACTGGAAGCGAAAGTCGCTATACAGAACATGCCAAGTCCGATGGGCGTTTTTAAAAATAAAAAAAGCATTACTTATTCTACGTATTTGCGTAACGTCATCATTTTTTGGGATACAATTGTTCAAAAATAATCCATTTTTATTTTGCAGAAATGCAGAGAGCTTGCCACAAGAAATCGAAAGTGGACTCACAGCTGTGCAGGGGGACGACCAAGGCGTTGGTTTAATGAGTAAGTATGATTTTCCGGTGTTTTTATATTTTCCTCACATTTGACATTGCGGTTAGACCCTTCAAACTTATAAAAAGTATACAGTTTTTGTGGTCTTCCTTGGGAAATAGAGTAAACGGTAGATTCACCGATCAAATCAGCACAATCATTTGTGTCGTTTCAAATGAGCATGAAGTGCTTTTGACCTTATATTTATTTTAACCTAGGGTAGTCGGATTGAGCTGATACCTGTCTGGGTGATTTATCATATTGAACTAAAACTATTGAATTGGCTCCGTGTTGGCTACTAGGTGTTTATTTCGTATCTCGCTTCGCTAGTAATTATACTTTTAATATGACCCAGGAACGGAACGAAATTTCAAGATTTTTAATCTGTTCAAGTTAGCAGATTCACTGCAAATTTATCCCCCCCCTCTTGTCAGCAAAAGTAAGCAAAGCTCTCAAAAATAATAGTACATAAGGGAGCGTTCAAGTATTACGCAATTTTTGGAGATTATTGACACACCCCCCGCCCCATGTAACGCGCCGTAACGTTTTTCTGTACCCAATAGTAAAACGTTTTGTGACCACCCAGTGACTCTTTATAGCTAAAACTTACTATTATGTGGTGTAAAGTACTGGAAAGAGAACATGAAAATTATTATTTCTAATATTCCTCACTTTTTTATTATAATTATCAACCAACTCCCTGTCAATACGTAAAAGGAAAACAATCTAAACAATACTCGGTTTTCTTTCAGAAGGACTAGTCATCAAGGAGCCTCCAGAGTTCCGCAATAAAACCTTCATGGCCCATCTCAATGAGATGCCATGGTCCGAGCCACTACTGACAGAGCAGATTGAGAAAACTCTTTACCATGGATGGCACATGACCTTCTGCAAGAAGAGAGACGACTCTTGGGGAGCGGTAAGCTTAAAATAAATTATTTATTAAAGTAGTGGCTTGTTATTTTACAAACTTAAATTGAAAGTTACATTAAGTGAGTGTTAAAACTACCGTTGATAATAACCGTATTATAGATATAAATTGTAATCAAAATAAGCCGTAGTTATATTATAGCCATAATAATTCTCCGTTCATACAATAATACTACGTCTTATTTACAAGACGCCAACATTAACCAAAGACAATATTATCCTGCTAATATTATAAATGCGAAAGTTTCTAAGTATGGATGGATAATTGTTACTCTTTCGTAAAAACTACTGAATGGATTTTAATTAAACTTTACAATAATATAGCACATAGGATACTATTTATAAAGATATTGAGTGAATTGTCTAAAATGTCAAGTAAGAAAAAGTCTATCATCTGCGAGCTATTCTGGCGTGCGCTGCCAAAACCGTCATAGTTACACATATATAATGTATGATGGAAATGTTTATCTTAAATAGTCCTACAAAAAAGCCGGCCACAGTATATATCTATGTCTTTTGTGTAAGTCATTATAGCGAAAATAGTGAACCATAACCATTAACTAACTACAATAAAAATTGATAATTTATTTCAAATGCACATTTGGTAGTAATAAACTGATTCCTAAATTAAAATAAATACTTTTATCAAAAATAAAAATCTAAAATCATTTAATCATACACACATTGTACACTTATGACTTGTCAGTAAAGAAATACATATTAATGCTTCTAATTTTACATATAGTGCCAGTTCTCAAATCAAGGGCGTAGAACGGATGAGAAGAACTGGCAATAAACTCTCCGCCACTCTTTTTAATCGCCATGTTTTTTTTTTTACACAACGTTTGGAAGGAGTTGCAACCATTAAACCATGTTCCACATGACATCTTAAGTAATTAAAAATAATAACATAAATTAAAAACAAAGAGTTGTCCTCTATCAGCAGGAGGCATGGTGAAATAGGAGCACGCACTTACATTCTCGTGGGAACAACACGCAATCGCTTCTCGTATTTAAAGTGGATAAAATATGTCTTTCACGCTACATCATTTGGATAAATATTATTTTATACCTGCGCAGACGAAGTCGCGGGCACCAGCTAGTAGATATGAATACAATGTAAAACCCGCACCATCTTTTGCACAAGTTACCTGTTCTTTACTGTCACTTTTCTCTTCCAGCCCATACAAATTCAAAACTATCCCAACTACACGAAGCTTTCGAATAACGACGCATCTGAAAACTCCTGCCACTATAAAAGCATGCGTCTGCCATCCGTCACAACGACCGCAGGTTCAGCATCGGCGAACAGTTGGTCTGCGATTTTAGTCTTAAGCATTCTGATTGTTGCTCGGTAATTTTTGATTGTTGTTTTTGGGCTTTACAAACCGGTTGCTTCGGAGATAATCACCAAAGCGGTCAACTGCGATGTGTGAGTATGTTCTGTGTCTTTGTAGCGTAATTATCAAAACGGAATATTAAAGTTTATTACCGCAACTACTGACCATGCCTTTTGGAAAGCACTGCAACAGTTTTTAAATGATTTTTTTTTATTTTTTATTAAGGTATGATACCCATCAAAGTAAATATTGAGCCGCATATGACCGTTTCGGGTAATTATCAAATGCTGGTAATCTTAAAGCCCATTTGTTTTTGCTGTTTGAGTTTTTTCTAGAGCTTATATGTTTCCAAGTGTCAGAGAGCGTTCAAGTATTACGTAACGTATTTTGGGGTCCTCTTGTATAACGTAACGATGCGGGTCGGCGATTAAATTACGCGTAATTGTTAATATTTTTTTCGACTTACACCACATAATAGAAACTAAAGAGTCACTAGGTGGTCACGAAATGTTTTACTATACTTGGGTACAGTACTGTACTTGGGTACTGAAAAACGTTACGGCGAAGTACATGGGGTGGGGGGGAGAGGGTCAATAATCTCCAAAAATTGCGTTACGTAATACTTGAACGCTCTCTGAACAAGTGTAAAGTATTATTAGTTTTGAAATAGGCTATGGTTTTTAAAAATTCGCGGTAACTTCAAGCTTACAGCGATTTTAATTCCGATTTCACTATTGAGTTCTACGCTGGTACAATATATTTCCAATGCAATTTCGATGTAGTTTCCTTGGGGAATATTATTTGACAAGCGCTGATGTTGGGATCGTGCTATACATATATATGTATATTTAAAGTACGACATAACGTGTCATTAAGATTTGGTTGTGTGCTTACCAGCTGCAGATCAATCGGTATTGGTTTATAGAGTAGCGGAGCTGCATGGGAGCTATGACAATAAATGCATAATATTTATTTTTACTATGAAAACATCTTTATTGATACAATGTTAAAATGCGACAATGCAGTAATATAGCAATAAATTGATGTCTTAGAATATGAATGTATGTGATTTTTGTACTTATGTGACTTGCTCACGGAAACGTCTGATCGCAAATACTTACACAATTCGATTCATATTCAATCTTTCTCCTCAAAACAAACCTTATATTATAAATTAGAGAGTTTTCAGAGTTAACAAAGCCTTAACATGCAAGCGTTCTTGCCAGCTACTATTGAACTATCCTTATTAATGAATAATATTAATATCGTACCTAACATATTTGCGGTCAGTCAACGTTTATGTATGTATGAGTGTCGTTTTGTAGGTGATAATCGATACCAAATAATGGTATATTATATTTGTATTGACTGAAATTTCTTCCTGATCACCGACTTCATACGAGCCAATAAGATACTATGAAAGATTACTATTTAGGCGTTTAAAACCACGGTTATCAGTTTTATTGTTATGTGTGTGACTAGAATAACTTAGTAATTAATAATTATACAAGAAAGGATTTAAGTTCTCTTTATAAGAAGATTGAAAGAAATATAACTTGAAATTGCTTTTTTTATAACACGATCAATGTTTATTTAATAGTACCGTAAACTCATACTTAAATTTTTATTAACTTTCCAATGATTATAATGATTATGAAATACTATGCAAGGATATCGTATCGGTTCGTTTGACGTTTACATTATTTGAAATCTCATTTCAAATAAAATATGTATCTTGAGGTGAATATTTCTATAGAAATAATTTTTCATACTAATATTCCCTATTATTCAATCCATTCAATTGTTTCCGTTTATTATGATTTTATTAATTTATTAGGAATGTTGAGATGTTAAGATTAATTGCATTCCTATAACAACTACATAGTTAATAATTAGCATTTGTAACTTTTATATAAATGTTTTACTGGTTTGCTATACATTGGGTCATACAAAGGAACATGGCTGCTCACCCATTTTTTTGAAACGTTGCCGAGGGAAAAACCTTAATATGTATTGGTACGTAGCTCAATTGGCCATTGGTATTCGATTAATGCACCTGAGTTCATATTCGACAAAACTATTAACACAAACGGTAACTTCTGAAAATTTAATTAAAATGTTGTCTATGCACTTATTTGAATTACGTCTAATGATGTCTTATACACAGGAAAATGTATTATTTATTTTTTAAAGATCTTTTATGTGCCCAAATTTACCTAAAAAGGCTTCGCTTCGAATCAGCCTAGAACAAATGATGTATGGCCCCAATCGGGGATAGGCCCCCGGCCCCAATTGGGGGTAAGTAATGAATATATAGTAATAAGATTTTACATACATAAGGGCTGTGCTATTTAGACTCTGGTTACAAAACTGAACTTTCCTCAACTATTTTATAAATTTTACACTTTCGGGTATTTGAATACGTCCCAAACAATAATTTGAGTCATTTATTAATTGTATTTTGCTATAATGTAAGACTAGTTATAAGTATACGCTTAGTAATTAAGGTTTATTTATTAAAAGTCAATATAATGTGTTTTATTACTTGAACATTGTTTTATTTCCGTTACAAATTATGACAAATATGTTAACTGACATGTTCACTTGGGACAGTAATCATGCTTTTATATTTTAAAGCAGCGTTACTGACAGCGTGCGACTGTCATGCCTGAGGTCGTTGGTTCGATTCCTGGCTGTACACCGATGGACTTTGTCTACGTGCGCATTTAACACTCGCACTTTTCGTCTCAAATCCAAAAATCGCCGACATGTATCAGACATGATCATCAACTTATTAAAATTGTCTATGAAGTAAAAATGATCAGAGAAAGTTATAGCGCCGTTATTAATTATTCTTTTAGCAACTCATGTTTAGCCAGACTTGAAATTCATTAGTAATGTTTATTTTTCGGATAGAAAAAATAATTAGACTTATTATTATTATTTATTAACACGGATTTGGCATGTATTATTACATTCAAATTTATATATTGAAATATACCTTTACATAAAATCTTAAGTATCATACATTATGTAATGTCTAAGGAAAATTTTTATACAGATTTATCTGTATTTTTTGTTAGAATTATATATTTTAAAAACGTTGCCTATAGATCCGTCTTCGCTCAACAATTCTATCATTAACTGGCGCTTGAGTTGGAGATTGAGTTTGTTCGGTATTAAATCTTGAATTCAAATTACTCTGAACACTCTGTTCTCTATTTAAATTTATATTTTGGTTGATATTCGAGGACTGGTCAATAAATGAGTTAGGCCTCTGGTCGTATTTCTGTGGGTTTTGTCTGTTCGCCTCCAAAGCCTTCCAGTTGATGTACCAGAAAGGTTGTTTGTCCAACGGAAGTTTGCTGATCCTGTTCACAAGATCTCGATCGCCATTCGCTTCTATGGGCAGTGGAAGCGGTTCTCCATCATCACCGAATCTATAAAAGGGAAAGTAAAGGTTATTAGGGAGAGACATATGTACCGTTGACCAGGTCTTTGATTCCAGGTTGATTCAAATCAACCATCGTTTTTGTCTTTCACCGTAAAGCGGAAAGTGAGGTGCACCTTTTACCTACTTAGTCTTGCTTTGTTGCTGCTTAAACTAAAGGTCAAATTATTTGATACAATTCATGACGTGTTTGCTAAGAAATAGTGCATGTAACGCTAGTTATATCATTGTAGGGTTCAACCTGTCCCGAACTGGCACGGCTGGAATAACTTTTAGATTTTTTTTCAAATTCAGAATATATATATAGCCTTTTAAACTCAGGAATAATAAAGCATTCTAAGAGTAAATTGTCCAGTACTTTCTGAGTTTTATTAGTAACAATCATACATAAATACGAATCTCTTAGTTTGATATATTGATAGCGCTCAAGACGAAGTTGTGGCTTGTGATATGTATTTTACATATGTACGTACATTTTTCAGGTAATATTTAGATTTCTATACAACAGAAAAGTAAAATTTATTAGTAAACTAATTATTATTTTTCATACCATTGTGTGTGATTCCAATTGTATAAAAATTAACTTAATTTTAGTACTAAAATCAACACTTTCGTACTTGAATTTATCAAATCTATTGAGTTTAGTGTGCCGAACAATCGGCGTGTCAAAATCGCATCAATCCATTGTTAAAGAGATCAATCAATTATATTTTTTATCCCATTTTTTGTACTCACCTATTTCCAAGATCATCGTTCGTTTTATTTTGCAACTCAGGATAACCAATGGGGCGGAAACCCGCGAACGAAGGTCGTTGACCGGTAATCAAATATGCTGACATCAGCAAAATCACCATTTGCGATAACAATGCCTAAAATAAACATTTGATGATATTAATATTATATAATTATTATTGTATTTGAAGTAGAATATTTACGGAAATCCTTTTATCCTCATTTTCTTTTAATAATATATGGCGGCGTGTTGTACGTATTTATTTTTATGTAAATCAATATATGCCTGTGTAAGTGGTAAAAGAACTTTTCATCGATTCAGGGTTTTTTGAGTTAATTTGATGATACATACAAAAATACAAATGCATATGTTTTTGTTATATTACTTAATAAAATTAATGTTATTCACATAAAATGACCTTTACGTTTAGGATTGTTATAATCCCAACAAAAAAAGTTGTTCTATACAATATATAGAATATATTCTAAAGATAGATGAACATTGTTCTTATTTATTTTTTATAACTGTATTTTATATATATTATCAAAGTCCGCAGTAATCAAACAACAATAATAAACAGAACAATAACATATTACTCACCATTGTTGGATATTTTTCCTTATAAATGATTAATACATGTGCTTAATAGCAAGATTTGAAGCCAACTGACGGCTTTGAATGCAAAAACAACTGATTTTAATTTTCCCGTTAGTCATAACACTTAAAGATGGGAAACCCAGAGTATTTTAAACGAGTTTAAGTATAACGAATTTAATCAACACTAAATTGTGTTCCATTACCCAAATAAAAAAAGACAGGCGACTGGACTTGGCTGAACTACCTCTTCTATACAGTGATTTTCTAATCACTGTATAGAAGAGGTAGAGGTCTAATGAGACCAGAAGCTCGACAACCTGTTATCAGACAAGGAGGACGTAGAGTTTCTAGGTGTATGAAGTGGCTACGACCTGAAATGGACGATAGTTTAATTGGACCACGATTTCAACGACTTGGAAATTGAGCTTTTAACTACTTCCCATTTTCACTGATATGTTGCAAAAAGTGTTTTTGGATAATATATATTTTCAAGAATCCGTTAGTTTTCGATTTGTAGAACAGTTTTGGTTTATCATTTCTAAAATATCTAAATTAACAACAGTTCCACAGAGCCTTTAAACATATTATTTTAAATGCGGTACTTTTTTATTAAAAAAAAAACATTTTTAAGCATTGTTTAATAATGACTATAGGTAGGTAAAGTAACAGTGGCGGTGTTCTATTCAAAGGGTAAACGATTATTGGTTCTTTTATTTTCTTGTTATTTAGTTAATTAAATTACCTCTTTCATTTCATTTCAAATTAATTAATTATGACATGAGATTATAGTTATAATTGAATTATATTTATGTTATATTAGAAACAATTGGTTATGCGAGGTTTTAGTAGATGGTTAAAAATCAAATCGTTATAATACAGCTGAAGTGAAATAACCTTTGAATGACAAAAAACATATTGACATTCCGGAGTCACACTTAGAGTAAAGTCTCGACTCTGAGACTCTGAACAAAACTTAATCCTAGTTTGCGCTAAATCTCGTTTCTGAATCTCACTTATCTTAAGACATACACACCTGGGGTTTGAACTCATGGAGATGAATCCATTCACTCACACACTCTCCGCTAGCTCTGCGACCCAAAATGTGTAAGAGTTGAGGATCTGGTGCAGCTGGAAGCGAGCAATTGAAGTGGCACAGTACAGTGAGCGTCGGAAGTTTCTCGTTTCAAAGAATCACATACAAACAAGTGCACAACTTGTTTTGACGCACGTAATACTTTTTATTTTTGCTTAACTTGTTCTTTGATAATTTTAAACAAGCGTATAATTTGGAAAAACCTGTTTTAATCTTAGTCGGGATCGTTCTATTACTTTTTTTAATAATAAATACCGTGACCTATTAGCGAGTTATTAATATTTCGTCTTTGCAATTAAACTGGTTTAACTTTAAGTAAAAAGTGAAAGTTGTAAACATACTTGATAAACCCAGATATCTGTTTCTAGGTAATCCATAAATACCTATAAAAGTGTCATCGGTCACACACAATATAAATAAGGAAAATGACTTCAGGTTATCTTCCATTGCTAACCGGTTAACTAAAACAGTAATTCCGATTTTGATATCGAATTCTGTGCGACGTAATAAGAGTTAGGGATATTCAAAGAATTGATAACTAGGGCTCGTATTTAGATGATGACATAAAGTTTATTTGATAGTGCCAGTTAACTATTTATAGATTATAAAGCGCTATCCATGTATGTAACTTGCATTAATCTAAGCATAACATAACTTGCATTAAAATTTAAGCGCCATCTTTTTCTTGTCCCTACCACGGTTGATCCGAAGAGATTCGAAGCCATTAATAACAAAAATATATAATAACGATAACAATGATAGTAATAATTCTATTACAATTAATAAAATTCTGTAATAATCTTAGTAGTAATAAGGTAAAATGAAATAATTGTATTTGTATTCATGTCTATGATAATAAAAGCCTTTTGTTAAACTTTATTTAACCAATTTCGTTAAGTTGCATATAGTAGATAATTTTTGAAAAATAAGGTCATAAAGAAGTTTCACTTCTTACGTGTGTACCCTAGTACACGCACACATTTTTTTATTTTAATGATTGCTAGTAAATATTTATTAGCAAATATTCTGCTTTGTCATCAAGTCTTCGAAATAGGTTTGAAATAGTTTGTGTAAGTGATTGTATAAAGTTTATACACCGAAGTTCACACAAAGCGTTACATCGTTAGCGCTATAACGCTTCATTGGGTATGTAGCAGACATATTTCATTATTATTAAGTGTTATGTTAGAATATGTATTTAACTGTAATAAACAATGTCTTGTCCAGAATAAAACCCACAACATAATACATATAAGTTATAGCATTGCACCAGAGGGTTATAATATATAGGCCGATTACATTATGGTATTTTATGAAACTGTATTGGTAGATATAAAGCCAGTATTTTCTTTTCTATAAAAGTCTCCTATTTAAAAGCTATGCCGAGTCATTTGCCGTAATTAGTGGAAATATCTTACAAAACCCAAGAACTTGTAATTAATTAAATGGTTTAAATAAAATTAAATGTTCAGCTAAATATATTTCCAAATAAGTAATATGTACATAACTTAAATAATGTGTTATACTTATCTTTATCAAATAGACTACTTACAAAAATAATATATAAGATAATATCTTGCATCCTTAATTATATGAAAATATTAAACAAAATAAACAAATAAATTGTAAAACATATTCTAATGTATTAATGCTAGCTCCTGAATCTTCTTGAATTTCTTTACAACATTTCGTACCAATTTCTACAACTTTTGGATAAAAATCTGTCCAAAACTCAAACGCTTTGTAATTCACTGTATCTGGAGTGCTCATTGTAAAATTTTTCCTATCAATTATAAAGAAACCGGGTTTCTCTACTTCAAAAGCATTCCATTGTATTATTACTCCAGAGTTCGTCGGATTCGAATACCATGCAAAATTGGTCCACATTTTCATTATTATATCCGATATGCTCTTATCTCTATAGTCCCATTTATTCAAGTCTTCAGGTAGTGGTAGATATGGCATCCCAAATGTAAAAATCAGATCAAAATTGTGCGGAACTGCCACCCAATCAGGGATACCTTCGTTAGCTATATCAGAAAATGGTTTTAAGTCAAACCGATATAAATAAATAGGAGCGTGCTTACTTATATACTTTGCAAGTTGATATGTCGTTGCTCCATAAACTTTATCCGTATAAAAATCGAGAAATTGTTTTCGTAAGACAGTCTCGTTCGTTGTTGGTGGAATAGGTTTATAGAAAAATGCAACTGCATCTTGAATATGATGTTGGTTTGTAAAACATGAACTATTGTCCACTGTGATATCTGAAAGAACTACTTCTTCACGCATAACATCGAACTCCCTTTGACTTATACCCGAATCTTCTCTTCCATCCTTATCAAGTAACAGAGCATCTTCCATATTGGTGAAGCCAGTCAAAATTGGGACGGGACTAAATATTTCATTTTCAAACATTTTGCTTGGCAAATCCGTTAGGAATGGAACCGAAATATTGCTGAAACCGTTATCAACCAGTGGTTTCCATTCTGCTAGCGGTTCTCCGATATCCAAAAGCGCTTGATAATTGACTCTTCTAAGACAATCTAGCAGTTGGTAGGTAGGCTTTCTAAAACAGCTGAATGCAGTTGCAACTTTATCAACTGTAACGATTTCTTTTCGCGCTATATTCACTGTATCCGGCGAGAGAACGTTTCCACTCATAGCAATTGCTTTTTGAAAGAGCCCTGATGAGTATGAAGATAGCAAATGAAGACCAACGCTCACAGCCCCTGCGTCGTGCCCGAATATACAAACATTGTCAGGGTCGCCTCCAAAACTTTCGATGTTATTCTTAACCCAATTTAAAGCGGCGACTTGGTCTAATAAGCCAAAATTACCGGGTGCTTCGTTGTCAAGTGTTGAGAAAAATCCAAATATATTCAGACGGTAAGCCACAGAGACAAATATAACCTGGAAATGTGAATACTTTATTAAATTTTGCCCAACTTTTCTGATTGCAAGAACTGTGTTAGCATAATGTTACAAGTTAAGGTATGTTTACAAACCTTTTTGAATTTTGAATTTGTTATTATAATTATAATTCAGAAAATATTTTAGAGTAAAAGGTATTTTAATATATAAGTTATTAGTTACCTTTTGTTTTAGCACAAGTTGAAACGGGTTGATAGAATTTGGGCTCCCCCGTACGAAATTTCCGCCATGAAACCACACCATAGTAGGATAACCTTCAACCTTTAAATCTGAAAAAAAAAAATGAAACTTGTACCAGTTAAATTCTCAGAAAGGGCGTTATTGCAATATAGTCTATAGATTATAGCCCTATGGCACACATATGTCAGCATCACTAACCAGCCAGTGTCTTCCAAAGCCAAAAATTCAAAAATCGAATTACTGGTCTTAATTTCTTTAGGCTAGAAGCTCTCATTATACTTAACACTAATTAGCCCTGAGTATTACTGACTGAGTTTTGGATTCGATTTGATTTGTATCCGATTTCCAATAACCATCTCAATACTGCAGTTTCAAAGCCATTCACAACTTTGTGAGAATTTCAATCACTTTTCGACTGCAACTTGATCTCTTAAGGAAGTACTTTATAGCTTTTCCCTTGAGCAAAACTAATTAGATGTGTTCACTGTTTTGGCAATACCCTATTACATAGTACACCCTAGAGATTGCTAATTAAGCTATTACACCTATCCTTGGTAATTAAACTTTTCTCGTTATGTAATTTTGCCTACTTAATATTAATAGGTGTTCTGTAGTTCCTTTAATATTTTAAATATACTCGTAGTGTGTTGTTGAAGAACAAACATAAAAAAACACGTGACTTAAAATAAATCGTATGAATCGGTTAGCACCGTTTTAACTAAAGTACTACTGTCTGTTTTCGTCACAGCGTAAACACAATTTAATAGAATGAGTCCAGACTTTGCTTTAGCTAGAAAATAAAAACCAACTCAGTGAACGCTTCAGTGTAGTGTATTTAGACTAGGATTTATAAAATTCTTCTAAAAACTAAAAAATGTCAATGCCCGGTTATGTTATATATCAAATTAAAACGGATACAGTTAAAAAACGAAGCAAAATGTTTGCTACCAACTGTGTTATTCCATAATTATTTTAAATATGTAAGCAAATCTTAAAGCTTAAAAATATCACAACTAAAATTGTAGAAATAATCGCTATTTACACAACAATTATTGTGTAAATTCCACATACATTTCCCTTTCTATGATGCATGTCAAATTTAGGTCAGAAATGAGAGGGTGGATTAAGGTTAGCCAGAGTGCTTAACGTACACTATTGGCACGGAATTCTTGCATTAATGACTCAAATTTATTCACAGGTCTGCATTGTTTGGCTATATTTATCGCGTACCAATGATATTTGGGTCAATTTTGAGCACTTAACCTACTTTGGGTGACAAGAAATTGGTATGATTTGAGTGTAAATAATAACGAACATTATTCAACTTCTTGTTTTGAGCAATTCACATAGAAATGTTTCTAGCCGATCTATTTGAGGTAGTTTCTTTTATTTCACTTCCCCATATAGTTTCTTATTAAGTTATTAAAACCATATTTGAAGTAATTTTAATGGTTTCATCAAAATTACTATTAGATAGACTTGTAATTTTACAAGATAAAACGATGACGGTACCAATTAAAATCCAATTTGCCGTCAAGATTTATTCTCAAGAACAAAATTTAGTAGGTAGTAGGCAAATATTGAAGCTGCGGTAAACGATTCTTAAAAGCTATATTATTTTTTCTCTAACCAATACAATCCCTAAATGGGGCATGGAAAAATTGTTGTCATTTTCTTTAGGAAACTAAGTAATAATTAAAACCAGAAATAAAATATTATCACAGCAGAAATCAAACAGTAAATCCTGGTCATAGTGATTTTTTAACCATAAAGTTAGTATAAGCAGTGTTATAACAAAAACATACAATCAAATTTAAATTGATGCCTTCCCAATATACGTGGACACGATAACAACGATAATTTGCTATAGTATTTTTATCAGGCGTTTCAATGTAGAAATAATATTTAATTGCTAAAATTAATGACTAGAAAAACAAACACGTATATTATTTTGGATTTACATATCACGGAGTAGCTTTTTCTTATTTAACCATCGTTATAGAAGTATTTTCGTTCAATAAAAATTAACAGTTATTTGCGAAAGTTAAAATTGTTTTCATAATCATTAAAGTATAGGGGACACTTAAATTTTACAGCTTAAGACCCTAAAACTCTTAGACATTTTTTAATGCAAATTGTTAAGTAAGCAATATAATTAGTATTTAGGGAGAGAGCTTTAAAATAGTTTAAGATTGATTTAGTTGTTATATAAAATTAGATTGGAACTCTTTGTTCTAAGGTTATGTTGTCGGTAAACAAAGTAAAATGGAACGTTGGCCTAGCGGCAATTTTTTTTCTATATAAGCAAACATTATGCTATGCTCAAAGATAAAAGTACCAAGTCCAGTAGTTATCTATAGGTACAACAAACAATGATCAAAGCACCAGATACAATCTGAAGCCATAAACAGTACTTAAATTTTTTATGGTTGAAAACAAGATATTATTATTATATATTGTACCTAAATTAGTTTTAAGTATAAATACATAAATACACTAGTGGACCCGACAGACGTTGTCCTGCATGATATTTCAAGCAATTAGTAAAGCGAAGTATGAAAGTACCGACTGCAGCGCCATCTGGCGGGCTGATTTGTGAATCTAAACCATTCCCAGATCCCCTTGAACACACACAAAAAATTTCATCAAAATCGGTCCAGTCGTTTGAGAGAAGTTCAGTGACATACACACTCACAGAAGAATTATATATATAAAGATATCAAAAATTAAGTAAGCCTTTGTTTACGAATTGGCATCGTTCAAATGTATCTAAAAATAAATTCCTTTTTAATATAAAATAAAACTGAAGCTTAACTGAAGAGTATTAAAGAAACAAGTTTTTTTACTGTATTGATTAGTCTGGTCTAAGAGAGTTAAATGTATAAGTGTTAATTGGTTTATATGGAATCCTATTAGGTTGGGAAGTCGCAGTAAAATTTAAATAATTTGACACGTACATCATCACAGAAAAACACGCACGTCCTTCCTTCACCTTCACCCTACCTTCTCCATTGCTTTATTAAAGGTTTTTAATAAATATAATACTTGAAATTAACTAAGGAGTTAATAATGTCTTAATAACGGGTTAAGTTTTTAATTGTAGATTCGCTATTAAATAAGAAAGTGTGTAGGAACATAGGTTGGTTCCCGCAATGACGGGTATTAAATGTCTCGCAACCGAACATATGAATATATAATTTTGTAATAAGCCTGCAGTAAAAAATGGCTGTTCACAGCGAAAGTATCCAATTAACAATGCCATATGAATATGGAATAAAAATTGCAGTCCTCGAAAATTTTGGCAAAATTATTGTTTAAGATATAAAAAAAAACATTATTTTCGAAAAACAGTTGCCATGCCATCCCACTGTTTAGTGTAAATCTATATACATATAAAAATGTTATGTTGGTTTGTGTTATGTGTATGCTTCAAAAACTCAAAAAGTTCTGCTCCCGATCGAGCTCAAAATTTACTATGATTTATAATCCGCATGAAGGATTGTTTTTATCTATTTTTTTATATATTTTTTCATTATATTTTTCTACAATATTGCAAAATTAAAGTTATATGAAATGTTTTCTTTGTTTTGTTTCTCAATTAATCACAATGTGCTACAGCGAAGCGTGGCAGTGAACATAATATAAAGATAAACTATCACTTAAACTCGTGTTTGTAACTAATAAATGACAGAAAAACAAATTTCAAACGTATCGTGATAATATGCCATATAACATATACAGAGGGTGGCTTTATGCAAAACATGGCAAATCTTTATAATGATCGCATTAAAGCATGTAAGTTTATACGACATTTGCATACATTTTATGCATTTCAGCAACCTTTTAGCGCCTATGTATTTGCCAAGATAAGCGTACAATCTATCATAAATTTTAACATAAGATTCAATAGGCTTTATAAATAGTTATTTGTTAATTTCGTATGGTCAGTCTCTCAATAGCTACAATAGCCGAGAAGCGCTCAAAACTACTTACGTAGTTATGAAAATAACTATAGCTCGCGTCCGTACCAGCAGGTTCATTTAGAACTTTTATAATATTTGGAGTTATACAGTTAAATAACAGTTATATAACTGAAGAAGGCCGCTATAAGAGGTCCTTGAAAAAATAAATATGTGTGTGTATATTGTGTAAATGTTTCAAGGAATAACTGGACAAACATTTGGCCACAATCCCACCTGATGTTAAGTTAGTTGCGGCCTATTGTACGCCTGTCCAGGAGATGCCTATTTAACCGCCACTTAAGTAAACCCATATTAAACTGTCTGGGGAAGATGGATGGGGCAAGGAGTTCTACTACTTTGCTGTTTTAAAAGAAACGGCGATCAAATTCGTGCTGGGGATGTCAACAATGATGGGGTGAAACTCCATATTACTCAGATTCCACCGCTTATTTCCGTGATTATAATATGATTATTTATTTTTGTCTTTTTGACGTGATAACGTCTTTAAAATCGGTTTAGTCGGGTGACGTGTTCAGAAACTTGTGTCACACCAAAACCTCACGAGCGCGATCGCAGGTATAACGAGAGAGAGACGGACCGATCTCCCGTCTCATCTCACTCTAGCGGCATACAAACGAATGGAGATTTTCTCGTGCGGTTAAGTTTTGTAAGAAAAATGTATATCATAGTCGAATAAGTAAACTTGTCATTTTACACCCGAAATTTATCATCAAAAGTGTGAATAAAACGATAGATGTAATTTAAAATTTGAAAAAATTGTTATCTTCATTAATTCTTTACTTCCCAAAAACTTATCACCAATAAGACGTTATCACGTAAACATCTCGATCGTAAACCTACTTTACAAACAACCAATATTTTTTTACTTTCAAATGGCCGCTTTAAGGTCTAATTGAATCAAATGATTTGACTTTAACAATTTACGTTGTATCAAACGCGCAAAAATCTAAGATCACGAGGGAAAAGCTTTCATTGTTACCCCGGGAATCAAAATTTCGTTGCTATTATAAGTCATTCTAAGGCTCTATGATACATGTAAAATCGATTTTTCCATCACCTTTGAATAGAAAATAATAATATTTAATTTCTATTTTAGGGTAGGGGTTTTTGTGCGTGCGTAATTCTCAATTAACAAACGGAATAGCAATTAATATATGCGTACAAAAACATGGGATATTTTCATATGAAATTATACGGAATACTTGGCCGAAATTAGTATGTAGGAAATCTTGGGGTTATCGTTCCTTTGTATTCATAGGTACTTTACCGTTTTTTTTTTATGCAAGAACATAGTATACTGAGCAGTATTGGCCTAGTCGTGCCTTCCGTCTGGCCTTCAGCGTGCGACTCTCATTCCTGAGGTCGTAGGTTCGATCCCCGGCTTTAACATTTGCTTGAACGTTAAAGGAAAACATCGTGAGGAAACCGGCTTGCCTTAGATCAAATCAAATAGACAAATTTTCAATATAAAAATAAATAAAACAGTGGCGCGTGGATTTTAGGTCTGAGCCTCACATTTCTGTATCTGTTTCATGATAATTTGCCAACGTCATTGGCGATCAGCCTTCTGTACTACGCCGTTGAGTTTTTGGATCTAAGTTATTGAAAATTTGTGTTCAAGTTTCAATATAAAAATAAATAGATCAGTGTACCAAGAGGTTGAGATGTATATTCTGAAATATTTGATTGACAGACAAATAATGACAATCAAATTAAATATGAACAAATCGTTTAACGCAAGAAACGTTGTAAAACTTGTATCTAAGTATATTATTATTATTCTTTAATAAGAGCAACAAAAAGTGTTCACGTATCCAATATACCATTAATTCATATAACATTATTTTGTAATTAAAGACATTATATTGAAAGTATTTTCTTAAAGATTTTGTAGAAATGTTATAAACGTGCCATAATGGATTAGGCCTTAATACATTTTTAATACAATGTGAAGATGGGATTACTTTCAATTTAAGATTTCCCAAGAGCTTTACAACGGGACTTGTGAAAATAGAAAAGTACAACCTTTAACGAAAACAAAGTTTCAAAGTTATTGTTGAAACTTTTTTTTTTTTTTGGTTTTCATAGGTTTCTCGTCGTATCATGGTTTCCAAATTTGCCAATGTTTTTAAAAATCATTATATGGAGCAAAATAATAGTAAGTCGTAGTAAAGTATGGCCTAAAATGTAATTTTTAAATAGTTTATTAAACAGGAACCAATTCGACTTGGGGTCCTTCGAGAAAAGAGCGTACCAACTCTTAAAAGGCCGGTAAAGCACTCGCGAGCCCTCTGGTATTGAAAGTGTCTATGGGCGGCGGTATCACTTATCATCAGGTGAGCCTCTTGCCCGTTTTCCCCCTGTTCTATAAAAAAAAGGGTGCGTGTACTTATGTACGCGCGTAAGAAATTATACTTCTTTGGCAAAAATAGTTTTTGATTGCATGCATAATTAATTACAATTAAAAAATCAAAGACTGGAAAAGGAGTCATTAAAGTCAATAAAGTTCAGTTTACATTTGAAAAATAAAATAAATAAATATTAATTATTATTCTCTTACATTGTGTAACAAAAATTCTATTATTATTCGAATGTTGTTTTTAAATAATGTCCAATGCCGTAGCATCTTCCGTGGGAAACTTCATTCTGTTAATTTTGGGTCACAGTGCGTGCGCATCGTAAAATTTCACTCTCATCAATTTTTCAGAACGCTCCTAAAGAAGTATAACTTCAAAAAAACAAAGCCGGTAAAAAAGGTAACTAATGCAGATCGTGAACCTTTATTTTTATTCACAGATTAGTAGTTCTAAAATGAAATGCTTTGATATAATCAAAACGAAATTCGGTTGAGATTTGTCACAATAATTTCTGGAGCTCGGTTTTCGAATACACCTTCAAAGTCGTAACTTCTAACGAACGTGTATAAACTTTAAATGCAAAACGCATCGCTTTTAGCTGAGATTAGGGTCTGATCCCAAAATAATGTATTCATCGATACTTCAAAAGGACTGGAAAGGCTGAGTTGGGTTTTAATGTGACGAAGCCCTCACCTTTAGGCGCATTTGTAAGGTATCAATCCACTCAACGGTTTACTTAGATACCTATGTGTGTTTTTGATACGCAAAATCTGCTACTTTCTATGTTGGGATTAAATTTCATAGTAAATCTTTTTTTCTTTTTAGCCTTATAATTATTTGGTTTCTTGAATGCCTAAACAAATATTAAAAACTACCAAACCCGACGAACTCCGTTTCGCCACCAGATGGCTTCGTTTTATGTAACATTTCGTTTGGTGATCCCGCTTTTCTGTTGAAATTTTTCATGAATTTTCTTTGCTATAAACCTCACGGAGCCCAAAACCTTTCCATCGAATGCAAAACCGTGGAAATCGGTTGGTGTGTTCTGAAGTTATAGCGTCAGGAAGGAAAACCCGACTTATTTTTATATAGTAGATAATATCGACATGTTGAAATATAAAACGCGCCAACGAAGCTATGCCAGCCGCTAAGGATATACACTTATGGACACATCTATTGGCCCACCTTGCATTTTCAGTTTCTTTTGGTCCTACCTAAAAATTTATATTAGGTCGAGTAAAAAGTTTTTATGCAGTTTTGAACCTGGCACATTCATAATTGCATTCAATATTTTTTTTTTAAATTTCGAACACAGAATTTAAAGAAACAAAAGACAATTTGGAGCCTGCTCATTGATATCAAACAATCGAATACTAAAAAAACTTGATTAAATTGGTTTAGTTGGATTTAATTCTTGAAAGTGTGATTTTTCTCTTTGGTTTTGCAACAAACATTACTTATTCTTAACATTAAGATGAGGTTCTATCAATAATCTATCGATACTTCGCCTGAAGTCGCCGCCCAAGCTGTGGCACTTATCCGGGCCGGACACAGCCAAAGAAATGTGAGTGATCAACTTAATTTAAGTCGATCTGCGGTCCGAAACGTTTATCGGAGATACCTAGAGACTGGCGACTTTGTTCGTCGCCAAGGAAGGCCACGATTTCGGGTCACAACTGAAAGGCAGGATCGATTCATCGTGACGACCAACTTGAGAAATCGACACCTTACCTCCATTGAGATACAAAACCAACTTCGCAACCTCCAAGGAGTAAATGTGAGCGCTCGAACTGTTCGGAGAAGATTAAAAGAACGCGATATGGTACCACACAAGCCAGCTAATGGCCCAAAACTAACACGAGCCCACCGAATAGCGCGCCTTCATTTCGCGCGCTCATACTTAAATTGGACTCAGCAGCATTGGAACGGTGTACTCTTTTCTGATGAGTCTAAAATTGCGTTACATGGCAATAATGGAAGGAAGAAGGTCTACCGACGTAAGGGAGAGCGTTTTGCACAATGCTGCTTTGAAGAGAGCGTTACTTATGGCGGTGGCTCATGGACCGTCTGGGGCGGTATATCCGCGAGCGGCGAAACTCAACTTGAGCTTGTTACGGGACCACGGCTGCCAACATTAAATGCTGAAAGGTACATTCTTGAGTGCTTAGAACCTCACGTGATGCCATACGCGGACTATGTGGGCCCAAATTTCCTTTTTATGCATGATAATGCAAGAGCCCATACGGCCGGCATCGTCAGAGAATATCTTCGGGATGTGAACATCGCAGTTATGGACTGGCCAGCCAGTAGCCCAGATATGAACCCCATTGAGCACATGTGGGACGAGCTAAAAAGACGTGTTAGGGCTCGTCAGCCAGTTGCCCAGACGATGCAGGAATTGAAAACTGCATAGAAGAGGAATGGGAGATGATCCCTCAAAATTTCATAGAGCGGTTGATAAACTCTATGCCTTATCGTATGAGAGCTGTCGTAGATGCCCATGGAGGCAACACGCGTTATTAAAATCAACCTTTATTTGATAAAACACGTTTTTTATTCAAAAATCAACTGACTTCATCAAGGCGCCTACCCGACTTGTTAGGCGTATCTCCATGTGGTGTGGTATTCTAAATTTAAATTTAAAACAATACGATCGAAAAAGATGGTAAAATGTATCAGGTTCAAAACTGCATAAAAACTTTTTACTCGACCTAATATAAATTTTTAGTTAGGACCAAAAGAAACTGAAAATGGAAGGTGGGCCAATAGATGTGTCCAGAAGTGTATATACAACTCGACTTTAGCTACTGGGGCTTGGGGCCAGTAAGTGATTAGACTGGTTGAGGGTCCTCCCATTTGGTCGGAGGAAAAGCACAACCATCGTTCCAAGTTTAAAATACTATACAAGTTCGATTCTTTATGTGAATATGCTGTATTAAATGGAGATGGTAGCGGTCACGGCGCAACGTTGCACGTGGCCCAGGTACGCAACAATTCGTTGTTTAATGTTCTGCATAAGTTTTTTCGACATATCGGTGTGATTAAATTATATTAAATGTATATTTTTTTGTTGAGGAAGACATAAATCTATTCAAAATAGCCATAATACTATTGAAATTAAAACTACATTTGTTGAAGAAATACCTTTGTCATTTAACTCAACTTTGAGCTAACTATCGTAACTGAATTTAGCTACTTATAACTTTAGGCACTTTAATATTGTTTCGGATCTCATATTAATTAAAGCTTATAAGGATAAAACTTTGAAATTGGTTGCATATGAAGTAACCAAAGTGGTTTTAATATAAAGGAACGCTTATTAAGCTGAAGTTGAGAAAGAAAATTCGTATGCTATTAAGTACTTACCACTAAGTTGGGCGAGCCTCTGTTCTTATGACGTACCTAGTGTTATTTCTAACGCTATGCAATGTAATATTTCCGTACAAGGAAATATTGACAAGGGATGACTTTTTATGGGTTATTCTATGGAGGACCAAAGAATATAGACTTCCATCAACTACATTATGGATATTTTATATATCCCCTCCGGAAATGTGTGGTTAGAAATATCAACTGTATTATATAGTTCCTATATTGTCTTAAAATCTAATTTTACTTTAATGAAAACATACGAGTACTTCTCTTTTTGAAAATATATTACGCCGTAAGGAAGATGTCGACTATAAACCTAGTTTACTTTAAATAAAATATATTTTTCGAAAATATATAACGCTGTAAGTTAAAATTTTCTTAAAGGCAAGAATATGAGACACTTTATTGAAATATGTTACGATGGAATTTTATTTTTCATGTTGGGAAAAATTGAATTCGATAGGCGTCTTATATCCGATGTATATTCCTTATTTGATAGTATCGTATAATTCTAGTGTTACTTTTGTACATTTTATTTTTTGTTAATTTAATGCACTTCATACACTTTAGGTTCTTCTTGCTAGGGTTGCATGGAAGAAATCACCTGTTAGCGATAAGGCCACCCGTTGTCTTTATAGGTTTGTTACCTTAAACGATGAGTAAATAAATATATTCTAACCAAGAGAACTGCCCATGTTTCATTAAAATCAGTAGTTTTTGTAATAAGTACACCTTTAGAAGTGCTTGGATTGGGTATCCATTTAGCTAGGTAAATTATCTTCCAAATACATTTTTCTTAATAAATTTTAAACCAAAATTTTTGTACTCGTTTATTCACAAAGTTGTACGAGCATGGCTAGTTTCCATTTAAAAATATCCCTATGTATAGTGTACATTAGATATATATTGTGTAAAAAATATTTAAATAATCCAAACTGACAGAAGAATTAAAAAAAAACGCTAATTAACCGATATTAATATTACAACCGCTTTCGTAGTTAAATTCCTATTCTGTGTTCAGTGGTATATGAAACATTTGTGATACGGGAATACCCAGAATTGAAATAGATACAACCAGTAAAAGCTTTTTACAATGATTAAAGTACTAATACCCAACTTAGTATTTTGAAATGCAAATAGCAAAATACCGAATCTCCAGTCGTTTGTGTAATTAAGGCGATGCTATCAAATGCCTCAAAGCTATTACAAGATTAATTATCACGTTTGACTTGTCTGCAGAAGTCATTTGAGTTCATTGTAAGAAGCTTTTTAAATTACTGACTGACCAGTGACCGAACATATTTACTAAAATATATTATTGCCTAGTCTATGAACATTTTTGTAATCTTTGGTGGTTACTGTATAATATATATATAATTATATATACATTACTGAAAGGCATTTAAATTAAAAATACTAATTTCTTTATTTAATTAGATATTCGACATTACTATAGTCTTGTCTATGTTACAATAAAAATAAATAAACTAAAGTGGAAATCGGCGGGGCACATGGCAAGATGAACAGAGAAGTTGAGCGAAAAAGTACTAAACTGGTGTAGTAGTTACAACTAACGAAAAAAGGAAGACAACTTAGAAGGTAGACCAAATAAAAGAAACAGCAGCTGGTACTTGCCAGAGAGTAGCACAGTGCAGAGAGGAATGGTGGGATTTGGAGGAGACCTTTGCCAAAAAAGGGACACACGTATCTAAAAGAAGATTGAAATAGAGACTTATTTAAATGTCTTTTAATTCAGATACTTTTAAGTGTCTTTAGGCGCATGAGGGTAAATTACACAACGTCACGAAGATGTGCAACGTTTTGGTCCAAGAAATGGGAGAGAGGGATTCAGACCGTGTGAGAAGGGCGAATTATAGAAATTATATATTTAAAATTAATATTTCGTAAAGAGAATTTATTAAATATTAGTATTTTATATCTTATGCAAAATAATTTATTGCATCTCAAATGACGAATTGAAAATTTGCCACGTGTTTTTATTACCGAATAAATAAATTAAAAAAAAAAATATAATTTGTATTAATTTTCGACATTTTTAATATATTAATGACAATTAAATTCCTTAAATTTCTAACATATCTTCCGTTTTCCCTCGGAAATCTACAGATAATTTATAAACAAGACTTAAAAATTAGTTTGCCAAAGAAGTTTCACTTCTGACGTATACTTTGTACGAACGCACTTTTTTATTATTATCTAATATTCAGCCATTTCGTATTACGCACTTTAGTGGAAATGAGTCATTTTAAGAATCGACTTAACCGCAAAACAACAATCCAAACTGAATTGAGGCTCTTATCAGATCGTAACTACCACGTATATTTGGAAAACTAGGCTAATAAATGACTGTGTAGCCTATTTTCCTGGCGGTTTTCCCTTCTATATGAAACACATAAATCTCTTCAATCTTCTGTGTTAACGGATTTTCTTATACGTAATAGGGTCTTTGTTTTGCTTATTAGAACTTATGATGAATAAAAGCACATTTTCCTTGAGACTCTCAATATCTTTTTAATTAGTCACTGATATTTGAGAAAAGAAGAAACAAGTAAATACTATTATGTTATTATCTTTAACCATTTTGCTTTTAAGAGGTGTCAAAAGTTAATTTGAGTAAAATTCCGAGGGACTCAGCGCTTTGTATGAGTTTCGTATGTCAATATACATTTTTGATCTTAGCAAGTAAAAAAGATGATTTATGCTTTGTTAATAATAGTATGTGGCTTGGGCATTAAATTTAAAACTTTGTGTCGTTTTTATATTTTTTAATTCACATATCCTACCATAATAAAATAAAATATATATTTTGTATAATTTAATTTAAACTCAACATTTAAAGTTTTATAGAAATGTTTTTTTTAATAAAATAATTCAATCTAAAACATAATATATTACATTTGAAAACCAATGTCGTTTGTAGTAATATAACAATACAGTCTTGTCATGAGCGCGTTAAATGCATAATATGAAAATAATTCTGCTACTTGTTATGTTAGTTCATTTTAAACCAATTAATCAATGACCGGGTGGTAAATAATAAAGCATTTTTTCGGGAAGAATTTAGGTATCCATTTTTTTTAAACGATAGTTTATTGATTCTTTCTAAAGAATGTAAAATTTAGAGGCAAAAGCTTTTATAACATATACAAATCTATATTTATTATTAGTATTATTGTACTGATTATTTTATATTTATTATTTCCGAACCAATTCGACTTAAGATCCTTCGAGAAAAGAGCGTACCAATTCTTAAAAGGCCGGCAACGCACTCGCGAGCCCTCTGGCATTGAGTGTGACCATGGGCGGCGGTATCACCTAACATCAGGTGAGCCTCCTGCCCGTTTGCCCCCCGTTCTATAAAAATAATACTAATAAGAACGGCAGTTAGCGCTTAGCTCTTAGGTTATTTTAAAACTTATGGTATTTTTTTGTCATCTTTCATTTATATTATAAACTTATTAATTATAAGCATTATCTTTGTGCTCGCCGTCCGTATTAGGCTAGTATATTCTAACTAGGCTTCACAGTAGTTCTAATTAGATAACCCGTGTTGCGTTTATATATAAATAACAAAAAAAAAAAAAATCTCTGCATGATTCCGACTGATGTAAAGTATTTGCAACGTTATTTACAGAATGTAATAATTTCGTGTTTCGATTTAAATGTGCAAAACTTACGTGAACCATTTTTTTTATGTAATAAGAGGCAAACCGGCAGGAGGCTCACCTGATGTCAAGTGATACCGGACACTCACATTGCCAGCAGGCTCGCAAGTGCGTTGCCGGCCTTTAAAATAATGTTAGCTTGAAGAAAATTGTGAGTGCTATCAAAATATAGATGTTATTTATACATTTTATAAAAAAACTAGCTGACCTGGCAAACGTTTTTTTGCCATGTATATAATTTATAATAAAAAATAGGTGTTGATCGTAGAGGGGTGAAAATTAGGGGTTGTATGTATTTTTTAATGCTGAATCATAAAAAAAATAGAAATTAGAAATTTTGTCTAAAATATAAAAAATAAAATTTAGGGGTGGACTACCCCTAACATTTAGGAGGATGAAAAATAGATGTTGGCCGATTCTCATAGATACCGGATAAGCACAAAAAATTCCATCAAAATCGGTCGAGCCGTTTCGGAGGAGTTCGATTACGCACCCCGTGACAGAAGAATTTTATATATTAGATAACTGCGATAACGCTACAAAATTTTGTCACTTTGAATATTTACTGAATAGTTATAAAACTCACCATCAGGCACATACACATTCAAGAACAAGCAATCTTCTGAAAACTCCTTCTTCCGCGGTTCCTCCATTTGGCCCTCCAACAACTTTGTAAATAGCTCATCGTGTCTGTTCAGTGGATTCAAGACATCCTCTTTCTTAGGACCACTCTGCATACAGTCCGGCGCGAAAGCTGTCGCGTTTCTCACACCTTCCCACTGTGGCAAATCCGTGTACTCTGGAGGGCTGAATCTCCTAAATTCAACTGGAGGCTGGGCATACGGGATTCCGAGATACGCTGCGATCCTCCGCGTCCGAAATCTCGTGATATACATTCCAGATATTGTGCCTTGGTTAGCTATATTAACCTGTTTGGGTTCCCGCGCTGAAAGAACAGTTGATAACAACGATAATACGATGAAAAACAGCATTTTGATTACGTCATAATTGAGACCCGAACAGTTTGGAAGGTGGTGCGTTACTGTTTCTCGTGCTGAGTTTGGGTCATAAACAGTGGGGTTGTCCGTCGTTATAGAAACCAAGGAATCGCTTTTGCGAGCTTAAAGTGGGCAGAAGTGCCACGATATATTTTGATATTTGTAGTCTTTTTTAGATTTGAATTGATTTGGATAATATGTCAAGGACCTATATATATTTATCCTAAATACTATTGATTTTTTCAATTCACTAGTATATTATTTATAGCATATTGTTATTAATTATATCATACACACACTCAAAACATATTTAAACAGATTTAAAAAGATTGGCGGAGAGTTTATTGACAGTTCTTCTCTTCCGTTCTACGCCCGTGATTAGAGAACTGGCAGTAAATGTATATTTAGAAGCATTTCATATATATTAATTTTTTGACGTTCATAAGTGTACATTTTGTTACCTATATATGAATAAATGATTTTGAATTTGATTGATTAATTTTATTTGTTTAAATATATTGTTTAAAGCTTGTGCATACACCATAAGAACATAAGATGCATCTTTACTTAGAATAAATCATATTTGTTGGAGTTGCAATTTTTTTTAACACAATTTCTTTAAAATAGTGTCTTAATATAAAAGACAGAAGCTCACACAGCTCTTCAGCAATTATATTTTAAAGAATTTCCTCAAACCTACCTACCTACATAATATGTTGTCGAATTTGGCTTCAAAAAGTGTCCTTTCACTATGCAAATATCATTATAATGGCGTCCTTTGTCCACGGTACTCAACCAGATTGACGTTTCATATCATCTTAATTATAAGCTGAATAATGGGTCTTTGTTTGCTTAGTACTTAATATATTTAATATGAAGTTAATTCATATTCCAGGTGGCAAATTCATAATCTCATATTTCTAATATTTATATCTGTAACGTAAATTCTAAGTAACTGGTTCACATAATCAAAACTTTTGACGTAACATACAGTTTTGAACTATACGGAGTCAAATAGATTATGTTAAAGTATGCAGTGTGTGCTTCATCTTTGAATTTCATATTGATATAAGCTTGTGAATTTCTAATTGGTTGTTGGCGTTGCATAAGAAAACATTAAAATGTCATTCATAGGAAATCTTAATGGTATTTTTTTAACATTAATAGTCATCATCAATTTAGTTCAATAATTTGTACAAATTTAAATCATAAACCCTACGGATTTTTATAAGAATTTATGTATTTAAAAACGTTTGCAACTTGGTAGGAATTCAAATTCAAAAAACATTTATTCGGTAACAGAACTAACACTTATGAACGTCAAAAATATATATGAAATGCTTCTAATTTTACATTTACTGCCAGTTCTCAAATCAAGGGCGTGGAACGGAAGAGAAGAACTGGCAATAAACTCGCCACCACTCTTTTTTCAAGTGATTAAACTCTTAGTATTTTCCAACCATTCAACATATACATAATTTACACACAAAATCTGACCAATTGAGTCCACCGATATTGCAAAAATTATAAATAAAATGGCAATTCTAAATGTTATTAAGTCTATGAGGTAAGCTTGCGACGCGAGTGGATCGCGTGACGGGCTAAGTATTGGAGTCATTGCATTCCGGCTTCGAATCCACTCCAGCAATCTCGTCTATATAGGTCAATGCGACCATACCATCGATTTTTTAAAGGGCTTTAGAACGCACATTTTTACAACTGTTCTGCTATTTAATTTGACAGCTATTGATGCCCTTAGCCAGGCCAGCCAGGTCTTGCGTTTCTTCCTGACTAATCGACTTTTTATTTGCATAATAAATATGGCGGTAATAGTGGGAATGCTGGATTTCCTTATGTTAGATGGGTCATTGCAATGCCTAGATGGTAAAAAAAACAAAAAATAGTATGTGTTTTTCTTTGTTGTGGTGATGTGTGCAAAAGTCAAAAATCATTTAATCATATAGGTAACACAATGTACACTTATGAAGGTCAAAAAAGAAATGAATATGAAATGCTTCTAACTTTACATTTAGTGCCAGTTCTACAATCAAGCAAGGCAAGGCGTAGAAGAAAGGAACTGGCAATAAACTCTGCGCCACACTTTTTAATCGCCATGTTTTTTTTTATACAACGTTTGTAAGGAGCTGCAACCATTACATGGGTAATTAATGATTAATTTTTAATTTTATAATTGAATATACTTTAAAGCTTACTAATATAATATTTAGAACATTTTTGTTACTAACACAATAATAACCATATGTACTTATGATTTCCTGCTGGAATAGGAAAAAATCGTGACCAAACAATCAAGGTCTTAGGCCCAAAAACCAAGCACCAGATGCAAGCTGATTACCTAAAAACAAATATTAGTGAAACAATACGATTGGATAGTAAACAAATGCTTCAGGTTTATTGAATGCCGCATATAAAATTATATAATACATATCTCCACCAACATTGCTGATATCTTAAATAACATTTAAGCGCGCTCTTAAAGTATCGGAGGGTGGGTAAGCGGTGTCCAATATCGTTCAATTTTATTGAGCTACAGTGCCTTAATGCTGCAATATTGATACTTTAGACACCTTGTTATATTTTCTCTTGAAATTTATAGCTTTTCTACAATGTAAATAAGGGCTCTATACCATACACTAAAGAGGACAAGCAAACAAATTATAATCAGTAGGTACGTAATAAAAAAAAATAGGTAATAAAGTAGATGAAAGATTCGAGAAATATAAGGTTCTCTTTATTAAAGATGTAAAATATAAAAAGTCTGATATAAATGTATATGTTCACTCAAATATATAGTATTTACGATAGTCTTTATCTAAGTAGTAATAGTAACAATAATTAATAATGGATAAAAAGAAAACTAAAACAAATTTAAAAGTTTGGTCCTTGGCAGCATTTCCTCGCTGAAAGTCTGATTGTTTTTTAAAGAGTTAGTTATTTTGAAGAATAGTGTTTGTATTATTTGAATTAGAAAAGTGTTTTAATTAATTTAAGAATACATTATTTTGATATACAATTTCTAATAAAATGGAATAATACTATAAAATTAACATTAATATATAAAACTAGTGGACCCCACAGACGTTGTCCTGCATGATATTTCAACCGATTAAGATATTAAACAAAGTATGAAAGTACCGACTGCAGCGCCATCTGTCGGGCTGATTTGTGAATCTAAACCATTCCCAGATCCCCTTGAAGACACACAAAAAATTTCCGGGAACCCAAATAAAATATTAATGTAGAATAACAAACAAAAAAAATATAATAGAATTATTTACACATCTTGAAATTACTATACAAACGTTTACCTCTTTCTAAACATTTCAAAACCTTTCAGCTGTAATACTATTTGTCTTGGTCTGAATCGATGTGACGAACTCAAACGATATCGCCGACAGGCACATTTCATATTTTTATCAATTCATGACCTCAGTTGCATTGATCATAAACTCTGTGACCTTTGAACTTACAAAGACAAAACTTTGTGCAAATATTTACGAGGCGCTTTTGACAAATTTTTTTGTGACCGGGTACGATTGCTTCTGCGACAACTCATTTAATGAATACTAATTAGCAATTAAATGAATATGACTTAACATAGTAAAAATATTAACGGTGAAGTATGAGGACACTGAGTTATCCATTCGCTTGCTTAGTCTATCTTAATATATATAAATTACATGTCACGTTGTTTGTCCGCTATGGAGTCCTATACTACCGAACCGATATCATTCAAATTTGATTACATCTCAATTTATACCCGCAATATTATTTTATTGCAAAATATTTGTTTATTGATGTGCCTCCGGAAAACATACAGCATTGTATAATGAAAAAGCAATGTATACTTAGCCATGAAGTGCGATACATACCGAGTGAAATAGTTCCGCTTAGATAGAATAGATGGCGCTGTAATCGCCTCAACTTCATACTTATCTTAACCAGCTAGGACGTTGTCATTTCCACAGTCATAGCGTTGTCTACTTTCGCCGCGTGCGGTCGAAACCGAAACGACTCAATAACGACTTAAAACCTTATAGTCTTTCTTAGTGTTAATTATTAGCAAAACGTATTATTTATACATTACAAGTGCGTAATAGACTCACGATGCCGATAAGGCCGGCGCCCGGGCCGATCAGGCAGGTAGTCTAAAAAAGTGTCGAGCAAGGTCACGAACAAGACAAAGAGGACTCCACGTGCACCAGCAGCGCGTCTGATAGCGACTTGGAGCGCGAGGGACCGCCACAAAAGAAAAGGAAACGTACTCGCACAGGTAACGGTCGATCCCACGATCGACGCGTTATATAATCAGGTGAGTTTCCTCACAAATTTTATAATGCATCAACAATATGTACCAAATGTCAACGCCAGTGCGTCCAATGACGAGGGTACCCACCGCCCGACCAACTACTATAGCGATTTTTTATTAATCCGTCGACCGGGAAAAAGATTACAAAATAAAAAATAATTTACAAAAATTATAAAAATATAATAATATATTGAGCTTATATAACTCCAACATTTTAATACTCCCACGTGGTAACACATTAGATCCAAAAAAGCACTGATAGACATATTGACGTCTCCAGGCTTTTGTAACCTTAAAATTAAAGACGAAATACGTTGTCTTATGTCAAAGGGAATTACTACAATCTGGATTACAAAAAATCATAAACTGGACTCGTAATAACCCAACAGAATTAAAACCCGCAAATCTTTTCACAAAAATATCGTATATTTTTGGTAATGAATCACCTTCTCACAAATTGCATGAACAAACCCTGCAAATTGTATGCGGAAAACGAGCGGAATGTATAGAAACTACGCGTAAAAAATTAATAAGTGAGATTTCGGACAAAAATTATTCAAACTGCGCTTAGTAATATACCTCCTATAGCGAGGAATTTTTATTTGACAAAAATAAGCTCGCGTCCCTCATACAATCCCTTGGTGGGCCGCAATTCTGGTTATCTCCGCCGTAACCTTCAAGAGTAAGAGAGCTTTTTAAACCTAGATACAAAGAATCGTCAGCCAATCCAGGCACAAAATGGAAAAAAATATTTTTGTAATACCTACATAAAACAAGAAACGATGCGAACGTTTAACACGAAAATCAAACTACCCGTTGTCTAACAATGACGGAAAAAAATTACTATCCAACACAATTCAAGGATTCTGTACAAGAAACCGCCATTGTTAATGCCAACAAATCGAATAGTTAGTGAATACACAATCAAGCAAGGTATCCTACAAACAGTTCTTAACAAAACCCTCAGTTTTATATCCAAAATAGTTCTTCGCAGGAAAAGCGACGGCACGATGCGTCCTATTGTAGATTTGCGAGAACTAAACCGATTCGTGAAGACAAAACATTTTCGGTTGATCTCCCACGGCTTAGTCCCAGACTTTCTTCAACCAGGGGACTGGATGATAAATAGATTTATCACAAGCCTATTTTCATGTACCGGCAGCGAGATTACACCGACCTTTCTTAAGGCTCAGCTAAAAAGGGCAGTTATACGAAAATATGACTTGCCTTCCTTTTGGGCTAGCGTCAGTACCACACCTTTTCTCTGCAGTATCATGTTGGGTCGCGGAGACCTTACGTGCGAAGGGATGTCGAGTGCTAGTCTTCCTAGACGACTACCTTCTGGTCAACCAAGACCACTCCAAGTTAAAAGAAAATTTATTTATTTATTTAATTATAAGTAATCTTACAGCTAACATACATAATATTACAAAACAAACACTTAGACAGTACAGAAAACATTTTCAAATTTTACTACTAAACACACCCTCAGGGTATTAGGAGTAGCTAAACCAAAAGTCGTGAAATCCGTCCGTCACGTGGGACCCGCGAATATACTAGACTGGCTTTCTTCCAACCCCCCTAGGGACACTATTCGATACGGCTCGCAGAACAGCCACAGTATTGCATTTAGCATTGGGCCGCAGGGTTCACTTTATTAGAAATTACTGACGAGCAATTCGTAGATGATGGTGGTAACATTTATTTAACACCGGTATTCGAAACTAAGACAGACACTCAAGACGCCAGCCAACATGGAGACTTTCTGAACACCACGATAAAACATGTGCCCTATCACTTTAGTGAGACTTCAGTTATTCCTGACGACTCATTGGTCTAGTGGTTAGTACCCCTGACTGCAAATCCATGGGTCCCAGGTTCGATTCCCGGCTGGGACGAACATTGGTGTGATGAGCATTTGGTGTTGTGCTTGGGTCTTGGGTGTTTAAATATGTAATTTTATGTCTATCTTTCTATAATATGTATGTATATCTGTTGCCTAGTACCCATAACACAAGCTTCACCAGCTTAGCATGGGACTAGGTCAATTGGTGTGAACTGTCTTTAAAAAAAAAAAAATAGCTTTGAGTAATAGGTACAAGAAGATCTCAAGTAAAAAATTTAAACAATATTTTTATATCCATCAACAGCAAAATAATTGGGTCGAAATTCAACCACTAGATGAAATTTTTTATTACACGGGGTAATTGGAAATCTTCAAATACGAGTACATACATTCTTTAATCATTACTGCCGCAAGATAGACTCTCGTAGAGAAAACTCATCACTCTTTCTTTATTACATTTGCACCATCGTAATTATAGAAATACCTTGTTGTGATGATAGGAAGTTTATATTATTATGTTAATTGTACATCTCAATCAATATATGTAGTTATATTTATACCGTAACTAAGAATAATAATTATTTGTTAATACTTATGCTTTGATTAAGAATATTGGCAAGTAAATAAAATAGTTATATAAACAACTAGCAAACCCGACGAACTCCGTTTCGCCACCAGATGGCTTCGTTTTATGTAACATTTCGTTTGGTGATCCCGCTTTTCTGTTGAAATTTTTCCTGAATTTTCTTTGCTATAAACCTCACGGAGCCCGAGACCTTTCCATCGAATGCAAAACCGTGGAAATCGGTTGGTGTGTTCTGGAGTTATAGCGTCAGGAAGGAAAACCCGACTTATTTTTATATAGTAGATAACGGCTTTAGCTAAAGCCTTTAATTCTTCATAAGCATCATAGCGTTGTGTTTTATACTGTACTTTATACATCCACCAGCAGATAACAAACACGTCTTCATTATACAATGCTGTATGTTTTCCGGAGGCACATCAATATGACGGTTTTACATAAAAATAAAACCGATATTATGTGCCGAGAAGGAAATATTCATATCCTGTATTTATTTCAAACCAAGTACGTAAATTTTTTGCTTTACATAGTGTATCATTAAATCATTTCAAAGCGGTGTTCTAATATATTATTTGAAACGCTTTGAACCAATTACAACTTCAATTATAGCAAGAAAAAGGCTGAGTAACCCGTATATTAAGGCCGATTGTAATACTATAATTTTCTTTCTTTTCGCAAAATCGCGCAAGAGTAACCTTGACATTTGATGTAAGGTAGAAATAAGTGTATTCGTAAGGTTAAATGCGACTACATAATATATATCTAATATATAAAATTCTCGTGTCACGGTGTTTGTAATAAACTCCTCCGATAAGTACGACCGATTTCGGTGCGCATATCAGCTAGGTCTGCGAATCAGACAACATCTGTTTTTCATCTCCCTAAATGTTAAGTGTGGTCCCACCCCTAAAATTTTTTTTCGACAAAAATTTTTGTGTTGAATTTTTAATCATACAGCATACAAAATTACATACAACTCTTAAATATCACCCCTCTACGATTAACGCCTATTTTTATTACAGTAGATAGTTATTTTTATTGAAGTAAAAAATGTTTCCTACAAATAATAGCTAGTAATAATATTCCTAGGGATCAGAAGCGGTAAATATTAAAAAAAAACACAAAACAGTTAGTCAACCTAGGAAGTTTTATTCCTTACATAATGATTTTATTTAACTATCTACAACAATGAAATAATAATCGACCGAACATAATAATTAACACAACTAAAAGCCGAAACTAATACATAGGACAATATTTTCAATAACTGCAGGTGTCGATGATAAAGATACAAGTTGCTAAATTAATCTCTTGTTTAAGAATTTCTTGCTTAGCATATAGACCCGAAAGTCCTCTTCGAATCGCAACAGAAATTTAAGCAACAGCCAAACTCTTGAAGACGAATAAAGCTCAATTTACAGTAGAGTAAGTTTCTGAACTTCACTCAACTGTCTGCTTCAATTACATTATGCATGAAACTACATTATATTCTTAGCCTAACTAACTAATTTAATGCATAGATTAAGATAATATATTTTTTATTACGAACTAAATTACTTTCACTCAATTTACATTTTATTGCCTCTTATCTACCACGAATCCTTTTCTTATCAGAATTTTTGGCTAAATAGTAAATCAAGCTGTGTGACCTTGATCACAGTATAGTTTAGACAGTGAACTATCTAATAAAAACGTTAGCGAACCGTGAACTCTAAGCTTCCACCGATTTGTTTTAAAAGACGAGTTTTGCTAGACTCCACTCTAAGGGACATCTGTGCTACAACTGAGCGTTTTTAAGGATGTTTTTGCCGCGCACTACCACTATGTTGAACCAGCTTCTCACTGATGTATTTCCGAACCAATTCAACTTAGGGTCTTTCAAGAAAAGAGCGTGCAATGCGAGCCCTCTGACAATGTTAGTGTCTATGGGCGTTAACATTAGATTAGAACTTCCTGCCCGTCTGCCCCCCATGATATATAAACAAGTCTGTGAATCGTATATGATAAATGTATATGTGTTATCTATATCACACATAACTACAGAAAATAAGTGAAATATACACTGATATGATTTGCTAAACTCCGTAAAACACGTCGATAAAATACCTTATGGCAATGTTAGTCTATGGGCGGTATCACTTAACATCAGATGAACGTACTGCACGTCTGCGCCGTTTTAATAAAACGGTTCGTCGTGTATGATAAATATATGTGTTTGTTATACTATATCACACATAACTACAGAAAATAAGTGAATGTACACTGATATGATTTATTAAACTCCGTAAAGCACCTCAATAAAATACCATATTGCCGCGCACCACCACTATGTTGAACCAGCTTTTCACCGGAGTAAAATACAGCAGGGATATGCGTAAAAGCATTTCCTGACGTTAAAAAAAAGCTTCTCACCGATGTGTTTCCGAACCAATTCGAATTAGCGTTGAGGCTAAACGCTACTGTGATTTTATTTAAACTGTATTAGTTTTCGGCCAGCCTTGAGAACATTGACTACCTAACAAAACATTTCAAGGGCGCATTTATTGTTATTCATGAGGTCCAAAACCTTATCAGATGGTAGTTAGGGAACGCTAAACGGTCATTTTGGCGGTTTCAAGTTCTGTTAGTTATTGCTTCCTTCGCAGTACTTTGCATGCAAGGTAGGACAATATTTATTAAATAATGAGTAGCATTTATATTTAGGACTATTAGGTTTACGTTACGTTATACTATGGAGTAAGTATGTCGTAAAACAACTCCGATTGCGAGCTATTTTTGGTATAATGGAGACGGTTAAAACACATTACGTGTTCAGATTTAGTTATTTTTACCGCTCAGACCGAAATCAGCCAAAGGGGATTTTTTGTTGGTCCGAACTTTAAAGCTTATCAAAGTTTTGTTGAAAATAGTAGCTATTACGCGTAAGAATAATTATGTGGGAAAATAAATAGACTAGTTCTGAACGTCAGGGAACCTCACCGCCCTGCAACACTGAGTTTCATTTAAACAAAGATCACATAACTGCAGCCCTGCGATTCTGTAACTCACTTTTCGAACTCACACAGCGGTTTTCGCATCGGCGGTCGCTCTCAAATCAGTCGTTAAGCAGTCACCTTTTCAGAATGCCAAATCATAAAATGACTGCTTCACGACTGATTCGAGAGCGACCTGAGAATCGCAGGGCTGCAGTTATGTGATCTAGGTTTAAATAATGAATCTCTGTGTTAGATTGTCAAAGTAGCTGTGTGTGCTTCGGAATCCTATGGTGACTGAACACATGAGGAAATCCCGAGGGTCAGAAGTAATCAGTTGCTCGGATCCCCAAACAAAGACGTTGCGCCTACTGAATGCTGCCTCTGATACAATCGACATATTTATATGTTCGCAGAGTGAGTTCACAGTAGCGATATTGTGTATCTTATGTATTTAATATAATATATTTCAATCTAATATATAAAATTCTCGTTTCGCGGTGTTTGTGGTTAAACTCCTCCGAAACGGCTTGACCGATTCTCATGAAATTTTGTGTGCATATTGGGTATGTCTGAGAATCGGACAATATCTATTTTTAATCCCTCTAAATGTTAAGGGTAGTCCACCTCTAATGTTTTTTTTTAATTTTTAGACAAATTTTTATTTTTTATTTTTTTTATGATACAGCATTAAAAAATACATACAACCCCTAATTTTCACCCCTCTACGATCAACCCCTATTTTTTATTATAAATGACATATATGGCAAAACAACGTTTGCCGGATCAGCTAGTTTAAATATGAGTTCGCGTCCAACGCGCCTACAGAGTGCACGTGTGGCACGCGTACTGCTTGCGCTTAGCTATGGAATGCGTAAGCGTGTGATGTGATATCTTATGAGTTATCTACATATTATGTGCAGGAGATGGTGACCATACTAGAGTGTCAGTTCTGTTTGGTCCAGATTTAATTCTTGTCTGGATTGATTAAGACTTTGGTGTCTGGGTGGAACCGGACACATGTTATACCTATGTGTCTACGTGTGATGGTAGTGTTTTGAAGTGCGAGGAGTAAAAAGCAGTGTGGTCTTACGCATTGTGTGATTAATTGGCGACCTGGTGGAACCGGGGATACACTACGCCATCGGCGCGTATTGCGTCATCCAAGGGCGTGGAGGAATAAGCTGTGTTGGGTATACACATTGGTACAAGGGATAGAGACCCATTGTGTGTGTGTGTCAGTTGCGGCTGGGTGTAATTGGTGGTACACTATTTGTGTGTGTGATTGCGTCATCTCGACTAGCGGCGGTGATTTTAGCTTAAGTGTATGAATTCTAAGTGTGTATAGATTAAGATAGTTTATAGAATTTATATTGTTTAGATAGTAAGCTTTCTCTTTTCTTTTTTTTAAATTTCTTTTGGTAATGGGTCTTACATTAATTAGTGTAACACTGTAAGACACATTACTGGACGGGCAAGGCCAGGTCTCCATAAGGGGCCTGGACCAATTTTTTGTCGGCAAAATGGCTGAGTGTGACAAAAAGTGTAGGTCTCGCTCTAGATCCCGAAGGCGGGAATTTTTGCGTGACCCGTCGCCCTCCACTGTTGTGGTGAAGGCGATTAAGAAGAAGGCTGCGAAACACGCTGTTGGCCTTGAGGAGGCTGAGCGGGAGATGGTGGAGCAAGTGGCTCGTTCCACCTTGGAACGCCAATTGAGGAGTGCACGTCGGGAGGTTAGGCGTAAGGAAGAGGTGGATGTCTCTGAGGCCGCCTCGGGTGCTGCCTTAGAGGCTGAGAGGGCTAATAACATAAATGATGTAGTATTTAAAGAGGTGCCTGAATTAAGGGAACGGATGGTAGCTCGGGTTCGCCGTATTGTCGAAATTGCGGCGAAGTCGAATAATTTAAAAGGTGACTTTGTCCGAGACCTCAAGGTCGCAGCAAAAGAGCTAGGTGAGATAGTGGAAAGTCTTGCTGAGCGGTGCTTGGAGGGTGATGAGGGACGGCGTCTCGAAAGAGATAATATCCGGTTGAGGGCACGAGTGTCTGACCTTGAGTCAGAAATTGTTGCCCTCAGACGGGACTTTACCGAGCGTACAGCCCGCGCTGTAGAACAAGAAAGGGAAATGATGGCTCTGAGAATGGAGGTGTCGGGAGGTATAAGCAAGCAGTCGGATGAATTAGCGGGTTTATCGGTGAATGGAATCCGCGAAATTATGGCGGGGTTCGTATCAGAAATAAAAGGGGATTTGTTGGCCGAAATCATGCGGGCAGTGGGAGGCATGATGGATGCTAAGCTCGATGGAATTGGAGATCGTCTCCTCCCGAAGCCGACCATTCGTCCTCCACTGGCGGCTTCGCGGGTGGCGGATGTAGGTCACATTGGCGGAGTCGAGGGGTCTGCTGCGCGGAGGGAGACATATGAGGTGGGCAATGTTGCTATGGAAGGGGTGACTGAGAATTGGTCGACGGTGACGGGGAAAAAGGGAAAGGGAAAAAAATCAAAGGCGGGGTCCGCATCTAAGCCCTCTTGTGGGCCATCTGGTGTGGCGTCCTCTGCAACGCCCCTGGTGGTGGCCGTGCCCCCTGATCCTTTGCAGCTGCCAGTTGGAGGACAATCCCAAGGACAACCTGGACTGAGGCAACAGGGTCTTGGGGATGCAAAGTATGGGCAGGTTGAACGCAGTACTGCGCGGGTGCTCGTGGAGCCTACCACTGCCGCAGTTGTTTTAACGTTGCGGAAGGAGGCGGCAGAGAGGGGACACACGTACGCCGCCCTTTTGTCCAGAGCCAAGCAGGACATCAGCTTATCAGGTTTGGGCATTGAAAGGGTGAGCGTGCGTACAACTGCTACAGGGGCGCGGATGTTAGAGATTCCTGGTTCCCAGAGGGGGGAAAAGGCCGACCGCCTTGCGGAGTGCCTTCGGGAGGTGCTGGCGGACGTGGCTCGGGTGGAGAGACCAGTCAAATGTGCGGATCTTTACATCCGAGACCTTGACGATAGCGTAACAGTTGAGGAGGTGGTGACAGCCGTGGCAGCTAAGGGTGGTTGCTCTGCTCACCAAATTAAGCCTGGGCAAATTCTTAGGCGTGGCAATGGTATGGGGGACATTTTTATCTTATGTCCGATCTCTGCTGCCAAAAAGGTAGCCGAAGGGAGGCTTCTTATTGGATGGAGCTCGGCCAGAGTAGAAATACAGGAAGACCGACCTCTAAGATGTTTTAAATGTATGCGACTGGGACATACGAGAGAATTGTGTACATCAGACGTGGACCTAGGAATGGCCTGTTATAGGTGCGGGAAGGTTGGGCATAAGGCCGGTGAGTGTGGTTTGCAGTCACACTGCGTGGTCTGTGCTTCGGCTGGAATACCTGCGGGGCATAAGATGGGTGGACGGGCCTGCAAGCCTCCACCGGTTAGCAAAGGGGGTTTTACTGGGGCTGCGGCGCATCCGTCGCCAGAGGTGTTCCTCCCTGGGGAGTCTGGTACAATGTCTGATTAATATGGATCAAAGTTGCACCAGCTTCCTACAAGGGAACCTCAACCATTGCGCTGCTGCGCAAGACTTGTTCTTGCAGTCCATGGTGGAGTTGGGAGTGAAAGTTGCGGTTGTTTCGGAACCATACTACGTGGCCCAGCGGAGCCACTGGAAGGGAGACACTTTGGGGCTGGTGGCTGTTATTGTCAGTCCGACGGGTATGGCTATTACCCTTAGAGAAAGGGGGCCTGGGTATGTCATGGTTGATTGGGGGCCTTGTACGGTGGTGGGCACCTATTTCTCCCCTAACAAGCCGCTTCGGGATTTCGAAAGCTTTATTGGAGACTTAGGTCTTGCGATCCAGCGGGCTATGCCCAGGCCAGTTATACTGATGGGGGACTTAAATGCTAGGTCGACCGCCTGGGGTGACACTTATGTTAATCCCAGGGGGCCGCTTCTGGAGGAGTGGGCGGCAGAGTTAGGGCTTCTTTTTATTAATAGGGGGACGGAGCCTACATGTGTACGACCACAGGGAGTGTCACGGGTAGATGTCACGCTTGCCTCCTCAAACTTCGCATGGAGGTTGTCTAGATGGGAGGTAATCAGGGATTTGGAGACATTTTCAGATCACCGCTACATTAGGTTTGTCGTTAATGCTTCTGTAGGGCCACCTCTGAGGCCACGGACCAGTCGTCGGACTTTTCCGCGCTGGACCGTTGGTCGACTTAACCGGGAGCGAGCGGAAGAGGTTGCCATTGTTAAAGCGTGGTGTGCGGATTCGACCCCGGTTGAATGCGTGGAGGAGGGCGTTCGCAGACTCCAACGGAACATGACTGAGGTGTGCAACGCCTCCATGCCTAAGTGGAGACCGCCACCTCAGCGAAAGGCAACCTACTGGTGGACGCGGGAAATCGAAGACTTTCGCAGGGTATGTAGTGGTGCTAGGCGGGCCTATCTTAGGAGCTGCCGACGAAGAAGTGATGATCCGCAGGTTAGAGAGGGGTTGCGGTTGGTTTACTGTAGACACAAGAAGGTTCTTCAAGTGGCCATCTTAAACGCCAAGAATGAGGCACATAAAAAGTTCTTAAAGGAGTTAGACAGTGATCCATGGGGGCGCCCTTACCAAGCAGCTCGGAAAAGGCTAAAGGGCGCAGGGGCTCCCCTAACGGAGACTCTTGAGCCCGCCTTGCTTGATAGGGTGATTTCGGGGCTTTTCCCTCTGCCTCCGAACATCGTCCCTCCGAGAATGGTGACCTCGGTGGTGGATGGGGACGTCGATAGAGAGCAAGCTCCTGAGGTGACTGACTCCGAAATAGAGTCCATACTTTGTCGCCTGAAGAGCAGAAAGAAGGCACCAGGCCCAGATGGCTTGCATGCTAGGGTCCTGGCGGTAACTTTTCCTTACATGGGGGAAAGCATTCGGGGTCTGTTTGACTTATGTTTACGTAGTGGCCGGTTCCCGACGGCATGGAAGGAAGGCCAATTGTGTCTCATCCGAAAAGAAGGTCGTGCGCCGAACAGCCCTGGAGCTTACCGGCCCATAATTCTCTTAGACGAAGCCGGTAAGGCGTTGGAATGGATTATTGCCTCTCGTTTGGGCCGTCACCTCTCGATCGTGGGGCCGGACCTGGACGAGGCCCAATATGGCTTCCGGGCTGGACGCTCTACGATCGATGCTCTCATGGACCTAAAACAGTACACCAAGAGAGTAGTCGAGCGGGGTGGGAGGGCGTTGGCAGTGTCTCTTGACATTGCTAATGCCTTTAATAGCCTTCCATTTGGCGTGATCAGGGAGGCCCTTGAATTTTTCGGGGTTCCCCTGTACTTGCGCCGAATAGTAGGGAGCTATTTGGAAGGACGACAGGTGGCAATTGTGAACGGACAGGGTGAAATCGTTCGCCATCCGGTGTTGTGCGGGGTTCCACAGGGATCAGTTCTGGGACCGTTTCTGTGGAATATTAGCTATGATTGGGTGCTGCGAGGTGCACTGCTTCCTGGGATGCGCCTCTTCTGCTATGCAGATGACACTCTAGTCGTGGCGAGTGGAGGGTCATTTGGGGAGGTGGCTCAGCTTGCGATGGCCGGTACTAGGCTGGTTGTTGGGCGGATCCAAGCCCTGGGTCTCAGGGTGTCCCTTGACAAAACGAAAGCCCTGCTATTTCATGGCCCGAGGATGGGTCCTCCTTCGGGGGCGGCATTGGTGGTTGAAGGCGTTAGGATTTCAGTGGCCTCCTCCATGAAGTATCTAGGTCTTGTTCTAGATGGTCGCTGGAATTTCGAGCCCCATTTTAAATCTCTCGAGGGGAGACTTGTGAGGGCGGCAGGAGCACTTGGCAAGCTCTTGCCTAATCTTGGAGGCCCATGCCAGAGCGTGCGCCGGCTGTACTGCGGAATCATTCGCAGTATGGCCCTGTACGGGGCCCCCATTTGGGACGACGCGCTGATCAGGCGGACGAACCGTATGCTTATACGGAGGCCGCAACGAGTGATTGCGGTTCGGGCAGCTCGCTGCTACCGTACCGTATCGTTCGGGGCGGCCTGTGTGTTAGCTGGTACTCCTCCTTGGGAGCGGGAGGTGGAACTTATCGCTGCCTTATATCGTGCGAAGGCCGAGGTAATAGTTAACGGGAACGTCACGTGGGGGGAAATAGTGGGGCATATGAGGCGTCATGCCAGAGAAATTCTTTTCGAAAGGTGGTTTGACGATCTAGCAACGCCCCGCGCTGGTGCATTGACAATAGAGGCAATTCGCCCAGTCTTAAAAGATTGGGCGAATAGGCGTTGGGGTGCTGTGACGTTTCGGCTTTCGCAGGTACTGTCTGGCCATGGATGCTTTGGGCGGTATCTGCATAAGGTGCCTAGAAGGGAGGTGCATCCGTTGTGCCACCATTGTGGCGCTCCAAATGACACGGCGGAGCATACTGTGGCTGAGTGTGTCACCTGGACAAGGGAGCGTCATGACCTGGTATCAGTCATAGGGTCGGACCTCTCTTTACCGGGTATTATTTTAGCTATGTTAGGAAGTGAGGAGGCCTGGAGTGCAATGGTTACCTTCTGTGAGCATGTAATGCTGCAGAAGGAGGCAGCTGAGCGATTGAGGGAGAGGTCTGGGGATGACCGTAGACTGACCGGTAGTTCAAGGCTGGGGGCTCGACCTCGAGTGGCCCGGAACCGCAGGTCTTGAATGAGCCCTCTATGTCGGATATAAGCCTGGGTCCCTTGGGTAGAATGCCTAGCGAACCCCGAGGGCCCATATGAAGGGCGTGTGAAGGGCTGAGGTGTTTTTAGTGGGTGGGGTCTCGCTACCCCTCTGAATAGCAGAGGGTTTTGAGTGTAGACCCAGCCCCACAGTCCCCGCGTCAAGCTCGACATCGTTGATGCGGGCCTGCGTTAGCGCAAAAAAAAAAAAAAAAAAAAAAAAAGCTAGTTTAAATATAAACATTATCGTATTGACTTACTGTAAGGATAGTGTATGTATTTTGGTAAATAAATAAAAATAAAATGTCTGACACCCTTAAATCGACAACAACGGTCAGAATCCCGTGTTTACCTTTATATAAAAAATAGCCTTTGAACCAGATGCAGAAATTTAAGCTACTAAATTAAACGAATCTATAGGCACTGGATTTTTAAACGTATATCCTGGAGGACCTGCCATCGATTCTAACAAAATACACACCAAGTATGTACAATGTACATATTCTTCACGCGCGGCTTCCTTCTCGATAGCGTGTTTCAGTAAATTTTTATCCATGTGTATTATAACCAAGAAATCAATTTGTTACAAAGCGTAGGGTCTTAAAAGTTAAAGAAAGGTACCTCAAGATCCTGGTTTTATTTTTGGGCAAAACAATACTTTAGGTTACCTGACCAGGCTGTAGTATTGTTCCATAATGTACCTGGCTTTAAAAATTTGTAAAGTATATACAGCTTCGGATAAAATATTGTGTATTATTAGATGATTTGAAATCTTCCAACTTCCAAAGCAAACAGGGTTATTATTTATAGCACAATAATTAGTCTGAATATTAATAGGCGTAACTTGACATCTCCCTATTAATTATCAGTGATATCTCTGTTGCTTAATTAGCGGGGTTAATATGAATATAAAATATTTTCAATGAAGAAAATTAAAGTGGAAAACCACTATTCATTAATTACACCCAAAATCATAAAACAATAATAAAATAGTAGGATTTCAAAGTAATTTGAATTTTTTAAGGATAGGTAAATAAGTAGTACTAACGAAGTCAGTGTTCTATAATTAATATTCAGCAGATTTCAAATCATTAAACAGATTTCAAAGCGAGGTAAATTTCAGGAAACATATGCTTTTTCATTGTCGCTAAATATTTCAATTACATTGTCTAAGCAATTTGCTCGCGTGAACTACGCATTCAAATAGCTAACAAAGCTTATAAAATTGTTTGTAATTATAGTTTAAATAAAAGCAAGTGAGGTAACAAAAAATTTTCATCACGCGATCAAACACGCGACTTTTATTGACCCGACCCAACTTATTGCTTTTCTAAGAAAAAAATTTATTAGCGCGCTGTGTAAATTAGTCTAATTTGCATATAATCTAGTAGGAAAGCTTGTAACTGACTTAAAACAAAATGAATACACTCTAATCGTGGCTCCATTGCTTATGGATCCATCTGGATGGTTGTCTTACATTTGGCTTCGCAGTCAAAAACTTTGTACTATTAACTTATTGTCTATACTCAAAATTACAAGATAGAAGCGGAGCACAAATAACGTGGTGTTGGGTTGAGGTGCCTCAATTATTATACTTGTTTTGCATTTTGTTAAAAAACATTTTTTACTTTTTATACTCCATAAATGTGATCTTGCGTCATTACGCAAAATGAAATGATGAATTGAGGAATATAATAAAAGGCGCCAATATAAGAGTATTTCCTCCAACTTCAAGTGCACAGGCGCTAATTAAAGCGTTAAGTTGGCGCCTGGTAGATAGTACCGGTGACCCCAGAGCTGGTACTTTCCTCGCTCAACGAATAAGTATCGCAATACGGGGAGGATATGCTGCCAGCGTTAAAGGTACACTGCCACGGAGACAAAACTTTTTAAATTCGTTTTATTTTTCTTTTTATTCGTAATTGTAGCAATAAATTATTGTTATTAACTCATAAAAAACATAATAGGTATAATAATTGAAGGAGGATGTTAAACATGTGTTTTTTTCACTTGTAAGCTTATAGATTTGTGTTATGTGTAGCCCCTGTGAAACTAAGGATCAGTTGTTCCGTCGTAATAACGACAAGAACCTATACTAATTAACTTAGAATTTAGATATAATCTACACTTGTGTGACACTAAACATGAGCAGTATCGACCTGCCACACGTGTTACTTAAATTATAAGTTTTACTTTAGTTCAATTACCTAGTTTATAGAACTTTTTTTTTAACCTCCGGCAACAAATTTTTATGCTAAACAATAACTACTACAGTCTAAAAATATATGTTTATTATTCGCTATGAATTACAATAAAGTTATCAACGTAGGTGACTGTAATACCTATATCAATGAGGTTTTTGTGTGTCCAAAATTCTGGCAGAGTTACGATTTTATTTAGCCATTGAATTAGATATGACTTATATCCTACCTTTGCTAATACCATGTAAGTCATCAATTTAATCCGTACCCATGTGTTCAGAGTTCATTTGGGCCGATCTAATTATGATTTAGAGGCTCTTAACCCTTTTACGATTGGGAGAATCTCAACCACTAAAAACACATTAGGAAATTCATTTATATCGTCCGACAATTTCTTCCGGTTGCGAAACGCGTTGTAAATTTGTCTTGTGCTGTGTACCTATAACCAGGAAGGAAGGAGTTCGAACCGTACAATGCGCAGAGGCGATTAGAACTTGGAGAAACTGATCGTGGTTGGTAACACATAAGGCAAAATCACGTGGCCGTTCACCAGATGGACCGATCAATTGAAAGACTCGTCGCCCTCAAAACTATAATAAGAAGCCGGTGGCAACAGATTGTCCGCTCCAGATGTTTCTTTGCTAACCACGACACGAGCTAGACATGAGCTCCTGACTGACGAGAGAAGAACCAGTAAGCAAGCAATCGGAAGAAGGAACTTCAACGCGAAAACGACACCAACACATACGACAAACAAAATAACATGAAATATCTCTGGTTTATGCACCAATAAGGTTATACGGTAGTAAAGAGAAGAAAATAATTGTTTCATTTGTTTTGAATTGGGAATAAACACTTGATTGATTATATTCTTCATTTATTTTTGATCATTATAATTTTATCATCGTTCATTATGAAAATATGGAAATGTTAATTTATAAAATCAACTGTGCTTGTATAATCAAAACAAACTTTAGGTTCTGTAATAAAATTTGAGCATTATTAATATTAAGTGAATAATAAAAAATATCGTATCGTTAACATATCGTTGGGTGTGAAAACGAGTTCTTATAAATTATAAAGAGCATTAAAATTTTATAATTCCAGTAACATCTAATTATCAAAGGAAAAGCTATTCATTAATGCCTTTCGCCCAATGAGAAAAACAAAATACAGAAGCTTTTATATAGTTTAATGTGATTCATTAGATGCTTTTACAGTGAGTTTATAATAAATTGCTTAAGCCTTTTGTAGGTGAGGTGGCTTCATATTAAAATGCCACACGCAAATGACCCTAATGTTAGAACAGTATTTAATTTTATAAAGTTTTACAAAATTTAAGAACATTTAAATCGTTAAGATTGCAGTAATAATAGAACGACGTTTTAAAGTCAAATGATGATGTCGAATAGTTTTGTCTTGAATTCTATTTAAACAATTGTATAGGTCGGTTATCGAAAGCTGGCGGGTTCACAGTAGGTACTCACACTAATGTAGTTTCACATACAGTATGTTTCAAAATATGATTTTTTTCCAAGCTATATATTTTAGTCCACTCTGGTTTTAGTAAGGTTGGGTGGGTTGTAAATAAATAAAAATGTGTCAAATACATATAAATATTAGGTGCATACGAGGGTGGATCCAAAAGTTCTAAGCCAGACCAAGAACGCGAAAGAGTAGTTCGTGTAAATAATTTTTCATTTTTGACATACGCTCCATCTAGCCATGACTTTGTTGGTCGACAAAATGGTAATGTTTGAAAAAAGATCAACATGTATAATAAAGATCAACATAAACAGTAGCAAAAGCAAAACAATAACTGTCTCTTTTATACTGATAAGCTTGACCGAGCGTTCTATATATTTCAGTTTGACATCACGCCTCGCGCTTATTCACAGACACTACACAAGCACAAAGTGTAAATGTGTCGAAGCCGCCAGCTTTAAATAAAATACCTATATAATTGGGTAAATGCGCATCAGAAAAAAATATCGTTTCTGTTTCGTAAAAGTCTTTATTACAATTTACCTATGTTAACAGGAATTGAAAAATGTTCACTCACCAATGCGTAGCTACCAAATAAAAACTTGTTAAAAACAAATTACTCTTGATAAATACAATTGATAAAACCATAGTATAACAAAGAAAAAAGACAATTATAGCTTGGTTAGTCGATACTCCTTACCCTTTCAAACAACAATTTATCACTCTTAATAAAATGAATTTAGCGCCAAATACTGACTGTCAACTGTCAAAATCAAAGCAAGCACAAATTATAAAAAGTCCTATACTTGACGCTGGCTAATGCACAAGTCGTGCCAGAACCATAAAAAAAAAAAAAGTAATCTAAAAATCTATCTTTGTCTCATGGTTTATTTTAATGGATACATTTTCATAATAACTGTGTCTCACTTTTGTATTTAAATTAATATTGCTGTCGTGTTATGTAGATATTAGCTGACCCAGCGAACTTCAACAGTCAATGAATGTCGTGTTACAGATTACCTGAACTTAATGTTTTGTGATTTTATGAAAGTAATACAATGTAAAAAATACTTTATTGTAATTAAAATACAAGTAATAAGCGTCTGAACGCACGTAAAAATATTTGACAACCAATATAGTTAATGCTTTTACATTACTGACATTATTCTGTATTTTTTAATCTAAAATTCTTCATTATCCGAATATTCTGGAGATATATTGTAGATTCAAAACACTTATTTTAATACATTGTTTGATTTAAGGGGACATTTTACCGTATCGACGGGAGGAACATTCAATGTATGACAGTTCCCCATGAACATTGTGTATTGGAAATTTCTTTTGTATTTCGTCAACTTTTAGTAGTACTAATCTATACGGAGACTAGTACAAAAATCTCAATACAGAACCATGAAAATCGGTCCAGCCGTTTACGAGTTATAAGTGTTCGAAGAAACCCGACTTTGTTCTATATATTAATATCTCTAATTGTAGGGATACCAATTAAATCAACAAAATCGAGAACTTAAATGTGATTGAACTTATATGAACTCAAATTAACCAAGTAATGCATCGACACTTTACACGTATTTGTTTAGCAACGCATTCAATCTGAATTTAATCTATTTCGTCTCGTTAAAAGATCACGCTTCAAAAGCAATTTATCTGAAGTGAGGCAGCAATAATACGAAGTTATTGAGTTTAGATTTGCTTTGAAAAGTGCAAGGAACCTCGACATTCACTTGCAGGAATGAACTGTTTACGACATATTTTCGAAAAGTGTAATGGTGTTCACTAGTGTTAATTTAATTTAATGTTTATCGGGCTGGATCGACTGCTGTCTATTTAGACTGTCCAATATCCATGCACAAAACAAATATTATAATTCTCAAGTGTGTGCAGAGACGCAAGTATAAAAAAGTAAAGCGCAAATTCGGCCCCACATGGAGTACTGCTCTCACCTCTGGGTGGGGGCTCCCCAGTACCAGCTCCTTCCACTTGACCGTATACAACGCAGAGCGGTTCGAATCTCCGACGACCAATTCCTCTCCGAGCGGCTTGATCCTTTGGTATATTTGGTATGATACGATCTCAGGGATGACAGTCGCACACTGAAGCCACTTGGCTAACACAGGAATGATATTCGTAGTATCTAGGTTTAATATATTTGTATACATTGATTTGATAATAACCGGTTTGTTTAATATTAAATTCTCAAATCTCTCTTAAAGCCTCTAGAAGGTTAATAATTAACACATTTTAATAAAACGAATATTTGAAGTGTTTAGAAATTATTCAACCCTAGATAAATGAACTCTGTTATGACAATTAAGTTCATTTTATATACTTGGGCTTATCCAGGCAGACGACCGGAAAATTTCCATCAGTACAAGATAATACAGTGTATTTCTGTTGGGTCTTAATTGAACGACGCTTAATTAAATTGAATAGGTAATTTTATTCGTTTATTTTATTCTCGCTTGGTTTAGCTGAAACTGTCAAGTTAATGGAAATTATGGGACACTCCAAACTCAGTTGACGCCAACTTAATAACACTCGCCCAAATTAAGTAGGTATTTAATTTAATCGGCTGGTGTTGAGAGCTTACTTTATATTAATTTATTAAACTTATTACCATTATCATTAGATAAATAATTAAACATTTACACCGCCTTAGTTCCATTTATATTAGCACTATATTTTTTGACAAGCTGAATTATCAATGAATAATTATTCATTACTAGCAGACAGATGTTGTCCTGCATGATATTTCAAGCGATTAGTATATTAAACGCTATGATAGTACCGAATGCAGCGCCATCTGCTGGGCTGATTTGTGAATCTAAAACATCTAGGTCGTCACCCAAACACAGACAATTATAATATAATAATATAGATATTAAACGTAAATATTCATTTTTCTTACATCCTCTTTGACGATATTTGCAGCACGTCTTCTTTTATGATTTCTGTCAAGGTTATATCAAAAAAGTTTGAATTGTGTGCTGGTTAAGTATTTTTAAATTTTCTATATATATATATATATATATATATACATATATATATATATATATATATATATATACATACATATACATATATATATATATAGATATATTGATAATCAGTTGTAAAAGTTTCCCATGTACATGCCCATTACTTGACATATAAGCACGAAAATGTCAAATGCCATTATTGCGATGAGAGGAACTGGCTAAGCTAAGGCTATGACCATCATAAAAATCAATTGTCATTAACCAGTAATTCCAATAAATTACCGATATCTATCTTTATTCAGTTTGAGAGAAAAACGAGTTTATTAAAGAAGTTATCTGGCAATAGTTTATTCTTAATGACTTTCAACAACGAACAGATGTTACCTTTGACCTAGATAACTATCTTTTATTCTTGATTTTTTCTCTTTAATGACTTCAGAAAGAATTGTATAAGCTCTATGACCTAAATTATAAACACAGATTGTCTTGAGTACCTTGATGGCTGGAAGTTTTCCCAGTCCCATTGTCTAGGCATTTTCTTTTACGAACTAGCGAACTGTGGAAACGAGACCCTGTGGGAGATCTTCCCTGAGAGATACGATCTTCAACTGTTTAAAAAGCATACTTTTCACTCAAAGGCCGGCAACGTTCCCACTAAATTGACTGCCCTTTATGGGTGTTCCGTAGGCTCCTTTGCCCCCATACTATAAAAAATGTAATTCTTAACCCTTTTGAATCATTTATTATTAATATTTTTTTTTAAACATTTATAAGTTCCTACATCCGTGTAATACATTCTGCTGGCGTCACGTTTATGTCGTTATGGAAACATGTGCTTTTTACTTCCCGAATCCAAAATCAAAACCTAATAAAGAATATAGATTTATGATTTTTTACTTCTTCATAATACACCACAATTTCTTCACCATAGTTCATTTAATTGTGCGCACAAAAATCCATTAACGCACATCCGGGGTTTCGAACCTACGACCACAGCATTCGACCTCAGCATAATTGTAAAACTTATACAGTACAGTCATCTTTCAGCCAAGCACCTGTAGTAATAAGAATTTCAGAGAAACCAAAGTTTTTAAAGTAAACGGTGAAATTATTTATTCAATACATTTTATAAAGTTTCCGCAAGCTTTATAGGACGTAAAAGCTTTTAACGAAAGAGTTTAAGAATAATTGCGGTTATTCTTGTTAACAATGTTTAATAAAGAAACTTAATAAATGAGAATTTATGAATCTTGTCAATAATAAGAAAAAGTTTTCACAGTGAAATTTCATGAAGACCGTTTATCATAAGTCGTATAAATTTGAATAAGGTCATAACGTACTTTAAATATAGAACATTAAGCTAAATAATATTACACTGTACAACATACCTTAACATTGTTTAATATTTATGCTACGAATACTATTGTCGAGACTGTTGCAGAGATTTCTACATTAACTTGAATTTACTTAAAGTTTTGCACTTTTGATACTTAAATAAAAAAACTGTTTAACCGGATTAAAGTTATGTGTTATTATAAATTTACAATTCAATTAATCACTACATACGCTTTGACCAACCGAAAGTACTTGCAAAAGAAAAAAGATTCTTCCCAAGATTGGTACGGGAAGCCATTGAAATAAAAAAATACCCCAATTTCAATAGAGAAGAAGGCCTAAAATTGTCAAACACCTGGGATCCAATAATATCCAAATTAAAATCTCAAGAAAAACAATCCGCGAAAATAGAGGACACCGTGAGCCGTTTTTGCCAAAACCCTCATTTTAGTCGATATCAACTCCGGGGAAATAAATACAGATAATGCAACTTTCTCTACAGCTGTGATATTTTTTGACATCCAACACCTTTTGTCTTCAGTCACCGTGACCACGCACGCTGTAAAGCACGCGAAACGTCGGATAAATTTAAAATTATGTTAAATAATTGTAAATTTATAATAAATAATACATAAATTTAATCCGGTTAAAAAGTTTTTTCTTTAAATGTGTAAAGGTTACGTTAATCAAAGACAATACTATTGATACTTTTAATCATATTGGAAAATTCATTGGAAGTATTGTTACGCATGTAGAGATACACACTAGAGAAAGACGTGGAGGCTGTGGAGCATTCGGTAACTCATTGGTAGCATAGGCAACTCAATAAATATATGTCGGAAAGAATAGTGAACGAGTAACGAGGGCAGGACCTAAATAATGATGCAGGAATATCTGCGAGGATTACCCGGGGAGAAAGGAAAATGAATGATAAGAACATTGTCGTCTTAACGACAGGAAGGATGGAGGAGACAGGGATCGATAGTTGACAAAGCATCAAATATTCTATGCGTTGTCAAAAAATATTGGGAAATTATTTATTTTAAAAGTCATGCTAAATATGCATATTATGAATTGAAAAACTGTATGAGAAATAGTAATTTTGTAATGAATTAAAAACCACAAACTATTGCACTTTGACAAGGCTCTGGGTATAACAATTTTTATGATTGGAAAGAAAGATTATTAGGGAAATTGTGATAATGATAATACTGGAATGAAGATTCATTTTATAAATATGTATATCAGTTTTCTAAGAACACACACATACATAGCACGAAGAAATTAAAAGCGGAAAGCAAGTATTAAACGAAGCTGAAACTTCATGTTTTATTCAATTCAGTTACAAACTGTTGCTACCGCAAATAGTCTCCCTCATCTTTAATACAGTTGAGATTCGATTCGCTATAAAAATATTGCACAATCCACCATTGTAAGTATGAGTTTGTATCGTAATTATTGTAGGGCACTAGTGTAAATAGTTACCCAACACACACGATTATATCAGTGGTAGAGCGTGGACTGTATATTAATTGTTTCCAGGTGAGGTCAGGCGTAGAAAAAACACTTATTTTTTAGTTATTAACACACCACTTTATTTGAGCACAAGTTACAAGCACGAATGGGAGCGGAAGGAAATAAAAACCATAGACAAATATGTATATGAAGAAAAATTACAGATAACAAAAATAAACTATATCAATCGAATCATAGATACTATATTATGTTGCCAACATAAGCTGCGCCCTCAAAATGAACAATTTAAAATCTAATTGACAAATACAGCATAAATTTTACAACATAGGTTGTGTCGACATAGGAATACTTAAATATTAAAATTATACATTTTAGAATCAAACACCTTTATGAATCGATAGGTAGCAAACATATTTTTGATAATGCCCTATTGTGAACATGACCGTTTGAAAGAGTAACTTCGACAGTTCTAACTTGACCATCTTTCCCTGGAAAGATATTGGACACACGAGCCATAGGCCAATGCAAAGGAGGACTATTATCACTACGTAATATGACCAAGCTACCAATTCTTACGTTAGAAGAAACGTCACGCCATTTGGGCCTGCTTTGTAAAAGACACAGATAATGTTTACTCCAATATTTCCAAAAGTTTTGTTTCATACTTACGGTTATAGACCAAAATTTAAGTAAGTTAGTAGGTGTATCTGACATATTGTGTTCTGGATAAGAATTAAGAGGTGCTCCTGTCAGAAAATGACCTGGAGAGAGGTAATTGAGGTCATTTGGGTCGGCAGTAACTGCGGTGAGCGGTCTAGAATTAAGAACGCCCTCTATTTCTACTAGAACAGTATTGAGTTGCTCATACGTGAGTAACGCCTTGCCTACCACACGTTTCAAGTGATATTTCACGCTTTTTACACCGCTTTCCCAAAGTCCACCAAATATCGGGCTGTAACTAGGTATAAAGTGGAAATTAATTCCTCTAGCAGCCGCGAAGGATTGTACTTCGCTTTGGTGACTTCTAGAAGCGTGCAAGCGATACAGTTCATCTAATTGGTTCCTTGCCCCTTTGAACGTCGAGCCGTTATCGCAGTGGACGTCGCTGGGCAGGTTTCGTCTCGCAATGAATCGTTTAAAGCATGCGAGAAAAGTATCGGTTGTCAAATCTGAGGCTAGCTCTAGATGAATAGCTTTAGTGACGAAACATACAAACAATACAATGTAACCTTTGCCTATAGTTGGCTTCCGAATGCGGCTATTTTTTACCGAAACTGGCCCAGCGAAGTCAATACTAATTTTTTCAAAGACGCGGCACGCGTTTACGCGTTGCGTAGGCAAGGAACCCATCAGCTGAGCTGCAGCAGCGGCTTTCAATCTGCAACTGGTTACACATTTGTGAATAATTTTTTTTATTGTTCTTAGGCCATCAATGATCCAAAATCTCTGCCTAATAGAGCTTAATAATAGTTTTTGACTGGCATGTAATAGCTTAATGTGTTCATCTTTAATTATCAAGGCTGTTATCACTGATTCCTTTGGCAATATGGCAGGATGTTGGCTAGAGTAGGGGATTGATGCGTTTTGTAAACGTCCGCCTACTCTTATAATGCCATCTTTATCTATGAAAGGTGTCAGAGGTTTCAAATTGCTATTTACTCGATTGTGAACTTGTAAAGATTTAATATCACTCGCATAGTATATGCGTTGTTCATTATTTATAATTAACATTAGTGCTTTATTTAGCTCTTTGGTTGATAGAAATCCTTTAATTTTGTTGTTTTTGTTAGGATTAATATTTGTACAAAATCTAATCATATATGCAAGTACACGAGTCATTTTATTAATACTGGAAAATTTCTTTAACTTTTCATATAAATCACAATCAATGGCTGTTACTTTGACACATACTGCCCTTGTAATGTTTTGTTTAAGTTCGGGTAATTGTGTCACTATCTCTGATTTCAAATAAAATTTATAATCTTTATCATGTAAGAAGGATGGGCCATACAACCACATGTTATTAGCCTTAAGTTCATTAGGATGAAGGCCTCTACTGAGACAATCTGCAGGATTCTCATCAGTATTTACATATAACCAGTGATAATTATGAGAGAGCTCTGTTATTACTCTTACTCTATTCGCGACATAGGTCTGTAGTTTCGCGGAATCTATTTTGATCCATGCTAAAACTATTTGTGAGTCTGAAAATAGGTAAGTATTATCACATTTTATATTATTGGCACTCAATGCATTGAGTACCTTTACAGTTAATTTCGTAAGAAGCAAGACTGCATTTAATTCTAGCCTGGGAGTAGTAAGCCTTTTATTTAATGGATTAATTCTAGATTTCGAACATAACAATTGGATGTGTACATTGCCTTGTGTGTCAGTAGAACGCAAATACAAGCAGCAGCCATATGCAACTGAGGATGCGTCGGCAAAACCTAATAATTGAATGACTTCACAATTATTAGCTATGGCACATCGAGGTACACTTAAAGGTTGCATCTGTGACAAGTCCCTAACAAATTCTATCCACATCTGACGTATGTCTTGTGGGGGAGGAGAGTCCCAATCTGTATTAGAAGCCCACAGTTTTTGCATGATTACCTTTGCACGAACAAAAATTGGACCGATTAACCCTAGTGGATCATTGAACTTTCTAATATAGCTAAGTATGTCTCTCTTGCTATCATTTACACTAGTGTAAGGTTCAGGACATGAGCTTGTAAAGGTATCATCATTAATAACGAATTCAATACCTAAAGTTTTTACAGATGTTTCAGTTTTGCTTAAATCAACCTCGTTTTCTTGGTTGTAATTATTATTTTGTACATTTTTGAGTACTGAGTCACAGTTGGAAGCCCACTTGTGGAGCTGAAATCCTCCCAGAGCAAGTAACTCTACTAATTCAGTCTGCATTTTTAATAATACTTGCTTGTTATTATTATTAACCAACACATCGTCGACGTAGGTGTTATTAATTAAAATAGAGGATGCTAATGGAAATTGTTCCTTATATCTATTGGCAAGTTCAATCAGGCAACGAGTGGCTAAATAAGATGACGACTTTAGACCATAAGTGACAGTGGACAGCTGTATGCACTTGATGTCTTCATCTGGTGATTCGCGCCATAATATGTTTTGAAGTGAACGTTGACTAGGATCTAATCTAATGCACCTAAACATCCTACGTATATCGCAGATAAAGAAAAAGGTTCCTAATCTGAAAGCTATAAGTGTTTCTAATAAATCTTTCTGTACTACAGGGCCATTGAGTAAGAGATCGTTCAATGAAATTCTTTTGTTCGTACGCATTGAGGCGTCGAATACTGCTCTTAATTTTGTAGAACGAGCATTCTCTTTAATTACAGCATGGTGAGGGAGAAAATAAATAGGATCTTTCGATAAGTTATAGCTATTTATATTAATGTACTCACCATGATTTAATTCAATATATTCATCGATAAACTTTTTGTATTCGTGGAAAAGGTTTGTGTTTTTATGTAATTTCTTTTCCAAATTAAGAAATCGTTTATAGGCTAAGTGAAATGATTCTCCCAGTTCTAAGTTTATTTGATGTAACGGGACTTTAATAGGCATCGAAACTTGAAATGCATTATTGTCAAGCTTAGTAGTCTCATTAAAAAACTTTTCACAATACTCTTGTTCAGGTAATTGCTCGGGGAAGATTTCAGACACTCGCTCAGTTTCCCAAAATGCACTCAATGACTCATTTAAATTGCTATCACACTCCTGACAAAATAAAGATATAACCTGCTTACTGTTGGCAGTGTCATAGGCACTGCGTCCCGCTACTATGTGCCCAAATGATGTGTGAATTATAGATGGTTGCTTGGAGAATGTTGTGCCTGTTTTTGCAGGACCCTCGTTACTTATTGACTCATGGAGTGGCAACAGGGCCTGGAAAAAGACATCAGCTCCTAACAATACATGCACATCACCAGGCATATTAAAGGTAGCGTCAGCTAGATTGCAGTTAGCAGGAAAAGTTAGATTGGAAGTGTCGATAGGTGCTTGAGGCAACTTTGTGGTTATCGTTTTAACAATATGACAATTAACATTGACCTTATATGGATATACTATAGAGTGTACATCAAGGTTTATTTGCAAGTTAACTGTTTGCTCAGTGTTGGTAATGCCAATTATAATTGATGCATTGTTTTCTGGAACCTTGCCTAATATAAGGGCAAGTTTCTCAGTGATGAATGATACTTGTGAGGCACTGTCCAATAGTGCTCGTGCGTAAATAATCGTGCCTGTCTGGGAAATAAGCTTTACTCTAGCAGTAGGCAAAAGCACTTGTCCCCGAGGAGCGCTCGATAACAAACTGACAGATGGGCTCGATGGCTGTTGATCTGTTTGATGCAGTAATGTGTTATGAGGCTTTTTGCATTCACCACACTTAAAATGATATTTACAGTTACGTTTATGGAAAGACAGACATATTTTACACAGCTTATTTGCTAATACAAACTCTAGACGTTTTGTGGGTGCCGCCATTTTAAAATTTGGACATTGGAAAAGCTTATGCGGAGACTTACAATAGGTGCAGGATGTAGAAGTAGATGCAGTTACAGCAATACTAGTCAACCGTTGGGGTTGAGGTTGCTTGTTGGGAACGGAGTCGTTTTCCAATGACAATGCTCGACGTTCCAGGTAACCTAAAAGCTCCCCTACTGTGGGTAAACACCTGTTGTCTCTCTCCATCTGAAATGCAGAGCGTGTAAGGTTGTCTAACTTCCTCACTAGCACACACACAAGCAAGCTGCTCCAGCTGTCGACAGGCTCCTCGAGGTTTTTTAAAGCTGCGAGTGTCTGTTTAACGTCTGAAATTAGTTTACGGATTGTGTTAGGAGTAGAACGAGTAATGGGTTGCAAATCTAACAGTGTATGTATGTGTTCGTGTATGATTTTAGTTTTAATATCATATCTCTCTTTAAGTAATTTTATTGCTTCAGCATAACTATCGTCCTCTAATGGGAGGTTTTTAATTAAAGCTGCTGGCTCGTCACTTAGAAAACCTTTAAGATAATATAGCTTTTGAACAGGTGAGAGAGACTCATCTTTGTCAATCATTGCGCTGAAAAGGTTTATAAACGAGTAATACTCGGTATATTTGCCAGTGAATGTTGACATGACTACGTTAGGTAATTGAAGCTTTGACCTAATGCTCGAAGTTTGCTTACAATCTGAGTCGTTAAGCGTCTCATTTTTAGTGTTCAAATTGTGTTTTTTGATTGTCTTATTGATATTAGAGAGAATGTCGAAGTATATTTCTTCGATTTTACTAAAATCCTCCGGATCTTCAGGATTTTGTGCACATATTTGGATACAAGCATCGCTATATTCTTGAAAAACGCTGACGACCCTATCTCTTACAACTATAAGTCGTTCTAGCGAACGTGATTGCAACTCACCTGATATTAGTGCATTATGAATTTTAGTAATAGACATCTTTGCATAACCCCTTTTTGCAATATTAACTTTTGTGTCGGCCATGTTCACTAATAGGGCAATATATTGCTAGCTTTCCTAAGGTTAGTTAACACTTGAACCGAAAAAATACTTAAAACTATGTGTATTTTGTTACAAGTAATTAGTAATTACTACTAAAATCAAAATGGTGGAGTTGACGCTTGATGCTTGCTTACGCGCAGTACGAACGTTGTCGGCGACCGCGTCGTTTTCTACGGTGAGGCGCGCTGTGATTGGCTACTCAACTAGTTGCACTCGTACGTGATTCGTCGGTTTCGCTTGTTTGTTTGATTGATGTGCTCCTTCCTCTTTGTCTTTGGTTGTATGTTGAAGACTTTGTGAGGGCTTCGTAATAAAGATGGCGGGCGTATGTAATAAAGATGAGTTGGTAACTAACTTGATGTTGATGCTTTTTCTTTCTACGGATACCTCTGCGTCCTGGGTTCTGCGTTGTAGCTTCTTGCTGCCCTCGCGGGAGAATTCTTAAAGGCGAAGACGGCTCGCGGGAGAATTCTTTAACGAAGACGGCACGTGCAGACAAGGCGATGGTGCATCATAGAAGGACCATTATGTAGGGCACTAGTGTAAATAGTTACCCAACACACACGATTATATCAGTGGTAGAGCGTGGACTGTATATTAATTGTTTCCAGGTGAGGTCAGGCGTAGAAAAAACACTTATTTTTTAGTTATTAACACACCACTTTATTTGAGCACAAGTTACAAGCACGAATGGGAGCGGAAGGAAATAAAAACCATAGACAAATATGTATATGAAGAAAAATTACAGATAACAAAAATAAACTATATCAATCGAATCATAGATACTATATTATGTTGCCAACAATTATGACGTATATCGAAAACATATTATCGATTTTTATAAGATGTGTTTTCTTACGGAACGGTCCCAAATATCGTTTAAAGTGTACCTATGTTATGGATCGGATTTCTTAGGTAGTTGAAAAAAGTTTTAAAAGACAAAGTAAAATGATATTAACTTTTTTTTATAGGATATGGAGACAAACGAACTTACAGTCGTCCAAAAAGGGCAGTCATTAAATCCCAGTTTACTATTGGCGTTGCCGCCCTTTGAGGGAAGGAGAGATCTCAGCATACTTTTGCTATTGGCATATGTAATGGACGTCTATGAGAACATTCGGCAATAATTCAACGTAGATTATGTTTTGATACAGGATATTTTCGTTCTTGCTACGTCTCATACTAAGCTGCTTCTGCGGATTGCATTTAAGATTTTCTTCTTTAGTGTAAGAATAAAATTCAATGATAAAATTCTTTCTGATTGAATAGCCTAGATCAACGGAATAAATTGGCCTAGATAAACGGGCGTTACGCAGGGTTGCCTTCTCTTACTACTGCTGTTTCTAAACGTTTTAGATGGTGTAATACATAAGGTGTGCGATGTTAAGCAACGTGCTATTGAGTTCTGGTATACCAACCAGCTTTATGACCTTAATTACGCAAATGAATTATGTTTACTTAGATATTACGAAAGCCAAACTGAAGACCTGGAGGCTGAAGCAGCTAAAGCGGGACTCAAACAAAAGTATGGAACACCCAGGAAATGCGTAGACTGAAGGGAGGAATCAAAATGGTCTGGCACTTGGCTCGAAGTCCATTAAGCGAATGAAGGTATTTACCTACCTCGGAAGTCATGTCTGGTGGAAATCTACTATATGCAACTTAACGAAATTGGTTAAATAAAGTTTAACAAAAGGCTTTTATTATCATAGACATGAATACAAATACAATTATTTCATTTTACCTTATTACTACTAAGATTATTACAGAATTTCATTAATTGTAATAGAGTTATTACTATCATTGTTATCGTTATTTTGCAACAAAATTTCTCCCATACGTCGATAAAAAATTCATTCTAACGCCGATAAAGAAGTTTGACTTCAAAAAGCAACATGGCGCGTAACCGAAAAATGTGAAGCGCCACGAAAAATGTTACACTAAATTTTTTTCCAACCCCGATAAAGAAGTTTCACTTCAATGATAAGGATATTTCCTGTCGGATAGCCAAAGCTAGACCCACCTTCGCATTGAAAATGGGGTGAAAATTTAAATCTTTTGCGCCTTGAAGAATGTTTTGCTATATGCGAAACCACTAACCAAAAAAGCCACCAACGCAACGAATCCAGGTTTTTGTTAACCAGTACCAGTACAGATCCTGGCAAACTTTTGGCCTGAGAAGATTTCTAATGAACAACTACAGAACGGTGCTTGGACACGCCAATCAGCCATCAACCTGGATTGGACACACTCGTCGAAGGGGGCTTCCTTCATCCCCAAACAGGCATCAGATTGGACTCCCTAATGAAAAAGGAATCGTAGAATCGGAAGGAATAAACAATTCCTGCGACGCTCAGTTGTTGCCGAGGCTGAGCCAGTGGGTTGCTTTTTGAAGTTGAGTGAGTCATGAGTGGCTCAATAAAGAACGCGATGGCGAAGCACTGTGGAACAAACCTAAATTAATATCTTCGATTTATTTGTAAACTTCATTTTGACAAATAATTATTTTTAAATTTGCAACAGATCATTTCTTAAGACTTTAGAAGATTCAAATTCATATTCCAATTCGTATCTCAAGTCGCAATCTCGTCTTAAGCGCTGTCAAATATACTTTATACAGATAAAATGGTTTGTCATGAAACTAGATATAAATTTGATGAACGGGCCTAGGACATAAAATGTGTGTTTTAATATACTTTTTATATCGTAATTCGTATAACTTAATATTAACAATACACTCAATACACTCGATAAACAACTATAAATAGCATGTCTAACGCAACTCATCAGTACCAATCTAGTGGATATTATAAAAAAGATACAGGATGTGGATTATTTCGAATTGTAATAAGAATTAGTAAAAAAAGTCAATTTTCTTATAAAAACGCAAAATAAATTATAACTCTGCAGGGTTTGAGCTTAGGGACCTGCCGTAGAACAATTTTTTGATTTGACCGCTGATGACCTCCTCCATCCTCTAGTTGCGTTTGATCCACGACTTTTTGGCCACCTGTATATAAAATGTTTTCGCGACTTCGCAGGAGGCTCATCTGATGTTAAGTGATACCGCCGCCCATAGACACTCACAATGCCAGAAGGCTCGCAAGTGCGTTGCCGGGCTTTTAAGAATTCGTACGCTCTTTTCTTGAAGGACCCTAAGTCGAATTGGTTCGGAAATACTTCTGTGGGCAGCTGGTTCCACATAGAGGTGGTGCGCGGCAAAAGCCTTAGAAAACGCTCAGTTGTGGAACGACGGACGTCAAGGTGATACGGATGATACATATTTTGTATTTTGCCTTGACGTCTGATGATGAAACTCAGCTGCAGGTATTAGACCGAACAACTCCTCTGACCTCTGAATTCTATTATTTTTATTATATATTCGATTTCCAACCAATTAGTTAAATTAAATCAAAGGTTCTACTGTAAACTTCGGCATAGAGAATATTTCAAAGTCAGTTTTGAACTGGGCTAGTTTGTTGTTTATTGTTTGCTTAATTTCGGCAGCGACGTATGTAGGTTGATGTTTGACCTGACGCTACCGTTTTAGCTAATTTAATAATGTACCTTAATTTTTTTATTTTTTTTTTATTATGGCTCTGGCACGATTTGTGCATTAGCCAGCGTCAAGTATAGGATTTTTATAATTCGTGCTTTTTAACTTAGAAATTCGACCATGTCCTCCATGTACGGTTTAGGCACTCGCCCGGTATCGCGCAATCCTCCCAAAGGTCGAGAACAAATTTAAATTAAATTAAAACTTGCCCTCGAACCGGGAATCGAACCCGGTACCCCTCACCTAGCTGCCACTTAATTAGACCGCTAGGCAATGAGGCCCCTTAATGTACCTTGTGTACCTAATTGTATTGAAGCCAACGCAACAAACGTCTTGTGTAAATGAAAATAAAAAATTGTGCTTTTTTTACCGTACAGCCAATAACAAGTTCTTGAGGGATCAAACTAAACTATAATTTAATTACCACAATGCTGGTATAAATAAATAACAATTTCGGTTGTATTTTAAAAATTGATTTTTATGAATAAATTAATAAAACCTTTACCTTTAACGTACGCAATGCAACTTTCACAACAAAATATTATTTTTTAAGTAACTAATTAAATTCAAAGACCAGCACTCGCAGTGAGGAAAAGCATACACACACACACACACATCTCTGTGGAGTAAACCGTGTAATTTCTCCGGAAGGGAGCCATAAAGAGTTTAGTATTAATGGCTTTAATAATTGTAATATTGGAGCCAAAAAAGTATTGCTTATGGAAAGTATAGAGAAAGAGTTGATAATTAATAAAGTAGTGCGGATGACACGTCCTCGATTCTTTACTTTAAGAGAAAATAGCCACATTAATAGCGCAAAGAGTAATTTATTATAAACTAGCTGGCCTGACGAACATCGTACCGCCTAACAGTCGATTCTTAATTTTTTTTTAATACTTATTCTGCTATTCAGGACACCGGTCTAGCTAGTAAGATAAAAAAAGAAAGTTGATAAGACAACAAATACATTATGTCAAAAAATAAAAATTTACCTTCCCGGAACCCCTCCACTAACACTTGAACTTTATGATATGGTATTAGGTTTAAAGACATTTATTTTCTCATTACAGACAATGGTCACTTACATGAGACTTATAGACTAAAAATACAATTTATCACGTCGTGTTTAAGCGTCAAGGATCAATCATCGAAGTATAACTTGGGTGGACTGTCATTTGCGTAGGTAATTAGGATCACTCGGAAGATGGTCTTTTAGTTTAAGTTTAAATATCGCCAGGCTGTCTGCACTTTTTATATTTTGTGGTAGTCTATTGTAACGCAACACTCCCCCAACGCTCAATGTTTTTCTACCGTTATTAGTTCTAAACTTCGGTATAACAAGATTGTGAGGGCGTCGTGAAGTGCGCTTCTGAATTTGGCTTATTTTAGTAAAGGTAATGTTAATTAAAGTTCAAATTGACTTTTAAGTATTATTACCAATATTTTGTATGGAAATAGAAAAGTGTTATTTTTAGACTTTTTCACTCATTTTTAAAAAAAAATCTCTGTAAGAACCATCCTCGTACTTCAAATTGCTCCAGGCATTGTTGAGTTATGCGCTTACCAACACATTTTGCGATTCATTTTTATATTATAGATATTGGTATTATTTTCAATCCAACCCACCTCCGAGGATTTTCCTCTACTCCTTGGAATTCGAGTACCCCTGAACTCGCAGTGTCTAATCTAGCGTAGATTATTTATCTGCGTGTTGTACTAAGCCAAAAGGCATTTATACTGTATAAGGTGAAAAATTCTTCTTTGAAACGTAAAGATATTACTTAGCAAAATCTCGAACAAAGCACATCCTTACGTCGTCTCCATTTAAGGTATTATTCCGTGTGACGGTCAAAGCCCTACGATTTACAGAGCTTTGAAGATAACAGGATAAAAGGCCAATATATATAAGCGGGAACACGGAAGTTAAGGTACGGAGGAGCTCATTTTTCAAAGATATTTTGTATAGAGTTGCGTCAATGCATGTTTGGCATTGTTAGGCAAAATGTATCGGATCTCAATACTGTTATGCTTTTTATAAATTAAATAAATAAGTTCTGATATAGGTTGTGCACAAATAGACTTTTCGCAATTAATGCTCGGTTGTAGGATGAAGGAAAACCGGCACGTCTAAGACCTAAACAGCAACAGGGTGTTTTTTTATAGAACAGGCTTACCTGATGTTAAGTGATACCGCCGCCCATGGACATTTTATTGCCAGAGGGCTCTCGAGTGCGTTGCCGGCATTTTAAGTGTGCCGGTGTATGTAAGTGATACAGCAGATCACAAACTTATCTATTAAGAAAAATATAATCAAGAATACAGAAATCTGAGGACAAGACTTAAAGTTTGTTGTGCCATTAGTTTTCTTATATTAATAATTGGATTGATAGAGAGTTTAAAGTTATTTATTGTTTGTGCAAGTAGTGTAATACACTAAAGGCTAAAGACGGACGAATACTGGTTGATGGATTTTTTCTCACCAGCTAGGTACTAATTGACAAGTTTACGATGAAAAAAAAACAGGAGGAATTAATATAAAATAATTTTAAATTCAAATGTTTTTATCTAAATTAAATGTAAATCTTTGCTTCAATATCATGACTGAACAAATAATGCTTTAATCAGTCTATTTGTCTATCTCACTCTGACTGATTGCACAAAAGGAAGTTACGTAACAGTGAAGTTATGTAATTCGTATATTAGTTAAATAATTGCTCTAATTCTTTTATTTATAGAATAAACCAAGAGGATTTTATTTTATTTCATTTTATATCAATTCGTTATTTTTAAATTTGGAGTCTTTTAACATAGACTTCAATCGATAGAAATCATAGACAAATGTTACATATGCATATTATAAAAAAACCTATTATGAAATTCGCTTTTAACTTGTTAAATAATTTTTTACCTTAACATGCCTACGAATCACTACGATGACGTCATAATCTGAAACGCGCTAACGAAATTATTTCGTCCGCTAAGGATATATACAACTTCGCGACTTTAAAAAAAGGAAATATGTTTATTATGGAATATAAGATACAGGTTTCACTTATTCCACGTCATTAAATTCGAATCGGTAGACATCCCTATTCATTGGCATAGAAGACAGAGGGTGTAAGCCGAGAGCAAAAGCCGGCGTAAAAAACTCTCGGTACTCTTTTAAAGTAGCAAATCATCATACAAAATGACTATGTCAAACAACACTAATTAACTTAAAACAAATATTGCAAATTAATTAGAAGTATTCTGTCAGCCACTAGTCCCAGGCCCTTTTATCAACTAGATAATCGTTAACTTTTTAGTAAGCCTTTTTACACAGCTTTTCTTTAATATATTTCTTAAATGTATTAGCTACTGGCCTTCGGGCCGGCCAGTCAGTGTTTAGACTGGTCCAGGATTCTCCCTTTAGTTTGGGGAAAGAGCAGCACCTTCCTTCCTCCACAATATCTACACGATTAAAAATAGAATATAAAAAAGAAGCTACAAAAAAATATATCTGTATTCTTTTAAGCTACCAACTTTATAATAAATGTCACCTTTCAAAGAATTTACAAACGGTGAGTCAACGATAAATGTCACGGGGTATAATGAAATATTATGAAAAAAAAATTGTGAATGAAAACGCGAAAGCAGCTTAAAATTGCTTCCAAATAAGTCATAAATTTAGAATTTTCCTGTCACCGTGATACATCAAACAATGAAATCATTCGAATATTTTGTTTGTACTAATATTTAACTATACATCTAATATATAAAATTCTCGTGTCACAATGTTCGGTCCTATACTCCTCCGAAACGGCTCGACCGATTCTTATGAAATTTTTTATACATATTCTGAATCTGAGAATCGGCTACAATCTATCTTTAAAACCCCTTATGGGTGTCCACAACCAAAACATTTTTTTGTTTTAATTTTTAATGATACAGCATACAAAAATACATACATACAACCCCTTATAGTCACCCCTCTACGATCAACCCCTATTTTTTAATTTTGTAGATAGTCATTTTTATTGAACTAAAGAATGTTTCCTAGAAATAATATACATGGCAAAACAACGTGTGCCGGGTCAGCTAGTAACTATATATTTGTACTAACATCATTGTACAAAGATTTAATAATTTAAATGATTAATTAGTCCGATGGTGTTAGTTAGAAGTTAACATTTAAAATTAAGACTTGATAATGTTATCTAAAAGAACCTCATCAGAGAACCTTTTAAAAATAATGACTACGACAGTATGTTTAAGGGTTGAATTTGAAACTTTTTTGAAAAGTTAAATAAATAATTCGTTGATACAATATGTATTGGCACCTATTAGCAAAGACCCCAACGTACCGTAAGAGTCACTTAATAATAGGTCAAACAAACAAAACTTTAAGTTAATATACGGTTTTACTCTTTCAGAAGCCCTTACGAATAATAAAATTTTCACTATAGATTCAAAACTTTATACATTCAATAACAATCTTAAGTAACATCTATTACCTCAAGTACACACGTGGACACACGTGCAATAACAGAAAAAGATAGAAGCTGAGAAGAATATCTCATACCTACCTAAAAACCACGTTTTTACGTCTTAAAAACAGTGGCGTTACTCTTTACTGTCTGGGCCTCTGGGATTTCAAAATCTGTTCCGTGAGCAGGCGTCCTGGTTTCCTGACTATATTTTCCTTCCCCGTAAGAGCAAGTTAAATGGGCACATTGACAGAAAGTCCATGGGCACAGCAGGGCATAAAACCTACGACCTCAGGGCTCACTGCTCAGTGCTCACCTTTCAGTTATTATACCCAGTGTACTATTGAACATAGTCGGACTTATATATATATATATATATATATTTATATAGTGTCGTAAAAACTTAAATAAGTATGATAAACCAATTTCATGGTCCGTCTGTCACATCCCAACCGTTTAGAGGACAAGGAAAAATCTCTGGAAATACAAGAAATATTTATGAAATCCGTGTGCTCTTGACAGATATTATTTCACTCAATTTCAATAACACGAAAATTCTCACTATAAGTATAGTTGGAGATTATCTAATATTTTTAGGAAAATGTACAAAGGTTATATATTATAATGTAAAACAACACTTTAAGTAGAATGCTATTGGCGAGTGGCGACATTGTTAAAATTTTTATATCGCACAGATGGAAACAACCACTATTAATGCCTTGACTTGTTTAAGAATACCCGTAGCGCTGAATCACCTGCATGATGAGCATACACATGCGTATACCCTCACTTTTACATCATCACACAGTACAGCTGAATTAGGTATTACGTATTTAATCATTTTTATTGATATTTTCCTAAATAAATAAATATTAATTTATAATTGCAATTAATATATTAAATAGTTTCGAACCAGATCTATTTAAAATTTTGTTGATCCTCATATTAATCTATATAAATAAAAATGTTATGTTGGTTTGTATACGCTTCAAAAACTCAAAAAGTTCTGCACCGATCGAGCTGAAATTTCAGCATGATATAATCCTCACCTAGGATTGCTTTTATCTAAGCGAGGAAAACACTCGCTGACAAGCGCAATAGTAATGGCGCAATCACATGAAAAACAATATTCGTTTCCAATTACATTGTTTATTTACAAAAAAAATAATGAATAACATAGTGGAAGCAACGATTTTAACGGGTGATGTCTTCTTTAGCTCGAATACCCATGATCCCGACCGATAAACCATTTCAATTTAAAAGATAGTAATTCCCAATTCGACTGGCATGAGCCACAGCGTGGTACGGTACAGCTAGTACGTATATATACAGGGTGTCCCAAACGTCGACGTCAAGTCGAAATTTTCTCATATGTCTCACCACACCAGTTATCAGAAAAATTTAAAAAAAATTAAGTCATGTATTTTTGAAGTTATGGAAATTTTCCTTTTACTCCAGAAAATGTACACCATGTGACAGTTTTTTCATTCCTGTTGTTACAAATATTTACTTTTTGCCAAATTTTTTTCTCTTACGTCATCCCGAATAGTGCTTTATGTAACCTATGATCCTAAATCCTGTGCCGATCACTCCAACTTGTAGGAAAATGTCATTTTATACCGTACCAAGTTTTCAAAATTAATTTTTATGTATATATATATGTATATATGTTGATAATTTAACTAACTATATTTCTACTGCCATTCAACTGCGTAGTATTTACAAATCTGAACCGGTTGGATTCCCAGCGGAACGCATTTTCTAAAATATTTGAAATGAAATTCATTATCCTATTATTTAAAGTACTCTCCCTCCATTAAAAATATTTGCCACATTAACTACCGAGTTAAAAGACGCAAAAAGTTCACCTCCTCGCAATAAATAAATTATCAACATAATTGGCGCAGAGAGCTTTGCCCCATGCTTCCCCTATTTACTGTTCTCGTCAGATTCACATTGAATCCATAAAATTCAAAGGATATGCACCGCTAAGTCTAGACGTGTGGACTATTGAAATTTTGTTATCCCAGTAAAATATATGGCCACTTGAGGAGACTATAAATGGTTTCTGCAGGGATTGTAAGATATTTAATGATATAAAATTATCACCTCGTATCTTTGCTAAAAATTTCAATTTCACAAGTATTATCGTCGAGCATTGTAAACCTTTATGCTCAAATTCGTGAGTAAAAACCCATGGCGGAGTCGAACGATTCTTTCCGCAGGTTCTTTTAAGAAAAACGTTCGCGTTCCTATAAAAAATCTATGAATATTCAGAAGTCTACGTATAAGTACAACACGCAATAAACAGTATGATGGCTATAAAATTTACTTGTTGTTTTGTTAAATTGCTATTGTTTTATGAATAAAAAAAATATTATGAATAAATTTACATGAACGTGCGTTATCGCTATTGTGTTTTTAAGTTTAGCAGTAATGTTAGTAAAACGGGACCGAACTTTGAAATTACCTAAAAAGTTTAGTGTCAACAAGCTAATATTTTTGATTAATTAATTTAAAAATCTGCACGATCAGCCATACAAAAATTATCATAATGTCATATAATAATAAGTTAAGTTACATATAATTGTTGGCAAACTTATGGTCTAAATACACACTATGAAGGGACCTTGCCTTTAACAATGTATCACCTTCCCCTTGAACGCATTGGCGTTGCTATAACAATAACAATAGTAATGCATTTAGAATATAATTCTTATATTACAGATAATCGAGCATTAAATGCCAGTGGGATTTTGGCCAATTGACGTGGCCACGTTGGACAGTTCATGAAATGGTTGGCAGACGACAAAATACTTGGGCTGATGCTCTGCACTTCCTATTAATATACATATATATATATACATATATATATATATATACATATATATATATATACATATATTAATATAAATTTTAATGTGTGATCCAATTATCCTATCACAACCATGGAATTGCGCGGTACAATAAGACATTGTAGTCGAGATCGCATTCGCTATTGGGACAAACCATTGGGCCCTTACTGTAACTCATAGACATAGACAACATTTATGTCTAATAAAAACACACACAGAAAATAACAATAATAAAAATAAAAAAATATATATATATAATGAGAGATATAATAAAAAAAATCCCTTTTCCCATTCCGTTCGCTTCATGTGTGTAATGCGTGTGTGATGTGGTTGTAATTGGCCCTGGCTCAGCATTATGCTGATACTCCGGTATCCAATACCGAAGATAGGTATAATAATGATGATGATAGGTATATAATAAGGGAATATAATAGTGATGATAGGATAGATAAGGAGATACCGAAGTTGAGAGAACTTCAACGAATTTTCATTCAAAAACGTCGGAATCTGTATAGCTGCCGCTTTTGGAAATTACAGTATTCAAGTAGGTACATGGTGACACATTCACATTACATTCGTCATTTGCAAAATAATCATAAACAAAAATTTTGGTGAGTAATAAAATCCTTCTCAAGGCTCAAATATTTGCTCTTGAATAACAGCTTGAGTTCATGAGAGCCTTTTCAATGTTATTTTGTTAGGTGAAACCGTAGCCGTATAAATAATGACTCAAGAATGATATTTCTTGGAAATCTAGAATATAAAGCTATTTTATTTTTTGGTCCAATTATAAGCAAAGTGGTGGTTGTTGTATAAAATATTTTTTTGATTGCAAAAAACAGGTTACATAAACACGTACCCCAAATATAGTGAGAACGATATTTCAGGAGCCACTTCTTCCAGTTACATGTGTTGTGTAGCAATATCGAGAATTCCTTAGATTAATTATAATTAAGTTAATATATATAAATTACGCGTCACGTTGTTGGTCCGCTATAGACTCCTAAACTACTGAACCGATCTCAATCAAATTTGCACACCGTGTGCAGTTTTATCTAACTTAGAGTATAGCTTACAATTGAATCGCATAACCAGCAAAAAAGCATGGTGGTCTCCATGACGTGTTCTCCTGCCGTTTCCCTTGAATAGTTTACTACTATGTAATATAAGAAAAACCTTAGTCACAGCAACGCTTGGCTGGTCTGCTAGTTAAGTTGTATAATAAAAGAAGTTATATTAATCTATGGCTCAAAGACATTATACACCGCTCTCTTGCCTCCGTCACTGTTCTAGTCCTTTCGGAGCCAACAGGCATCGCTCGAGACAATAGCAAGCGGCCGGATGTGATGTCGTTGATCCCTGGGAGGATATAGGACGGGCTTTGGTATGGGATGCTACTTGTGTGGATACGTTAGCCCCTCACCTCCCTCGGACGAGCAAAAAAGCTGGGGCGGCCGCAGAGAAGAATTTCGATTTTGTTCACTGTGGAGTAGATACTCTTATCCCGTGGGGTTCAAGTGCTAATTAAAAATTTAAGTTGCCGCCTGGTAGATAGTACCAATGACCCCATTGGTGCTTTCCTCGACAGCAATAAATTTTTCGCAATGCAGCGGGGAAATGCTGCCAGCGTTATAGGTCCAACAGGGACCAAACTTTTTAAATTCGTTTTATTTTCTATTTATTAATTTTTCATTACTATTGTTACTATGTAGGGTAAGAAAATTGTAAATAATGTATTTTTGGGGGCCTCATAGCCTAGCGGTCTTATTAAGTGGCAGCTAGGTGAGGGGTACCGGGTTCGATTCCCGGTTCGAGGGCAAGTTTTAATTTAATTTGTTCTCGGCCTTTGGGAGGGTTGTGCGGTACCGGGCGAGTGCTTAGACCGTACATGGAGTCCACGGTCGAATTTCTAAAGACAAGCACGAATTATTAAAAATCCTATACTTGACGCTGGCTAATGGACAAATCGTGTCAGAGCCATTAAAAAAAATACTGTATTTGTGTGTTGGTAATACTTAACTACTATTTATTTTTTTATAGTATTGGTATACTATGATAATCTATTTACAAAATATACAACAATCAACATTTGATAGCGTTCGGTTCTGATATATAGAGACAATAAGAGCCAAGGAAATCTGTTTTAAACTGTCTTATCTGGTCTTGTACGCCTTCTATGAATTTTGTTTGGGTGAGGAAAAATAGGGATATGGACGTGGTGTATGGGGTACAGGGTTCCACCTAGGCCGTTCAAACAATTGGTGGCATCGTAGGGTTTTAGTTGGTATATAGAAGTTAGCCAGTCCCATACAACCACACACCACAAAGAAATAGAACAGTGCAAGTGGGAGTATGGTGTAGCGTTGTGTAGTACTTTCTTTCATATTTTGATGTATGTGGCAACACAAATACCGGCAGTTAATAAAAAGAAGAAAACGAATGTCACTCAAGACAGACTTCAGAGGAGGGAGATATGATAATTTTTCCATGGGCTTTTATATAAGAATATAAATTAATTACTCTTGTTTTGTGAATAAACCAATGAACAAAGTTAATTATGGGTTGTGATTTATTATAAGATAAAACATCCCATAATTGGTGACCCCCGACGTGATGTGAATTTTCCGACGTGATGTGAATTTTCCGACGTGATGTGAATTTTCCGACGTGATGTGAATTTTCCGACGTGATGTGAATTTTCCGACGTGATGTGAATTTTCCGAAGTGATGTGACCACTTTTTTTTTGGACTCGCACTCCCTGTTGAGCACGAGCGACGAGGGCGCAACGACGAGGTGCGGCCCCCAATCGTGTCGCTCCAGGGCCAGGTGCGCCAGCAGCGCGATCGTCTGGATGGTTTTTCCTTTCACGAGTCATTTGTCGCATTTACAAAACGGGTAAAGATGTGAGAGAGAAGTACCTAAATTTGGGGTGGGGGGGGAGGAGGGGAGGGGAGGGGTGTAGTAATCACCCCCCACAAATTTTGCGTGCCGGAAACAACTTTTTTTTTTTAACCTGGGGAAACCCACTTACGGGCCCCCACGCCTGGGCAAGTGTGTGAATGGCGCGGGGAGTGTGGGGGTCAAGGTCGTAAAATGCGATGACCCCATACCCACTAAAACCACCAGGGCCCAATCCATAGTGCATGTAGAGCCGGGTCGTGGTAGAAGCCAGTAGGCTTCTATCCACTTCAGCAGCTCTTCAGCAGCAGTAAATGAAAAAAGAAATTAACATATGTAAGCAAAATAAGCAGTATAGCATAATAAGCAATATAGCAAAATAAGAGTATAGTCAAGTATTATTTTAATTTATAAATATATTTAATTGCTATAAGTAGCTCCTCAAAGGGATCTTTTTTATATTTCTTATTGTTTCGCCGCCATAGGTATTCATATAAATGATCAGTGAAATTTTCTGTGCTATAAAAATTATAATTATCTTTTTTAAAAAACCTCTTAACTGCTCTCCATTGAGACTCAATCCTTTGAGTATGTGTTCCATCTTCAGCCACAAAGGGGTTGTCTGGATTCGAGTGGTTGACCTTCTTATGAAGGTATCCATGCTCAGACAAGCAATCGTATGCTCGCCAGAAGTCAGTGTGGATGGTCGTGCCAACTTCGACGTGTTTCTGTATTAGAGGAACTAATACTTCCGCTGAGCGAATATTATCTGAGCACACTTCCAATCTCAGATCTTCAGAATTGTCTTCAATCATACCGAGGACCCAATGGCCCTCAATATGTCGTCCTACAACAATTAAAGAATTAAAATAACACTCTAGGGGTAAAACAGACTTGTAACACAATCAATGTTGTCATTGATGCGGACCTAACATAACCAAAATCTAGTTTACATGTAGATAAATAATAATGTAACAGTTAACATGTAGTAAATATAATTTATTGAGCTATAAAAGACTTACCTCGGTTGTATTTTCGTTTCCCAAATTTTGATTCATCTATCTGCACAATCTTCCCTGGGCCACCAATTTTTCCTTTAAATTGATTCTTGTCCATTTGATAAATAACTATGGTTTCTCTACAATAATTAAACCAATCATTAATAGTGCCTCGACTTAAGCATTGTTGTCTATCTTCTTTATATGGATCTTCATTAATAGTTGTATAATAACTCCAATTTTGTGAATATGCATACAGTAAATAGAAGACATGTACTAAGTCTAATTTAATGTTTTCGAAAAATGTTCCTTTATTTCTAGATACTCTTGATTTTGATTTGCAATTTCCTTTTGCACAAGACCATGTGCCAAATGTTTTATTCGTCGATTTAATTATTTTCATGGGTACACGATGTTTTCCACATTGCTTTTGAGAATGCACTAATCCATGTTCTTCAGCGAATGCCATACACTGCTCATTATTGCCTAAAGTTTTATTTAGTTTAGTCAAATTCCACATTTTGATAACTTCATCTTTAAAAAGATGACGATCCTCCAAGGGCCCATCATCCTCAAATGCCGGTCTACCAAGCGTTGTGCTTGTAGACGGTTCAGATTCAGTACCAAATCTGAAAAATATTGCAAGAAATCAGTGTCTAGTATGTATGTAAAGCTAAGTTTAAAAAAAATGATAATAAAATAACGCACATTCACGTAAAAAGTAACGGCTTTTTAACGGATATTTCGCACTTTATCACTGTTCACACAGGTCATTTTAAAAAAATATTAATATACTAACCTAAGATGATGGTCGTCCTCAAAAGCCGGTCTACCAAGCGTTGTGCTTGTAGACGGTTCAGATTCAGTACCAAATCTGAAAAATATTGCAAGAAATCAGTGTCTAGTATGTATGTAAAGCTAAGTTTAAAAAAAATGATAATAAAATAACGCACATTCACGTAAAAAGTAACGGCTTTTTAACGGATATTTCGCACTTTATCACTGTTCACACAGGTCATTTTAAAAAAATATTAATATACTAACCTAAGATGATGGTCGTCCTCAAAAGCCGGTCTACCAAGCGTTGTGCTTGTAGACGGTTCAGATTCAGTACCAAATCTGAAAAAGATTGCAAGAAATCAGTGTCTAGTATGTATGTAAAGCTAAGTTTAAAAAAAATCATAATATAATAACGAACATTCACGTAAAAAGTAACGGCTTTTTAACGGATATTTCGCACTTTATCACTGTTCACACAGGTCATTTTAAAAAAATATTAATATACTAACCTAAGATGATGGTCGTCCTCTAAAGCAGGTCTACCAAGCGTTGTGCTTGTAGACGGTTCAGGTTCAGGTTCAGTACCACGCCCATGTTCACTATTTTGAGACGCCATTACACGAAATCTGAAAATGATCGCAAGAAATCAGTGTCTAGTATGTATATAAAGCCAAGTTTTAAAAAAATGCTAATAAAATAACGCACATTCAAGCAAAAATAAAAAAATCTAAAAAGTAACGGCTTTTAACTGATATTTTGCACTTGAATACTGTGAACACACACTGTTCTGGCAAAATCCAAATTCGAAATGGCCGATTGCGTTTATACTTTAAACAATGAATAGTAGAGAATAGAGATGTGAAAAATAATCTATTCTGTGAAAGTGAAAAAATCGATTATTTTAGTATTCGATTTTAATCCGATTTTAAATCCGATTTTGTTTTCGATTTTGACTTTCAGTTGAACAGTTATTTAAAAAAAATATTAATATACGGTTAGTATATTAATATTTATATAACCTAACCAATCTAAATAATATTTTTTTTGTGAACAGCTCCGATCTAAATAGTAATTGTTTATTCAAGCCTCGGCTTCTCGGCGTCCTGGTCGCCTTCGGCGACCAAATATTCATATACTAACTCTAACCTAACCAATCTAAATAATATTTGTTTTTGTGGACAGCTCCGGCGCTACGGGAAATGCAGCCCCTCCACCCTTGCGTACCAAAGCACAGGCATTTTATTCAAGCCTCCGCAACCTCGGCTTTTTGGTCGCCTTCGGCGACCAGCCTCAGCCGCTACAGCTTTCATAATGCCTGTGCTTTGTTACGGCGGGTGGGGGCTGCTCTTCCTCCGCGCCTCCGATTATTTATATACACTCTAGGGGTAAGACAGACAAGACTACGTGGATAGTGGGGTGCTCTGATTCGGTTTTGGGTACTATTTGAATAATTTAATAATTTTCGGAACCATACATTAATTAAAACATGAAGTTAATGTAATGTATGTACATTTCACAAGTAATGATTAAATTAGGTTCAAATTCATATACTAACTCTAACCTAACCAATCTAAATAATATTTTTTTTGTGAACAGTTCCGATCTAAATAGTAATTGTTTATTCAAGCCTCGGCTTCTCGGCGTCCTGGTCGCCTTCGGCGACCAAATATTCATATACTAACTCTAACCTAACCAATCTAAATAATATTTTTTTTGTGAACAGTTCCGATCTAAATAGTAATTGTTTATTCAAGCCTCGGCTTCTCGGCGTCCTGGTCGCCTTCGGCGACCAAATATTCATATACTAACTCTAACCTAACCAATCTAAATAATATTTGTTTTTGTGGACAGCTCGATCTAAATAGTAATTGTTTATTCAAGCCTCGGCTTCTCGGCGTCCTGGTCGCCTTCGGCGACCAAATATTCATATACTAACTCTAACCTAACCAATCTAAATAATATTTTTTTTTGTGGACAGCTCCGGCGCTACGGGAAATGCAGCCCCTCCACCCTTGCGTACCAAAGCACAGGCATTTTATTCAAGCCTCCGCAACCTCGGCTTTTTGGTCGCCTTCGGCGACCAGCCTCAGCCGCTACAGCTTTCATAATGCCTGTGCTTTGTTACGGCGGGTGGGGGCTGCTCTTCCTCCGCGCCTCCGATTATTTATATACACTCTAGGGGTAAGACAGACAAGACTACGTGGATAGTGGGGTGCTCTGATTCGGTTTTGGGTACTATTTGAATAATTTAATAATTTTCGGAACCATACATTAATTAAAACATGAAGTTAATGTAATGTATGTACATTTCACAAGTAATGATTAAATTAGGTTCAACTATAAAATTAACAAATGAGGAAATAATCGATTCGATTAGGTTCAACTTTAAAATTAACAAATGAGGAAATAATCGATTCGATTAGGTTCAACTTTAAAAATAACAAATGAGAAAATAATCGATTAATTTACCGAAAATGTCACATCAATTATAACCAATAGAAAACGACAATGACACATCACTTATAACCAATAGAAATCGAGAATGTCACATCTCTTGTAACCAATAGAAAAGTTTAGATAATGGCGGATTGTTTATAAATTTCAATAGAATTCACAAAAGTTAAAATTTTTTTTTAAAAATACTTTGACGCCTATCCGACAGCTAAAATCACTTGGAGGTGTTCCAATCAAGGGTCCCCGAGACTCCTGCACAATCAGTATCATCAAATTCAGGTGCCTTTGACTCAAACCCAACCCATTTTTTTTTTTATTATTTCATCTTCCTTGGTCGTGTGGTATAATGGCTGATAGGGAATTAGAACAGCGATTACAACAGCTGACACTGGAGAATGCAGCTCTTCAGCAGAAACTGACTGATATTGGATCTACATCAGAATCAACACTCAAGTCTGAAGAGCAAGCGGTGTGCAAGGTAGCTGTCAAGTTACCACCTTTCTGGCCTGACAAACCAGCAGTATGGTTTGGGCAGGTAGAAGCTCGGTTTGATATAGCGGGTATTGTTGGTGATAATACCAAATATAATTATGTAATAAGTAGATTAGACGAAAAGTTAGCTGGGGAGATTGAGGATATCATTACCAGACCCCCACCCATAGGCCAACGGTATAAAAAGGTAAAAGATGAGTTAGTACGGCGTCTTTCAATGTCAGAGGAACAGCGGGTACGCCAGCTTATTAGTGTAGAGGAGCTTGGAGACAGGCGACCATCGCAGTTTCTGCGTCATCTGCGTTCGTTAGCGGGTAACACCCTTACAGATGAAAATATTTTGCGCCAGCTTTGGATGCGCCGTCTTCCTAAAAATATTCAGGCTATTTTAGCTTCGCAAACTGAACTGAGTCTGGACAAAATAGCAGACCTCGCAAACAAGATCACCGAGATATCAGGACCCAGCCACCAGGTGTACTCCTGTGTGATGCCAGCGCCTGCACCATCGGTACTGGATTCTTTAGTAAAGACAGTGGAAGATTTAAGCAAGCAAGTTGCATAGAAGGTTCAATAGCAGGGCAACCAAATGTACCAAACCCTGTAACTGGCAACCCGACACCTCGCCGTTGGAAAACTGGAAAAACAGTCAGTAGACGCGGCGACTGATTGTTCTCATCAAAGCCGCCGTATTTTTGTTACAGATAAACATTCGAAACTCCAGTATCTAGTGGATACTGGCTCGGATCTCTGTTGTTTTCCTAAGCGTCTTGCAAAAAACCGTCGTGCTTCTGCAGATTTTGATCTAAGCGCTGCGAATGGGAGTTCTATTAAAACCTATGGCAACATATCTTTGCATCTTAACCTAGGTTTACGCAGGGATTTCCACTGGAATTTTGTTATTGCGGATGTTGACACACCGATTATCGGCTCCGATTTTTTAAGTCATTATAATTTATTACCGGACTGCCGAAGCAAATGTCTCTTAGATGGTAGCACTGGGTTATCTATCCCCACTTCCATTGCATCCTCCAGTCAATCCAGTGTCAAGACCGTTATTTCTAATAACTCTAGTTTAACACACATACTTACTGAGTTTCCTGATGTCACGCGTCCACCTGGTCTACCTAGAATCATCAAGCACAGCACCGTGCATTATATTAAAACTATTGATGGTCCTCCTGTGTCGTGTCGTCCCCGTCGCCTGGCACCTCAAAAACTTACTGCTGCCAAAAAAGAATTTGAAGACATGGTTCAATGCGGCACAGCAAGACCCTCTAAAAGCGCTTGGTCGTCACCATTGCACATGACACCCAAAAAAGACAACACGTGGCGTCCTTGTGGCGATTATCGCGCATTAAACGCTAGGACCATACCAGATAGATACCCCGTTCGTCATATCAATGATTTCGCCTGCAGCCTCGCTGGAGCTACTATTTTCAGCACTATTGACTTAGTGAAAGCGTACCATCAAATTCCCGTTTTTGAAGAAGATATCGCGAAGACCGCCATCGTTACCCCGTTTGGCCTCTTCGAGTTTCCTTTCATGACCTTTGGGCTGCGCAATGCTGGCCAAACCTTCCAGCGTTTTATCGACGAGGTCACGCGGGGTCTCGATTTCTGCTTTCCTTATATCGATGACGTGCTTGTTTTTTCAGTGGACGAGAGCAGCCACAGAGAGCATCTGCGCGTCCTTTTTAAGCGCCTACAAGATTACGGGGTGGTGATCAATCCATCTAAGTGCATTCTTGGTGCCAGCGAGGTTGTATTTCTCGGATATCTCATTAACGCTAATGGTACGCGGCCTCCTCTGGACCGCGTTCAAAAGCTATTAGATTTTCCCCTCCTGACACTGTGCAAGGCGTGAGGCGTTTTCTCGGTATGATTAATTTTTATCGCCGTTTCATCCCTCATGCCGCCAAGTTTCAAGCGCAGTTAGTAGACGCTTTAGTCGAGATCAATGGCAAAGGCTCCAAACCGTATCCATGGACGCCCGAGCTGTTGAGAGTTTTCGAAGACTGCAAGAAAAGTTTATCAGATGCCACGCTACTTACACATCCAGTAAATGATGCACCTTTGGGTCTTTTTACAGATGCTTCTAGCATGCACATCGGCGCCTGTTTACAGCAGTTGATCAATGGACAATGGTGCCCTCTGTCATTTTTCAGCAAGAAACTGACTCCCAAACAGTCGCAGTGGCCTACCATCGCGAACTTCTGGCGGTGTACGAAAGTGTACAGCATTTCCGTCACATTCTCGAGGTGCAACATGCAACCATTTTTACAGACCACAAACCATTGCTGTACGCTTTCGTACAGCGTCGAGAGAAATTGGCTCCCGCACAGCTCAACCAGCTTTCATTCATTTCGCAATTTACGACCGATATCAAACATGTAATTGGTAAAGAAAATGTGGTAGCTGACGCTATGTCGCGACATGGCACCAAACGGCCCTTCGTATTTAAAGAGCTACCTGGGGCGACGCACATATTTTTGCGTGACGATACCGTCAGACGTCCTCTGCAGCCACCATACACGGGTCCATATAAAGTTTTAAAGCACGCCATTGATGGTAAAACCCTGAACATCGATTTAAAGGGGAAGGTCGTAACTGTTAGTGTGGATCGCGTTAAACCAGCGTTCGTCGAGCAGTTTGTTTTTCCTTCAGCTCGCACACCTAGCTTTGTACCCGCTGGTCCTGCTTTGCCGTCATTACTCTCGCCTACTGTGGAAAATATTCCTCCAGTTTCTGCCCCTAATCCTGTTGTTACCAGGTCAGGCAGAACGGTTAGATTTAAGACTAGGTTAGATTTGTAAATATTAAGTTTTCTTTGTAATGTCAAATATTTTAAGTTTTTTTTATTTTATTGTTATATACTTTAATTTTTCGCCTTAGTTTTTCTGTCTCCGTAGGGGGGTGGTGTAGCGTTGTGTAGTACTTTCTTTCATATTTTGATGTATGTGGCAACCGCACAACCGCACATAGATACTCTTTCGAATAGGCTCAGCTCTGCAGCATATGCAGTAAAGAAAATCCGACAGTTTACTGATAAGGACACGGCAAAAATTGTTTATCATAGCTACTTTCACAGCGTAATGTCGTACGGTATTTTACTGTGGGGTGCTGCTGCAGAGGTTCAATCCATATTTGTGCTGCAGAAGCGGGCTGTTCGGGGTATTTGTTGTGTTTCTCCGAGGGAGTCGGTACGGAATAAGTTTAAGGAATTAAATATTATGACACTATCTGGTCAATATATTCTTGAAGCCTTGTTGTATGTCCAAAAAAATATAAACGACTTTAAAACAAATGGTGACTTTCACCAGTATAATACGCGAAATAGAACTAATTTGAGTGTACGACCAACCAGGCTCCAAAAGATAAACCACTCCTTATATGGAAATTGTATTCGTTTTTACAACAAACTCCCAAGCGAAATTAGAGTATTATCACTAAATAAATTCAAAGCTGTCGTTAAACGGAAACTAATCAACAAAGCTTTTTATAAATTTGAGGACTACTTAAATGATCCTAATCCTTGGGATTGAATTGCTCCAGTTCAAAGAATTTGTATGACAATACCTGGCGATTAAAAAGAGTGGCGGAAAGTTTCTTGCCAGTTCTTCTTACCCGCTCTACGCCCTTGACTTGCGAACTGGTAGTAAATGTAAATTTACGATTAATTTAACTTGACGATTCAAAAGTGTACTTGGTTACCCACTTGAATAAAGATATTTTGAGTTTGAGTTTGAGTTTGAACACAAATACCGGCAGTTAATAAAAAGAAGAAAACGAATGTCACTCAAGACAGACTTCAGAGGAGGGAGATATGATAATTTTTCCATGGGCTTTTATATAAGAATATAAATTAATTACTCTTGTTTTGTGAATAAACCAATGAACAAAGTTAATTATGGGTTGTGATTTATTATAAGATAAAACATCCCATAATGGTTTAGCGTGCTTCACAAGCAATAGGTCGTACGTTCAAACCCAAGCTGCGCCAGTGCACTTGACGTTTCTAATAATTTAAGATAGAAATGATAATACTATATTTATATAATAGATTTATCAGTATAAACTCTCTCATTGCTCCTACACATTTGTTTTAAATCTCGACGACTGCTTTTTTCGTCATTAAATTCGAGTCAAGGATCAATCGAGGTATGAACTCTGGATTTATTGTTAAAAAACAATGTTTTAACGGCAATCGAATCGTTCTTTGCGAGACCTTTAAATCATTAATCAGTAATTATTATTTAAGTAAAATACAAATGTAAACCATTCTTGTAATCAACAACTTCTATTTTAGTATACTTAACTAAGCCGCATAGTGGTTCCCCAATAATTATACGTTCAGATGTACGAATATTGACATAACCACACGCTTATATTAAAGTCCTTGAGACAAGGGGTTGATTGACACGTCTCGCAAACACCGAAATCCCAACTTTCCCCTACTTTAACTTGATACGAAAATCAATCAAGCGAGATTGCTCATAAACACGATGTCATATCGTGAATGTTTCAGTGTCACTCAATTTTTGTTTATCGTGTGCATGTTTTTAAGTGCCGAGCGAGAGACTCTCTTGAAGTTGTGATTTTGTTTTCTTTGTGAGCGTCATGAAACGTCAAAGGCCAAAACATTGACATGTGAATTAAGAGAGGGCCAGCTGGTCTAAGATCCCGATATACAACGACCTTCACCGAGATGCTTATTTAATGAAACGTATTTTATATTTAATTTAATATGTCAATTAATATAATCCATATGGGTTGCCTAGCAAATTTCAGTCCAGAGTATTTTAATTAATATTTTAAAAAAATATTTTTTTAAACATTTCACCGGTATGATTATAAGATAAATTCTATACCAATCGAAAGTATGAAGCCCATAGAATATGCTAACGTTAGGTTGTTTTTAATCAATTAATTATTTATGTGTATATTTTTTATGTGACACTAAAGTATATATACATCTTTAATACTACCCTGATTAAAAATATTGATTGAAAAAAATTAAAAAAATTTACTACGTGCAACTTATAATTTTTTTTTTAAAGCTTCTGATCTCTATTGTCCATTTCCTTTTATAACGGTGTTGCGTAAGAGTGTTACTGGTATTGGGTATGCGGGGCAAAGGGAGTGCAATGGATATGTAGCATGTGCCAGGCGCAGGTTGTTTTGTTATTTTTCTAACACGGTCTCTGTATTCCCTTTGTAAAAGGTTATTATTTCCATTGCGCTAGGAAAACATTTGACTTTGACAAGTGCTATATATAAATGCCGTAATGTATGCCTTAGTTTGAGGAGCGCCAGAACTTCCCTCACTTCACGCAAAGTAAAATTGTCTTAGGCTGCTGCCTCGAATTTTGCGGGCAGCGGGGCGGCGGCGGCCGCGGCGCGGGAGCGGCAGGATATTATGCGTACAATCAAATGGAACGGTTCTCGAAAACAGCGGCGTGGCAGCGGCGCGGGGGCGGGTAACGAGCGGTGCAATCCAGTCAAGCGGTGACCGCCCGCGTTGCGCGTATGCATTGTAGTATAGTGCTGTACATATTTTTGTGACGTATCAAAATTACCTCGGACGTGCAAGAGCAAATTATTTCAGAAATCTTTGAAAGGAGACCCATATGGAACTATATTTTTGCATATAACATATTTTTGCCCACAATAAATCGAGCGTTAGGAATAAATTTGAATCAAAAAGATGTTGTCGCCGTTTTTTAGACATTTCGGTCGCGAATAAAAACAAATATCTCGACTACACAACCACGAACACAACACTACACCGCTATAGTGCCGCGCGATCTGCCCGCTGGTTTGGAGAACAGGTATGCGTTGGCCGCCTCGCTCCCGCGCCGCAACCGCTGCCGCCCCGCTGCCCGCGAAATTCGAGGCAGCAGCCTTAGTGAACACGGGCGTTCCATACGCTGCTGCATTCACATCGAGTTGTGGCGACTCAGTACTGTAAACACTTTTGAAGAACTGAGCAAATGCGTAAGCATTCTCCTCCTTCGATAAAATTATACCATATTTTTCAATAGATTTCCTCTTTAATAGTCGTTTGCGCTCCTGAACATATTGCCAAAATCACTTTGGATAAATGGAGAATTTTGTACTCTCTTATGTACTCTGTATGAATTTTATATGCTTCTATAAAAATATGAAGCATAATAAGCTTTCAGCTTTTCTTCATTTCTCCTGTTCATCCCACGCTGCTTTTGGGTTATTTGTAACGTTTGTGGACTTTATTTTTATTGGGTACAATAAGTCCTAGGTATACCCTAGATATAAATATCTTGAATTACGCTTCACTGTCGGGTGAGATTTTTACTTACACATTCATCCAAAATATCAAAAATCACAGTAATTATATACAACCATCTCATCCACGTCGTTGATGCTATCTACTCGCGTTTGTTATATACCTACCCGTAGTCTACAATAAACGCGAGTATAATAGATCTGCTTTATAAAAATTTAATCCATTTTAACCACTCATTGACATTTCCAATGTGTCCACAAGAGAGTGATTGCGCCGCCCCATTTGTAGAGGACACGAGAGAGTCAGCCAGGTGTCGCACGTGCAACACCCACCACGATAGAAATCTAGGCGTCAACCAAGCGTTCGTTTCTACTACCACATCCAGGCGAGACGCTGCTCCTAATTATATCCCACTGCCGTCTTATGCAATCAGGCACATTATTATATTAAGTGAACGGACAATAAGACATTTAGTCAAGGCGTGTAAATTTATTCGTAAATATCCCAATATGTATAAAAAAGAGAAGATACAAAGCCCCTTTACTCGCTAAGACCTTCTCGTAATAATCAATTGATTCCACCTACATTCAGACTAAAATTACATCAATCAGGACCATTGACCTCCTCAATAAAAATACATAACAAATTAACAGAAAATTTGAAGAATGACACAAATAACTTGAGGTTTACCAAATTTTTTATGGAATTATTAAATAAGAAATGTTATTACACTGTTACAGAGTACCTGACTGATAGACTTTAATTTCTTTATAAAAGTTAAGTTTAATTTAAATGTTACAAAATATACAATACAAATGCAATTTATACATGTAATATATATGTAACACTATGACAATCGTACTTGTCAGATAAGAAGTGAAAACGGAACATTTTTTCTGGAACAAAATCTATCTATGCTGTGGAATACGTAAACATGATTAAAATTGGATGTCTCGTAACGAATTATCATTGGGTAGTGTACAACCGCTTTATCTCTCTCCACACAGAATGACATCATCATTCTCCAGTCCAGCCTTGCGATTCAAGTGATTTGAGCTCGACTGCCGCTGCGAAAACCGCTGTGAGAGTTCGAAAAGTGAGTTACAGAATCGCAAGGCAGGTGCCTTTAATGCTCTTTACTTTCTAGCTGTTCCCGGTTCATCCACTTATTAATCATAGTGGACTGGGTTCATATAGCCTACAGCCTTCCTCGATAAATAAACTATTTAGGAAAATGTTTAAATTACACGCGGCAGTATAAAGTATTGCTTGTAATGATACAAACAAAATGGCAGGGAAATATATATTTCGCGGGTGCCTCTGAGGCGCACGTTATCTTCCTAGGGTTAAGTATAATTAAACAATTTCTTCAAGTTCACACTAAAGATTGCATGTAACCGAGCATATTCATGTGTAATTAAATGAGAATTAAAATATTAAGTTGCACTTAAATAACTAATACGCTTCTAATCGCAACATCGATACACAGAAATCCAATTAGTGTTCTTGGCTACTTCAAATCGGGCCATGAGAGGATGTAATTGTTACTTAAATGTATCGTACTCGAAGTTTAATTTACGTAATTAATTTAACGATACGTGCCGATTAATAAGAGTGGAGAGTTTCTTACTAGTTCTTCTCGTCCGACCTACGTCCTTGATATGATATACATACATGTAAATCTACGTTAATATTTGTAAATTATGTATATAATAATAATAAAAACTGAGAATTCGTACTTTTGTATATTAGTAACGAATAAACTATACCGTTTATACCAAACTCTTAAAATGCTGGCTTTGTTTCAAAAATATTATAGAAACAAGTCCATCCGTGCAGATTCGAGGCTTGGTGTAAAGGTGGGTACTGAGCAACGTTGAGGTGTAATGTAACATGTTACACAGCGAGCATTTCTGCAGTCAGTACGTCGTGTCACGGAGAAACAACCGCCGCTCGTTGCTCGCTTTGAGTGCTCTAGCCGGCTGTCGGTTTTTTGGCGAATCCTTTGACTGTTACGCGGTTCAGTCAGTACGCGTCGCACGTCGCGAGTGATTACACGTCGTTCCTCTCGTAATTATTTCATTTATTTCTTAAAACATGGAGTGGGACAAAGATTTATTGCATATTTGCTTTCTATATTGGTCTCTGCATTTTATAGAAAAATACAGAGACCAATATAGAAAGAACCAGTGTTGTGGAACCCAGCTCATCCATCCATAATGTTTTTTAATATTTCAATAAATGACACACCACCAAGAATGAAATATATCAACACGTCCTCGCTGTCAGCCATCTTGTGAACACTGGCGGCGAAAGCCTAGCACAAAGTTTTGACGAGCATGTTACGCCGATTTTAGAACACAGCGTAACATGCTCGATGCTCGCTCCATGCGAATGTTATATTACACCTCGTAACGTTGGTCACTACCCACCCTAACAATTAAATAACAAAACAGTAGTAAATGCACTTTGTAGTTTAAAAGAAGTTATAACTGTGTGCCAAATTGTAAGTTAAAATAAAGATAAAGCGAAAATGAAAACGTGCCAAGATCTAGATAGGTAACCGTTTATTCTTAAGTTAACAATAGATTTACAGTTACAAAAATCAGCTTCGAAGTGGAAATATTTTTATCGAAATAGCTGGGTACAGTCAAACAGAATATTGTGTACGATGGTAGACTTGTTCGTACCGCCTAAGGGGCCGTCTCCATAAGCGAGAGAATCGCGACGAGTCCGCGTTTTTATCGTCGGGTAATCTCCACGAACGAGCGATTATTCCGCCAGCGTATCGTCGCTATTCGTAACGGAATCACAGCGTATCCGCAACGACTCGTAACGGAATCGCCGCGTTTCTTTGACGACACGTTGTGCTCTTATTTTGTTCAGTGTTCATTAAGAGTTCAGTGGTGCAAGACGAGACCGAAATAAGTAGTGTCTAAATCAGTCAATAAAATAATTAATTACTTTGGATGTATTGTTTTTATTGATGTATGGTCACGCACGTCGCGCGCTCTCTGCGAGAGCGCCACGTTCCGTGGCGAGTGCGCGACGTGCGCGCCACCAGTAGCGACAGGCTCGCAGCGATGTATTGACGTTTCGCTCGCACTCAACCACCCGTCGCATCGCCGCGTTAAGATCGCCGTGTGGAGACACGTTCTATGGCATTGTATAGAAATGCGTGGCAGGACGATTGTATCGTCGCGATTCTCTCGCTTGTGGAGACGGCCCCTAACGGTCGATTCTTTTTTTTTTTTTAATACATATTCGCCTATTCGGGACACCGGTCTAGCTAGTAAGATAAAAAAAAGAAAGTTGATAAGACAACAAATACATTATGTCAAAATATAAAAATTTACCTTCCCGGAACCCCTTCCCTTACACTTAAACTTTATGGTATCTCGCCGTAAAAACCATCCTTGAACTTTAAAAAAAAAAGAATTGGCCAAATTGGTCCAGGCGTTGTTGAGTTATGCGCTTACCAACACATTTTGCGATTCATTTTTATATTATAGATTATCTATTTAATTAAGTGATTCACTGTGAATATATTTTATTTATAATAATAAATACCATATATAGCCATTTTTAGTAGCTCCTCCTTGTACCGCAGCTTTCTGTGACATGTCTTACGATGCTTACCTTCATCGTAGAATCAAATGATAACCGTAAAAAAACAGAGCATTTGCTTTGAACTCACGCCCTTAGAGTTGAGAGTAACATTTACAAACCACAAAAGCAAGTCACTTGTCGTTAGTAAAATAAATATTTGTTAAGTTTTCGTTTCTTGAACTTATGATACTCGTACTCAATTTGACAAGCTTAAGCGGTTGAGTTTCGATTTAATAATTAAGAATTTACTAACTTTGAAACTAAGCAAACTTGACAGAACATTTATATTGGAATTACAAAATACTCGTTTAATTTAAATTACAGTGTACAGGGATTGATAAAAATATTTAATAATTATTATTTCTTTATTTATTTTCAATTTCAAATTACAATTACGGGTTCACGCATTTTTGAAGTGAAACTTCTTTAGGCGCCTCAGGGTAAAATATTTACGGATGAAACGCAATAATAATAAAAGCGTCACGAAGATGTGCAGCGTTTTTGTCGAAGAAAAGGGAGAGAGCAATTGAGACCGATTGATAGAGAATGAGTAGGGCGAGTTACCTTATAGAAATTCTATTTTTAAAATTAATTCTCTTAATTTATGAAATATTTTTGTTTATGTTTTATGCAAAATAATTTATTGAAATCTCAAATGACGAATTGTAAATTAAAATGCCACGTGTTTTTAGTATCGAAGAATTTTTTTTTAATATTTATATTTAATTTGTATTAATTTTCGACACTTAATATTTTAATGACAATTAAATTCATTAAATTCCTAAACAGGACGTTACATGGATAATAATTTTTGGCTTAAATTTTGGGATCGTTGGTCATTTCTGTCTCCACACAATATGTTAATAGGTTTTTCAGTTTCGTTTTAGCTGCATAGAAGGCATTTTGGCACTTCAATAGCATATTGACGGCTCATTGGTCTAGTGGTTAGTACCCCTGACTGGGAATCCATGGGTCCCGGGTTCGATCCCCGGCTGAGACAAACATCGATGTGATGAGCATTTGGTGTTGTGCTTAGGTCTTGGGTGTTTAAATATGTATTTATATGTCTATCTATAATATGTATATATATCCGTTGCCTAGTTCCCATAACACAAGCTTCACCAGCTTAGCATGGGACTAGGTCAATTGGTGTGTATTGTCCAATCATATATAGACACGGAGCGATATATATACGTTATATATGAAGATCCTATGATTACATTACACTATTTACCGAAACATCAACAGTTTTCAATTAGATTCGAAATAGAATGACGTAGTTCCTAATAATTTATTGATGACCCTTGAGAGCAATAGCCGATGTGTCAAATACTACGCTCTAAAGATCAAAGACTATCTCACTACTAATTCATTTGCAATAAACCATGGCCTTAACAGTTTCATTTATCACTTCCTTTGCTAGTGCAGTGTTGTATAACTGATATAATTATGTATGTAGAATGTTTCATGCAATCTTCAAAGTGCCAATATTCTAGTTTCTCTCTTGAATATTTAATAGTATTTATTGGTTGTATTGAATCGTCGTGTAAAATTCTTTATTCGAAAACATTGACAGTTACAGAAATAATGTTTCTCGCAAGATAGTAACTTAAACAAAAAATGTGTGCGTGTACTAGGTGTACACACGTAAGAAGTGAAACTTCTTTATGACCTTATTTTTCGAAAAATGATCTACTATATGCAACTTAACGAAATTGGTTAAATAAAGTTTAACAAAAGGCTTTTATTATCATAGACATGAATACAAATATGTACAATTATTTCATTTTACCTTATTACTACTAAGATTATAACAGAATTTCATTAATTGTAATAGAACTATTACTATGATTGTTATCGTTATTATATATTTTTGTTATTAATGGCTTCGAATCTCTTTGGATCATCCGTGGTAGGGACAAGAAAAAGATGGCGCGTAACCGAAAAACGTGACGATTTGCTACAAAATTTCTCCCATACGTCGATAAAAAATTCATTCTAACGCCGATAAAGAAGTTTGACTTCAAAAAGCAACATGGCGCGTAACCGAAAAATGTGACGCGTAGCGAAAAAATGTTACCCTAAATTTTTTTCCAACCCCGATAAAGAAATTTCAATTTAATAATTATTATTTTTTCAGCTACAGTTTCAAAGTACTGAGACAAAATTTATGAACTATGTTTGCTTGGTAGGTTTATTTTAAAGATCATTATTTCTGATTAGATGACCCGGTGAACTTCTTTTCACCTACTCGTATATTGGTATCAAGAATTAATTCAGTAAAACAGGCCAAACAGAGAAGAGACCTCATACTTCATCAAAGAAACACAAATTTATGAATGACCACCAAGTGACAATTTTTACTTCTAAAAATATTCCCCAGCTAGGAACAGTTTTAGAAAATTCAAGGTAAGTTTGTGGTATTTCTCTTTGCTTATTATTTATGTTTCCCACCGTTTAGACCTTTCCAACCACTCTCAAGTTTTAGCCAGACAAACAGCAATTCATTATTATTTATATAGATAAGGTACATAATTTACCTCCATGATAATACATACTTAGGGAAAGGTTCAAAGTTAAAAGTCACCATCAGCGTCAAGTATGACTCCTTATTTTTCTTCTTAGTGTCTGTTTATAAGGTTGGCTATCATTATGCCTACATGATTTCGGATGTCGTGCAATAAACAAGGATTTGGTGCTTGGATCAAACCACTACTATAAGTAGCGGCACGAAACGCTAGCGCTGACCGTTATTGCGCAGAAGTAAAAAATAAGGTACCTGAGGGGGGCTAGCGGAATGAAGAGCGTCGATTGGCTGTCCAGTCGACTTACGTGCCGCTGGTTATAAAGATTACCGTATGTCAAATCCAATGAGTTTTTTGTCTGCTCGATGCAATATTGAAAGGAAATTAATATACTTACCTTCATTAATAATATTTATGAAAATATTATAGAGGTAATGCGGGTTTTGTAAAATTAATTATGGCGATGTAGGCCGCTAGTCATGTGGAAAGTTGTGATATGATTTCAATGGACACATCGATTGCGAATTAAATTATAATTTAACTTAACCTTTACGACTCATTTGGTGACCTATGACAATGTTAGACTTTCCAGTTAATTTGAATCACAGAGTAATAATTCTCTAAGTGAGGAAAAATAACAATTGTCAATGTTCTACTGTTGTATATTGTATTCAAATACTTCAATTTCTGTTCAATTCAATTACTCTTTAAAAAATGACTAATTTATATATATATATATACATATATATAAAACATTAATTGCTTTTCGTTTGTCTCGCTAAAACTCGGCAATGACTGAACCGATTTGGCAAATTATGGTCTATAAAGATTCGTGAAAGTTCAGGGAAGGTTTAAGCGGTGGAAATCATAAATAATAATAATGGCATCTAGTGTTAAATAAAATGAACAATTTAACATCAATATTTAATCATAATCTCTGTAATCGTAGATGTTTGAAACAGTTATTTTTTCTTTAAATATATTTTTCATAAGATGTCGCTGACAGAAGCTCAACGGCACTTCCACATAACCTGAAATATAATAATTAACAAGATATACTAGAATAAATAGAACATTTAAAAACTTTGGTCCCTGTGGTAGTACTTTAAACGCTGGCAGCATTTCCTCGCTGTATATATGTCACCGTAAAATTGTAAATACCGTTAGATTGTAATCTATCTCGCAATATTGTGAACTGTCGAAATATTGTGAACCTAGATACACTGCCACAAAGACGAAATTTTTCAAATTTGTTTTAATTTTCTATTTATTAATTTTTGATTATTATTATTACTATGTAGGTTATAGAGAATTATGACATAAATAAGATATACTTAGAATTATTCAGAGTTGAGACTGAGCGCTAAGTTCCATATGTCAAAGTTTTGGACCTACGGAAATCATACTATGTCTAGGTCCCGATTATAAATCTGAGGGTCATTTATACAAAATTAACTACAAACTAGCGGCCGCCTCGGTTTTGCGCTACCCGTGAACCCTAGACATTGACAAATTATGCACCTAAATCTTCATCATGAATCACTCTCACGATTTATGTATCTCTATTTATTTATCTATGTCCGCAATGTCTATCATCGAAGTTTATCGCGATGATAGACATTGCGGACTTTGTTGTGATACAGCGATCTTTTGATTTTGCGAGAGTTTAGTTACATATACTATATATTTTAGTTAATAACATTCTAGTTTCCGATAATGTCTAATAACATAAGTGTCACTTAGATTTACGAACTCTTCAATTATTCAAGTTAGATTTTTGTTAATCCAGCCTCGCAACCCCACTACCCCAAATCTTATCTTAGTTATAAGTTAAATAATTGAAGCCAATTGTTACCCAGCTTCAAACAAAGTGTTTCATTTAACATATATCTGAACATACAACAAACGCCAAACTTAATTCGAGTATTACATTAAAATTATATACTTCAACAAACTCAGAGTATTCCCAGAATTTGCGTATACCATGTATCTGATAAAGTTACTTGGAGAGGAAAACAATCGGGCAGTTTTCCAGTGCCTAAGGGTGCCTGATACCGCCGATACTATTCGTACCCTGATACACCAGTCATTATAGACATTCGAAATCGAAAATTTGATAATAATTCCAAAAGTTTTCAAACTTCGGTCAAGTGAATGGTACATTGGGACGACAATAAATCTCATTTTGCAACCTTGTCCGCAGTCCGGAACATTGTTAAAATTGCAATTAAATTAATTTTATGTCTGTATGGTCGTGAAAAAAATTCCAAAAGTTCTGCGAACTTGGGGAAGTTTTCGATATAATATTTCATATCACGTATAAAATTTGCAACCAACCTAAGTGTACGGAACATTTTTTGTTATTTATTTTATTTTCGATATATCTGTCAAATTTGCAAAACTTTTGGAACGTTTTCCTTCAGTTTAATAAAGAACAACATTAATTTTTAATAACAAAAATGTTCCGTACACTTAAATTGGTTGCAAATTTGACACGTGATGTAAAATAATATATTTAACACCACTCCAACTTTGCAGAACTTTTGGAATTTTGGTCTCAAGAACTAAGCAAATTATCATTTATTGCATTTTTAACAATGTTCCGGACCGCAGAGCAGGTTGCAAAATTTTATAGTTTGTTTTAATACCACTCCCGACCTTACATCAAAATTTGAAAACTTTTGGAATTATAATGAATTATTTGTCTTGACTGACTGGACTATGAGAGAAAACTTACCTCTTGAAAACGGCACACATGACACAATGTATGTAAATAATTAATGAACAGCATAACAGACGATTCGAATTGTATGTTGAATGAACTGACAAAAGGTTTGCTTCATGTCAGTTCCTATACTACATATCATATAATATATATGATATAAGAAATAGTCTTTTTGTAAAAATTTTAATAAATGTTCAATTTTGTGTTGTTTTTTTCGATGTGTATGTATCGTTTTGTTTAGAGAGCAGTGTTAGCCTAGTGGCTTCAGCCTGCGACTCTTATCCCTGAGGTCGTAGGTTCGATCCCCGGCTGTGCACCAATGGAATTTCTTTCTATGAGTGCATTTAACATTCGCTCCAACGGTGAAGGGAAAATCTTCGTGAGGAAACCGACATGCCTTAGACCAAAAAAGTCGATGGTTTGTGTCAGGCACTGGAGGATCACCTACTTGCCTATTAGATTGAAAACTGATCATAAAACTGATTTAGAAATCTGAGGCCCAGATCTAAAGAGGTTGTAGTGCCACTGATTTTTGAAGTAAAAACTTCTTTAGCGGCGTTGTACACTGTTTTGGAATGGGTAAAAAATGTTAAACTCGCGTCAGGACACGTGATCGAAAATTCGTAAGACGGATGGAGAGTAGACAGCTGGCGCGACGTATTTAATGTAATATAAATTGCCATGTTTGTGTACAATAGCGAAATAAATAAATATTGTATTCTACCACATAAATGATAGTACTTTTATACTGATAAATAAAGCAATTTGTGCAAATTATTCCCTAACCATTCCAAAATATCAAAAATGCACAACGTTAATATTCAAGTTTTCACTTCTGCCGGCAATCCCGGAGTGCAAGCCGTCGTTTTTTTTAATGTATCGTTTTGTATGTGATGTAAATGTATGAAGTTACTGCATTGGAATAATCTGTAATGGTACCTTAATTTTTTAAATAAATAAACTTTAATAAAATGCATAATAACTACCTTCATAGTCATCATCTCCCCTACAATTGATCATGTCTAAATAGCACCCGTTGTTGAACGTTCTGTAATTATAGCCTCTGTACTTCGAAGCTCCGCATACTGGACTGTAATGACTTGGACAGAACACTGGACATGATTCGCCATACACTCGCCTAGCGTTCACAAAGTGTTCCTTTATACAAAATTTCATCGGTGTCCTAACGAAGTCTGGAAAAGGAAAAATAATGTTTAGTCTAAATTAAGGAAAATTAATTGAAGATTTATATGTTGCCACCTTTTAAACCGAATCATCATATTATTATGAAAAATAATGAAACAAACAAACATGTATCCCAGGCTCTGGATGTAGTGAGAACTATGTGCGTGTGACTGCAATAACTACTGGTTCGATTCCAAATTCTTTCACCATAAGAATACTACATTATTAAGAATAACATAAGCTATATTTATTTCTAAAATATTTGGAAAATAATTTTCGTAGCTTAATAATAGAAATCATCACCTAAGCCAAGGGCTAACAATTAAACACATTCACAAATTACTGTTTTCAAATTTGAATCAATCAATACTTATAAAAATTGTATTGTTTTAGCGCAACTATTAATTGGGGAATTTATCCTTAAGGGTAATGCCACCTAATAGGGCTGTCGTCCTAATATCTCACCCTGCGACTGTTATCCCTAAGGTCGTAAGTTGTATCCCCGGCTGTGCACCTATGGAATTTCTGTACATGCATTTAACGCTCGCACGCATTATGAGGCTGGTATACCTTAGAACCAAAAAGTCTACGGCGTGTGTCAAGCACTGAAGGCTCACCTAACAATAATTGATAACAAAACGGACTTTAGGCCCAGACCTAAAAGATTACAAGCGCCACTAGATTTAGATGTAGCCATCCTTTTCAAATATACTCAAAAAAATTCAATATTTACGAGTAAAAATAATAAATATTGGTCACCTCCTAGAAAATATTAGTTTTACAAAACCAACCAGTCACCTTGTTTTTCTTTTAAACGAATTTTATCCAGTTATATAGGTAATATGTATTGACCCATTATAAGATTATGTATCTGCAGAGCATTTGAAATCGTTTTTTGAACCACAGCGGTAACTTCAAAAAATATCTCTGTTGTTCCGCTTCTTAAGTAACAAGACGAAGAAAATCAGCTTATTGGATTACATTCTCTTTGTCAAGACAATATTCCAGAAAGAAAAGTAATAAAAATCACATCGTGTTCATTTGTTCGGAATAATTTAAAACAATTTGCTTATTTTTTTAATATTATTACTAAAAGAGAGTTTTAATTATGTTATTTCTTTTTCCTGAACGGTGACCGAATACTTCCACTCGCATAGCTCATTAGTTATCTTATATATACGCATGTTCGCTACCCGGTGAAAAAAATTTTTTTTCGGTAATTAAGGTTGGGTTAAACGAAATACCTATGTGCTTTTCATTTTCTATTGTTTAGGTATTTATTTTACAAATTGTTTTAAAATTTCTTTAATATATTTTGCCATTCAGCTGTTTTAGATATATGATTTTCAATTAAAAGTATACATTCAGATTATCAGTAGGAATCTCAGATTAAAGAATAAAGTTTTCTACCTATTTCGGAGCGAGTTTTTATAACGGCTTGGCTCCTAAAATACGGGAAATAATAGCAGTGACTCGAAAATATGCTAGATTTTTGGTAGATGGACTCTAATTCAATAACAGCGCACGATGGTGGCGTGTTTTTAATATTATAATTTTCTTCTCACGTAAGTGACATATATTTTTAATGAAAATGAACTTCTATAAACGTACTTTTAACTTACCGACTTGATGACACTGCGCATATCCAGCCATCGCGCAATCATTTGGAAACATCTTATACATCTTATTATGAATATCGAATGTGCAAATCATGTCTCCATCATCAGGGCATTCTATATCGCATTTCTTTCCATCTATCATGGACAAAGCTGCAATTACCAATAGATATTAATGAGTATTTTTTTTTAAATGTCATAAGACGCACTGACGCAAATTCTTATGTGCCGAGATTTTACTATATCTAAGATTTACATACTTAATAAGACCTTGATTAAATATATATGTATCTTTGAATTTAGAATCAAGTCAAATTATGTTTCGCATTGTTTTTATTTACGATATTATTGTTCGTTGTAAAATTGTTGGGCATAATGTGGTTACTAAGAATAAAACTTCACATAAAATAGTTGAGACATGTGACAATTGCAACCTTATTTTTTGTATTAATTAAAATATAGATCACTAAATTTATTTACGTAGTGTTGGCATAGTGGCTTCAGCTTGCGACTCTCATCCCTGAGGTCGTAGGTTCGATCCCCAGCTGTGCACCAATGGGCTTTCTTTCTATGCGCGCATTTAACATTCGCCCAAACGGTGAAGAAAAACATCGTGAAGAAGCCGACATGTCTTAGACCCAAAAAGGCGACGGCGTGTGTCAGGCACTGGAGGCTGATCACCTACTTGCCTATTAGATTGAAAAATGATCATGAAACGGATTCAGAAAACTGAGGCCCAGAGCTAAATGCCCGCCTACCACTGCGAGCGGAACGGACCCATTACGGACTCCGCTATACAGTATACTAGTAACGATGATTTTCATTTTCATTTCCGTGGGAAACTCGGTCCACTCGCTAACCTCATATGTGACTCTTTCATCTCGCTCTCTCCGCTGTATGCACATGTATGAAAATCATCGTTACGAGTATAGCGGAGTCCGTAATGGGTCCGTTCCGCTCGCAGTGGTAGGCGGGCGCCACTGATTTATTTTTATTTTTTTTTTATTTTTTTACGTAAGTCGTTAAATAAATTTTACACCACAAATTCCAAAATCAACGTGCGATACGAGAAAATTTCTAATTAACATAATCGAATTCTGTAATTAAATTTGAATAATACGAGAGACAGTAATGTCATTATCTCTAGTAATTTTCGGGTTCTGCTCTCACAATTAAGATGTGAGCCTTCATATAAATGACGTTAATTTAACAACAATTTGGTAAGATGAATGTAGATACGCGAAATAGATACATCATTTTGAGAGGTTTATTCTAAATGTCAAATTTTGTTGGATACTATATATATCTACTAGCTGATCCGGCAAACGTCGTTTTGCCATATATATCGTTTATAATAAAAAATAGGGGTTGATCGTAGAGAGGTGAAAGTTAGAGGTTGTATGTATTTTTTAATGTTGTAAAAAAAAAATAGAAATTAAAAATATTGTCTAAAAAATAAAAATAAAATTAGGGGTGGACTACCCCTAACATTTAGGGGGATGAAAAATAGATGTTGGCCGATTCTCATAGATACCGGATAAGCACAAAATATTTCATCAAAATCGGTCAAGCCGTTTCGGAGGAGTATGGCAACGAAAACTGTGACACGAGAATTTTATATATAAGATTTAAATATGTTTCTTTTTTGTAAGAATGTGTCTAACAGAGTAGGTCAATTCTTCTCTAATATTTTTAGTCTATGCCTGATATCAGAGCACATATTTCTCTTATATTTAAGCCGTATTTATAATTTTATTGTTTAGAAAAATGGTGTAACGTAGCGCCACCTAGTAATAGTGTTTGAAGTTATTTTTGCCTTACTTATCAGGGCAATTGTCTCTGGTCACCTTTCTGGCTATCACTTGATGTTGAAATCTTTTAAAATTTACCATTCCAACAATTTTATTTATGTCTATCTCAAACTCATTTGTTACTTATTATAATCTTCAATACTTAATCCTAGAAAAAATGGGATACGTTTGTTTTAGCGAGCGAGATATTTTTAAAGTTAAACTTCTTTAGGCGCTTGAGGGTAAAAATTTTACGGATAAAACGCAATAATAATAATATTAGCGTCACGAAGATGTGCAGCGTTTTAGTCGAAGAAAAGGGAGAGAGCGATTGAGACAGATTGAGAGAGTGAGAAGGGTGAATTACCTTATGGAAATTCTATTTTTAAAATTAAATTTCGTAGAGAATTTATGAAATCTCAAATGACGAATTGTAAATTAAAATACCACGTGTTTTATGATCGAAGAAATAAATTTAAAAAATTAAATTTATAATTTAATTTTTTTTATAATTAATTTTCAACACTTTTAATATTATAATGACAATTAAATTCATTAAATACATAATACATATACATATCATCCTTTTTTCCTTTCTCTAAGTCTCGGAAATCTAAAGTTTTAGATTTGTATAAATATGAACAAGACTTAAAAATTAGTTTGCCAAAGAAGTTTCACTTATGACATGTGTACTTTGTACGCACGCACTTTATTCGTAATGGTTTTAGACGATAAATTAGTATATTTAAAAATTAAAGGACGAAATTAAAGTACCGTTAACTAACTCCAACAGAAAACAGAAGCAAAAATGTGTCTGCGTTATGCTCCGTTAATTTCGCCCAAACTTTAACGAAAAATAATTGCCTTAAACACAGAAGGTAGAACTTTTAAGGAATTTTGTTAAAACTAGAATACTCACACATTAAAATAGTAAGCGCAACAGCATAAATCATAGTGAGTGGTACAAAACTAATTTCACTTTTATTATAATTAAAAATCAGCAATAAAATTTTACATTTCCACATTTATTTATAACGTCAGTAACTTTCCAATCAACGATCTATTGCCGTTTTTATTCAAATTTATCTACCTTTGAGTGACACTAATCACACCTTGAATAAATGGATATAATATTATATATGTGACGTCACATATCGTCACTGTAGAATGATAACCTCGTAAGTCAAAAAACCATTTATTTTTAATTCTTAGACTTATGTCATTTAACTGGTATAATCATGAAGTGAGGAATAATTTATGTTATTAATAAATAAGTCCTTTTTACCATCTAAAACTATGGGCAAAAAACACAATAATATTTTATCGAACTTTGAAGAAATGAAACATTTGTTTTCCTATAATTTTTGGTTCTCTGGACATACGAGTTTATCATTATATAGCGACGATAAAATATATGTGACGAGCTAGTTTGTTTTTGTATGTTTAGAGAACAATATATAGACTTTGTGACAAAAAATCCAATGGCGCTCCAATATTTAAGACCTTACCTGACCAGCTTTCTGTGCCTTAAATACTGTCCTCACAGTGTCTTCCTTATGTAACTCAGTGTGAATTGAACACACAGCCAGAAATTGGTGTCTAGGTGTCTACTGAAACTCGCAAAAGTAGCGAGACACAGTATCACTATGAATAGTTTTAACTTTTTTAATACTAATAAGGCGCTTGTCTAATGCTGACGCTTTGCTTGATGGTAAAGGCTGAAATGATAAGTCACGCGTGCCTAAAGATGCCCTTTCTAAGTAATAAGTTTTAGGATGTAACAATTAAATACATTTCATTGATTTAAAAAATTAAAAAAATGCACAGAATGGCTGACTCGATACATATATTATATACGATTTTATGTTTTTTTTTTGCCAAATAACATCTGTCTTAAGTTAAATCACATGCAATAATAGCCTTCAACGAATTTGGAACGTGTTTGGAATCGAACCACGTGTAAACAAGAGGGCTTGTACAAATATTTGTTCCAATTCAGCGCAGGAATTTAGATAAGATGAGGGCAATCTGGCCGCTTCATTATATGAATTGCGTCTTGACTAACCTAATTTTGAAGAACTCTTAGGATTGTAAATAGTTCTTTAATATTTTTTCTTTTTTATACTGCGATGTTCTTTTTCTTTATAGTGGGGATGGGGAGGGGATAATGAGATATTACACAATTCGTAAGATATACTAAGGAAGTTAGTAAATCTTCGTTCTTTTTATTGAACTAAGCATTCAATTAATTATAAAACATAAAAATCAATCCCGGCGAAATATTGTTTCGAGTTGGTAGCCAGATTACTTCGTCTTACAAAAATAGCCATTCTAACAAAGCCAGAAATGTATTTACCCTATTGGGACTGTGTTCTCACCACATAAATGTCATGTATCTCGATTGGTATTACCATAGACTTAATATATACTAAGTCTATGGGTATGACAATTATATACATTATCACTAATTAAGTTTAATCTTAGCAATATATATATATATATCTCAAATTATTTATAAAATTATAAGTTCAATCCAGGATTTTTACACCCCAATAAACATTACTGTAGTTTCACAAACTGTGAAAGCAGTTATGTACGAGGTTTGATGTCAACAGTACAGATGAGATTGTGATTTAGGATACAAATAATCCAAAAGTATTAAAATTAAAAACGCCTGATTATTATTGCTTAGCAAATTGCTACCCGAGATAGCATGTGTATTGTGTAGCCTTATTTATTATTGTAATAATACAAGTAGAAGAGAGATTAAAAAATAATAAAAAGTAAAGTAATGATATATAACCTGTTCTGTGTTTGACACACGTTGACGATTTTGGTATCTATGGGTTTGGCTTTGGGGTCAAATCTAATATTTTTGACATACCGGAGTCCTACTTAGCCATCAGTCTCAAATCTGACGCTAATAATATTACTATACATAGGTTTCCTAGTATGTGTGATAAGTGATAATTCAGCTCTGAAACGAAATTTCCATTGCTGCCGGGTTGAACGGACGACCTCAGCCTGGCGAGTAAGAAGCTTAACCACTAGGCCGGCGCATCTTCGTAAAACTTTTATATATTTTTAGCAATCTTCAACAATTCACATCCAAGTTATCCGAGTGGTTGTGTTGGCAATAAAAATAGCCATTAAGAGACACTAGAAACTATAATTTTCATATTATCTAAGAGTTATAAAATACTTTTATGCTTGAAATAATAAAATTCATTTTATTTTTATATCTTACAACCGCACGCAGTGACGTTTTTTAAAAAATAACTGGGTTTTAATAATACTTTTATAAATTTTAGGAGTAACAAATTCCAATGGAAAAGAAGAACGGTATCTAACATATAATAAAACATATACATATATTTTTTTTTAGCTTTACATATATATAATACATATATTTAGCTTACAACCAGTCTTCATAATTCAACGCGTAAAACAAATATTTAATAATAAAACAGTAGATAATTTATTAATATATATATTTTTAGTTAGATAAACAGTTAAATGTCTATTTAAGATAACAAGTAATTATTGAAACCGGGCGTTGACCCCACCCCCAGCTAGTTAAACATCACACAATGACCTTGACATAAAGCCCACTCTCAGAGATAGCTTCGTAGTTCCAGTGATGAACTACGACAATGGTCCGAGGTAAGGCGGGATAAAATACGGTAAGATGGCACGTTCTGGCCCTACATTCAAAGCTTCGCGAACATTAAAACTGCATTTCACTTCTAAAGTATTTGCGGCGAGATAAAGGAAGAACTAAGTTCGCGTCATTCTGTAGATGCTGCGACACAGCTATTAGCACTAGCTTTATACATTTTATGACATAATGAACATTGTTAGTTCTATAATCTATGGAGCTCTCTGTAACATTGATTATTTCTAGAGGAAGTGTTCCTACCAACGCAACAATCAATCACGTTTAAAATTAATTCAAATCAAACCCTGACAAAATTTAGTAAAAGCAAATAATTATGTTAGTTTATGTTTAGTTTAGTAATTGCTGCCAGCGTTAAAGGTACACTGCCACAGGGACCAAACTTTTTAAATTTGTTTTGATTTTCATTTTAATTATTTCTATTATTACTTTGTAGGTTACGAAAATTGTCAATACTGTATACTTGAATGTAAAGATATATTCATCATGTGGGATATTTACGTAAGTAAAAACAATTATTATTATGTCGTATATTTCAAAATTTCTGAACGAGGTTATCACGACGCGTGTATTTTTTTTATATTATGTATATAAATGAAATTAATTTGTATGCACATTATAAAAATGAACTGATTAAAGATTTCTTAAACTGCATACTTAATACAAAATAAATCGTGGCGTTGATAATTTCATTTAAACCGATTTTTAATCTTGATCTTGGTATGTGAATGAATATGGGAGCGTTCAAGTATTACGTAACGAATTTTGAAGGGTTTTTCTAAAACGTTACGATGCGGGGCGGGGATTAAATTACGCGTAATTGTTAATATTATTTTTTTCCAGACCTTCCAGTACTTTATACCACGTAATGGTAACTTTTAGATAGAGTCACTAGGCGGCCACGAAACGTTTTACTATACTTGGGTAACAGAATAACGTTATGGCCCGTTACACGGGTGGGGTCGGGGTCAATTACATAATATATCTAAAAATTGCGTGACATTATACTTGAACGCTCCCTATGTCATGAACTTTATTTTTTTTCTTGCATATCTTTAGATTTAAAAATGTTTGATTTACATACGAACAAAATAGAAAATATAATATCCTAGATGAAAATTTTAAAAGAAAATGAATGTCCCAAGAATCAAGCAATAATTAACTTTATCTAAAAACTAGTAAAATCTGACTATTTTACATCTAAATAAGACTAATTACGAAAACAAATTTGAGTCCGTTGGTGAAGTAAATCAATAAACACTAACTGCTCTTAATTGCTAGCTGATAGGTATAATCTATTTAAAGAAATCGGAAATTACAAAATCTGTTACGATGTACAAGCTTTCCACGATTAAAAATTATGAGAAGATACATTTTAACTCGGAAAATTCACATTATTTTTAAAAGCACAAAATGGATACAGAGTGCCCCAGATCCGGTAAAATATCGCAAAACAGATAATGTAGGTTTTAGTCTCTTGTCAAGCAGTATTGTGATTATTAACTGCTAGATAAACCTGAGTATTGAACTAAAGTTTTTTTTAACTAAAACAAACACATTGGTATAGTTCCTAAGATTTGCAACATATTTTAAAAACTACTAACAGAAATATTGGTCAAATTTGGTATTAATTACTAAAGACATTTTGTATTTAATAAACATTTCTCAATATTAACGTCTAAATAAAAAACAATATGGCGACTATTGCACGATCTGTCAAAACTCGTATGAATTTGATAATCTGTCATAAAGATAAAAAATAGTTCACCTCTTTATGTGTCAAATCTATGTACATGCTGGTTTTTAGTACACTGTCGGTAATAAAACCTGCTTTTTCACAAAGCCTTTCAGTTTATTGCGAATGTGATCTCTATTCAATCTGTGGGCTTAGACGTGAAGTTTTGGAAAGGTCAGCCGTATCTCATTACCTGGGTCGAAGCGTGGGACTTGGTGTTGATTTATAACTTTCAAGAAATTATAGATGCGTAAACGTTTAAAGGTTAATAGTAAAATGTAGTTTTATCTAAATGTAATTGAGTCACGGAACAAATTAAAAAATGCGTTCTTTAGTTACATTGATAATTTACTTAAGAAAATTTAGTTAAATATTTTCCGCATTTTTATTTTATTAAATAAATATGTTCGACTTCCAGAATAGCCGAATCTGCAAGAATTTCTTTTTACGCTGGCATAAAATGAAACATGCTGCTTGTTTGAATAATAAATTTTATTATAAAATAAATCACATCATTAGGATTGCGTAACAGCACTGTTACTTGATACACCGACATTTCTGTGAGCAATTTCGATGTAGTTCTCTAATAACTAGACTAATATTTACTTATTTTAGTAAAACAAGCCCAATTAATACAAATATTTTGTTATGAGTTTTGAAGTTATACTTCTTTAGGCGCGTTTTTGATGCGAAAAGAGAGACGCGAAAATTGATGAGAGTGAAATTTTACGATGCGCGCGCACCGTGACACAAAATTAACAGAAGAAGTTGAACTGAAGTTGCCCACGGAAGATGCATTGGACATGATTTAAAAACATTCTAATAATAATTTTAATAATGCGAAAGAAGTACATGCACCCTTTTTTTCTACAATCTCAGTAGACGTCAGTACGTCTAAATTTGAACTACAAAATGATGGCTTTATAGAGAGTTTAACATTAAAATAAAAGTTTATTTGTTATTATCTTCCTAATGATCCGGCGCTATTTGACCCACAAGCCACAACCACTTCGCTTGGTGCATCCTCTATAGTAGCGGTCATAAACTACTTACTGGATAAGTATGCACGGGTTAATATTTATCAGGTAGCCCTTACAAGTAAAGGTGTATCGCGTAATCCGATGTTTTCTCATGTCTGCCCTACGATTCTGTAACTCACTTTTCGAACTCACACAGCGGTTTTCGCATCGGCGGTCGCTCTGAAATCAGTCGTGAAGCAGTCATTTTATGATTTGGCATTCTGAAAAGGTGGGAGCTTGTACTTTATTATTTATCAGAATGCCAAATCATAAATTGACTGCTTCACGACTGATTTCAGAGCGACCGCCGATGCGAAAACCGCTGTGTGAGTTCGAAAAGTGAGTTACAGAATCGCAGGGCTGCTGTAAATAATTTAAAATAAGGCTCCAATAAACAAGAGAATAAGCGGTGAATTCATAGATTTTTGAAGTGAAAACTTCTTTAGCGGCGCTGAGCACTTTTTGTATGGGTAAAAACTTTCAAACTCGCGTCAGGGTCACGTGATGCTGATCGAAAAAGCGTAAGATCGAGGGGAAGGGAGAGGAACTAGTATCTCCCACTCTTTCTACCGTGCCCGAGGGTGAGATCTATAGTGCGCACTTAGACTTTGCTCTGACTTAACTATCGAGCTAAGACACAGTCGGTATTTATAGAGCAAACTGCGAATCTCTCCGAGTGTTGGCTTAGCTTAACCTCAAGTCCACGAAATCGACGACTTACCAAAAACTTTGACTATAAGCCTAACAAAAATAAGGGCCTAAAATTTGCTTTACCATCATATCTTTTACTGGACTTTTTATTATTTTATTAAGCAGTAATTGTGATATTAGTTTAACATTTAATTTCACTGTACTCATGAACTAGAGATTGTAATAGTATTTTCTAATGTGATATTTTTGACATAGAATAGTTAGTAGCAAAACTAAATACGAAATATGAAAATGCCGTCATGAAGTTTCTCGTAACAAACTTCCTTCGTACCTTTGACATTTCGTTAACTCAATTCTACAAAGGCGGGGGTAGATAAAAATTTCATTTTTATAATAACTAAAAAACCAACTACGACTCATATAATTAGTTTGTAAATCTTTAAGTATATTTGTAGGCTGCACTTATAAAACAGTTTAAAAGTGTTTTGTTAATTAGTAACGGTACATTTAAATTTGCTATTAACTTACGCATTACGCAACCGAATTGGCTCGGTACTCGAAAAACTTCCGCAAACCATTGCTGATAATGGAAAACGAGCACGTCGAAACTTCTTCCTTGAAACGGCCGTTGCGTTTGGACCTCGCCTTTTTTATATAGTACTGATTTTCTCTATTTACTCCGTGAGGTTAAAATCACTATACTCAAATCTATTGTTAGGATACATAACATATACATACCTACATAACATATACATAGGATAGTCTGTGAGAAATTAACTGGATTTTCTCTAATATACAATCTTGGTCTAAAAAAGCTGACTTTCGGCTGTTTGGCGGCCATTTGGAACCGTCCGAAAAGTATGGCATGGTGATTTTCGTAAATGGCGGCACGACTATGATTATGATGATGATTAACATATTAACATAATGAAAAAAAACTAGCACTCCGGGAGTGCCGGCAGAAGTGAAAACTTCAATATTAACTTTGTGTTTAATTATAAGTATAAAAGTACTATCATTTATGAGGTAGAATACAATGTTTATTTATTGCGCTATCGTACACAAATATGACAATTTATATGTTGTTATTTATAATATTATATCGTTATTCATATATTACATTAAATTTTATCTCTCAGAAAAATCAACTTCCATTCATAATTTCGACGACTTTTACACCATCGTTATTATCAGAATCATCATAGCAAATTTTTACAACTGATACAATTGGTTTATGATAACTGAAGTAAGAAACAAACAGTTTTGATTCGAACCTATTTAAGTGTCTAATAAAGACCGCATCAATAGTAGTTTTGTATTTCGTTGTGCTAAAATTGCGATCATTTGACATATTGGGTTGGGGAAAAAGTCTTTTCGCATTACAGTATGTATGAACTTGTAATAAAATCTCTTTGGCTATACTATATGGATCTGGCTGGTTTTGTTATCAAGGAAAGTTGAGATTTTAAAGAAGATAATTCCAAAATCAAATTAGGATAATGTTTGTTTTTTATTTATTTTTCGTACCGTCAAGATGAGTGAACCGAATGAAGAAATTCGATACATTTATAATTTTCTTCCAAAAAAGGTCGAAATACAACACAAGCCGCGAAAGAAATTTGTGATGTTAATATGGCCCTAGCACAGTGTCTGTGACAGTAGCACAAATTTGCTTTAAGCGTTTTCAATCCGGAAATTTTGATGTCAAAGATCCAAGTCGCTCTGGTCGCCCTGTAACGGATAAAATGGATGCCATGTTTGAAAAAGTGGAGCAAGATCGGCATATCAGTAGTTAAGACGTAGCTGAAGAACGGGGAATTGACCACAAAAAAGTTTTGGTGCATTTGGAAAAAACTGGGTACACAAAAAAGCTCAATATTTGGGTACCTCACGAGCTCACTGTAAGAAACCTAATGAACCGTGTACTCATTTTTGATTCTTTATTACGACTTAATGGAACCGAACCATTTTTGAAGAAGCTGACAACTGATGATGAAAAGTGGATCACGTATGACAAGAACGTGCGAAAAAGGTCGTGGTCAAAGGTCGGTCAGGCTTCCCAGACTGTGGCGAAACCCGGGATAACTCGCAACAAGGTGATGCTGTGTGTGTGGTGGGAGTGGAAGGGCATTATTCATTATGAGCTGTTACCACCAGACAGGACCATCGATTTTGAACTCTACTGCGAACAACTGATGAGATTAAAGCAAGAAGTTGAGAGAAAGCGGCCGGAATTAATCACCAGAAGGGGTGTGGTTTTTCATCACGATAACGCTAGAACTCACACATCTTTAGCCTCTCAGCAAAAACTAAGAGAGCTTGGCTAGGAGGTGATAATGCATCCGACGTATAGTCCTGACCTTGCACCTTCAGATTTCCACCTGTTTCAGTCTCTTCAGAATTCTTTAGGCAGTGTCAGGTTAACATCACGAGAGGACTGCCAAAACCAATTGTCGCGGTATTTTGATCAGAAGTCCCAAAATTTCTGTAGCAATGGGATCATGTCCCTACCTAAATGATGGCAAAAAAATATCGAACAAAATGGTACCTACATACTTTAGTTAAATGTAAATAAACTATTTTAAAAAATGTTTTGAATTTTCTTATAAAATGCGAAGAAACTTTTTCCCCAACCTATTAGTTAAACCAAATTCATTATTTAAAAATTCAATTAATGATTGATTTTTATCGTCTGCAAAGTTTATATTGAAATCTCCACTTAAAATCATTGGCAATTTATCAAAGTTTTTTCTAATTTTTTTTTGAAGCAATGCGTCATGAGAATAAATAAATAAATTTTCGTACAAGTTTCATTAATAGATTCACTTTGTTCGATTTCCATAATTTAAACAATTCACATTTACAAATACACAACAGTGTATTTACTACACAACAGTCAAGCAATCAGCTGTCGACATCCTTGGATACGCGTGGGACGCTGTACATAAACACACACGGTCATTCGCGCAAGCACCCTGTGCCGCCTAAACAGAGCAGCACACTCAGGCACGGTAGAAAGAGTGGGAGATACTAGTTCCTCTCCCTTCCCCTCGATCTTACTCTTTTTCGATCAGCATCACGTGACCCTGACGCGAGTATGAAAGTTTTTACCCATACAAAAGAGTGCTCAGCGCCGCTAAAGAAGTTTTCACTTCAAAAAAGGTTTCGTTTCATCACAGAACGTTAAAATACAGACCAAATGACAAAATGTGTATCACCAAGGAGGATATTATTTTTCGGTAGAGAGCCCGCCATTTTTGTAGCCATATTAACATTTTTACTAGTTACCGCGCAAAATTTCGCGCCTTTCTTCGTATAAGTTTGTAACTAATAAACTGAAAAACTATGTAGACGAATTCTTTCACAATCTATCTCTGAGTGACTTGGCTATATATTGGAATATAGCCTAATATTTATTTACAATTTTTTTTTGTGGAGGCAAACGGGCAGGGCTGATGTTAAGTGATACCGCCGGCCATGGGCACTCACAATAAAAGTGCGTTGCCGGCCTTTCAAGAATTGGTACGCTCTTTTCTTGAAGGACCCTAAGTCGAATTGGTTCGGAAATACTTCAGTAGGCAGCTGGTTCCACGTAGTGGAGTGCGCGGCAAAAACTGCCTTAGAAAACGCTCAGTTGTGGAACGACGGACGTCGAGGTGATACGGATGGTATTTTGTATAAAATTATTAAAAAAATGACCAGCGGTAAAAGTAAATACTTTTCACCTGTAACGTGATTCGCTCGTATAAGAAAAAGCTTTTCAAGATTGATGTCTGAAGTATATAGACATTATAAACGTTAAAATGTTTAAGCAAAGTTGAAACGATGTTTAAATCTGAAGCTTAATAGTCTAATAACTAAAATAATACGGCATTTGAGACATCGCTTTATTGTGTTTTAAAATAGAAAATTGCTTATAAAATCTTTTGTTACTTATATTGTATTTTTAAAAGCTTTCAATGTCTTTCATTTAAAGAAGGTACTAACCATTAACGTTATATGTAACAGCTTTTCTTTTATTATCCATAAATTTTGAACAAAGAGTCACCTTTATATTATAATAAGGCAGTTGTATGGTTGATTACACTGATACCTTTTAGTATGGGATTTCAACAATTCCAACACTTAACAGCGGGATAAATTTTTTGCCGTATAAAACAAACCCGTTACAGGTTATCAATTAGAAGCGTAATTTTTTATATATAAAAGTCTACCCACACACATATATTATTACATTTAATACATTTTATCAGTAATATTAAGAATCAAATATACAGTGTTTACAATTTACTTAACCTATATAAAATAAATCAGTGGCGCTACAACCTCTTTAGGTCTGGGCCTCAGATTTCTAAATCTGTATCATGGTCATTTTTAAATCTAATAGGCAAGTAGGTGATCAGCCTCCTATGCCTCACACTCGCCGTCGACATTTTGGATCGTCGGTTTCCTCACGATGTTTTCCTTCACCGTTAGTGCGAATGTCAAATGCGCACATAGAAATAAAGTCCATTGGTGCACAGCCAGGGATCGAACCTACGACCTCAGGGATGAGAGTCGCACGCTGAAGCCACTAGGCCAACACTGCTGCTACCTGTATAGAAAATAAAAATAATTAAAAATTAATAACAAGAAAATTAAAATAAATTTAAGAAGTTTGGTCCCTGTGGCAGTGTACCTTTAACGCTGGCAGCATTTCCTAGCTGTATTGCGGTACTTATTCGTTGAGCAAGGAAAGCATTGCACCTGCTCTGGGGTCCCCGGTACTATCTACCAGGTGCCAACTTAAATCTTTAATAAGCGCATGTGCACTTGAACCCCACGGCCAAAAAGTCTCTAGTCCAAAGGGAACTAAATCGAAGTTGGAGGAAAGACTATTATTATTTTCCGCCTGCTCGCGATCGACCAAGCTTTTTGCTTGTCCGAGGGAGGTGAGACGGGGCAAACGTGTCCACACATAAGTTTGAACATAACTCATGGAACAAAGCAAAGAAACTTAGACATATATTATTTGAAAAGTATACAATTCTAAAATTTTATAACGATAAACTAATCGAAACTTTATTCTTTAACTATGTATTTGAGTGAAAAAAAAAACAAATGAAGTATTCATAGCCGTGCTTTTAGTGTTAAAAATGTTTTGATGTCTTCACTCTCATGCAGGTAAATTGTACGAGCAAATAGCCGCTATAATAAAGTATATCCATATTGACTTATATGTAGACTCATGTTTGTGAATACAGTACAATATTCGCCTTACAATTTCAAAATATTTCACATACGTCATACAGGAAAATACATTTTTGAAGAAACAACATCGTACACAGTTCAAAGGATTCTGAGTCACAATTGTTTACTTTAATGCAAATAAACAGGCTTTATTGACTTGTGCAGCCTTGGCCAGCGTCCAAACCAAACCTGATGAAATAAATCACCCTTGGATTCATTGATTGTGGTAAACCTCAAATGCATTTAATGTGCAACGATTTTAACGGAAATAAATGTTTTGTATATGTTACTGTAAAAGCTCGAACTGCAGTAAATCCTAAGATATTCCAGTAAAACCTAAGATCTACCAATTCCAAATGGCACGGTAAATGTTGAAAAACAAAAATAATTATTAAGTTAGACTAGCTTGTGTAAGCATTATGTTTGTATTTCGTTGTTGAATTCCAAATAGAGAAGTGTTTTCAGAAATACTTACATTTACCAACTCATGTCGGTAAATCCTAAAACTTACACTTAAATCTTAAGATTAATTGTAGTTCGAACTTTTACAGTAACATATACATCGAATTTCATAAATTACACAGCAAGATTGAGGCTAACTTTAAACAATATCTAGCAGGAAATGGTTTGGCTGGCTCTAATTTGTATAGCATCGTGCCATCAAAGGTAGGTTGCTTGATCTACCTTCAAATGTAGGAATGCTTAATTATAAAAATTTATAAATAGCTATTATCTGACATCAAACCAAATAATATTTTTGTATTAATTAACCTTTATTATTTTTGGGAAATCAAACATTTAACTTATTGTGGGGATCGGTCCGTGTGCAATGGATAGATTCGGAAGAAATTGCTTGTTAGCGGTAGGACCGCCCATTACGTAATATTTACTGTAACGTGTTTTTTATTTGTTTAAGGTATCGAAGTGTTAATAAGAATAAAATAAATTGTTATATGTTGATAACTTTCTTTACGTTCAAGTTCCTTCTAAGTGCCTATTTTCCATGGGAGCCAATGCATAAATTATCCATCGATTTTCATATGATTTTCAGTGTTATCTTCGCTTAGATTAACCTGGCAAAAGTGTTATCGTTTTATGTTATCCTAATGTATAAGATTGTAATTTTATCGCATAGGAATAATTCTCATAGTACCATAGCCATCATTACTATGGACAAGAGCGCATATTTCGCGGTCGGCTGATCGACATGAATTTATAAAGCAGGCGAATTGCGCATGAGGATAAAATTTTTAAATTATGAAACGCAATAATAATAATATTAGCGTCACGAATATGTGCAGCGTTTTTGTCGTAGAAAAGGGAGAGAGCGATTGAGACCGATTGAGTGAGAGTGAGAAGGGCGAATTATCTTATTGGAATTATATTTTAGTATTTTATATTTTATGAAAAATAATTTATTGAAGTCTCAAATGACGAATTGTAAATTAAAATGCCACGTGTTTTTTATTATTATTATTATATAGAAGAAATAAATTTAAAAAATTAAATTTATAATTTGTATTAATTTTCGACACTTAATATTTTAATGACAATTAAATTCATTAAATTCGTAAAATATCTTCCTTTTTCCCTCCATCTAAGTATCGGAAATCTAAAGTTTTAGATTTGTATAAATATGAACAAGACTTAAAAATTAGTACTTACTTTGTACACACGCACTTTTTTATTACAATTTTGGTCTAATTTTACAGGTGAACCATGTGTGCCGTAATATAATCTGTAGTAAGCTGTATTAATCAAAATTTATTTGCATTTAAATAAAGATACTGTACGTTTCCAAGCACCACATCATCCTTGATATTTTTTAATTTGACCACGAATTTAACCTTTTTTTTTTTTATATTTATGGCTCTGGCACGAGCCAGAGCCATAATTGTGCATTAGCCAGCGTCAAGTATAGGATTTTTATAATTCGTGCTTGTCTCTTTTTTTTTTAGAAATTCGACAGTGTCCTCTATGTACGGTTTAAGCACTTGCCCGGTACCGCACAACCCTTCCACAGGCCGAGAACAAATTTTAAATTAAATAAAAACTTGCCCTCGAACCGGGAATCGAACCCGGTACCCCTCACCTAGCTGCCACTTAATAAGACAGCTAGGCTATGAGGCCCCCAAGTTATCCTTTATAGATATTATTAACTTTTTGTTTCATTTGTATGTAAGGGATATTTCTTGTATCGTTTTGATTCAAGTCAAAAGTTAAAGCAGATATTTTCATCCATTTCATAAAGCTTGTTTTTACTAGTCTAGTTTTCTAATTATTCTTCTTTTTTCAAATTCAATCAGCTTAAACATAAAACTACTACAATAAAATACTCATTCATATAAAAAAAATGTCTGTTTCTATTTTATTCTCTCTTGTTTTGATCACTGTTATTCGTGCAGTCAGTACGTCGTGTTACGGGGAAACACGACGTAACACGACGTACTAACTGCACGAATGCTCGCTGTGTAACATTACATTACATGTTACATTACACCTCGTAACGTTGGTCAGTTCCCACCTTAAGATTATCGTGATTCATGTGCTTTTTTTTCTTTTTCATATTTTTTATGATTTTTTGATAGAAAACTAAACTACTTTCACTGTTTACATACGTTTAAATCGCTTTGCTTTGTTCCATTAGTTTTGTCTAACATTATCAGATTTTTTTCTCACAATGGTTGCCTGATCGCTCGAAATCGTTGAAGTTGCCCTCCTTTTTAATTAATTATTGTAATTGATATTATTAATTATTGTATTTCTGTATTACTGCAACGAAGTGTTAATAAATAAACTACATTCCTTGCTATTTTAATATTTGCGAATCATTCGACACGGATCAGGTTAGATAAATTGCCTCACGCAATAACAATACAAATCCAATAATACTTTACCAGTGATTGTGCTAAAACCGGTTCGATCTCGAAATAAAATGGGAAAAACCCAACGTTATATAAACGCAATAATATAATTTGCAAACTGATTCATATAAACACGTGTTAATTTGTTTATGTTGAACTAATTATATGTATGGATAAATGTGTGCGTGGACTTTTTCCATGGTGTTTCCTTTTCTTTTACGTATATATTTAAAATAAAAAAAAATCAATGCGATAATTGTTAAAAATCAATTGTTCATTGATGAAATAACGGTAAATGTAACAGTTAAGTATAAATTTTTTGTCATATTGAGGTCAAGCGGTCGATAGCTTGCGGGAATTTTTTTGCAAATTACTTAGAAAAACTCCGTTTGAAAGTTGACCATGCGTTTATGTAGTAGCCCAGATGTTGGATGTGTAATTAAGTAAAATGACCCATTTAAAATACTGAAACGTACTTGTTCCACAACCTTTTCTGGTATAGGTGTGAACCTTACTATTAAAAGCAAATTAGAACTTATGACAGATTTAAAATGTATTTTTATTGATACCTAATCTTTATACATTATAATACAAATGAATAAATTCTGACATATGTATGGAAGTCGTCGATACTATATAGGGTTTTACAATAAAATTTAGTTTTGTTATAATGATTTAATTAAAATTAAAATTTTAGAATGCCACATGCAAAAATACATTTTGTAAGAAACATGACATTTTAAAAATGTAATTTCTTTTCAAATTACGGTAAAAATTGTTTTGAATACAAATGTGCTTCGTAATTGCAAGAGAAAGATATTATAATTGCTGTTTGAATATTTGTTTTTATTTACATAATTAGTCGGAAGTTAAACAGGAAATTGTCGCCAATCTTAGCATAATATGAATATATACTAATATACAGGAATTATCAGGATTCTTCGTGTTTCTCAACACTAATATTATAAATTTGATTATATAAAATAATAGGATTTGTTTGTTTCTTTGCATTGAATAGACTCCCAAACTACAGGAATTATTTGAAAAATTATTTCATCATTTCATTCAATAGAACCCTACGTTATCCCTGATAAACATAGACTATATAATAATTTTAAAAATGTTAGATTTTTGTATGAAATAACGATAATGTAAGCGAAGGTGTGCAATAGACCAATAACAATTCATAAATCGTGTTCGCTGCCGTAACTATTGACAACAGAGCAAAGTGATGGATACTACAGTTTTATGGAAGACATTAATGTCTACAATATCCGTGATACCACATATAAACAATATCATTAATAACAAATGATAGCTAGTAACTTTAATTAACATTCAAACTAATATTTGCGATTTTCTCAATTCGAAATTATAAATTAAATTCAAGAGCCAGTGCAGTAAGTAAAAGTTTTTTTTTTAATTTGACGATTGTAATGATAATGTTTTGATTAAATTAGCTCCAAAGGTTTTCCTATCGAAACAGTATTAAATGCTGTAAAATTATTATTGCATATAAAGTTTATACGTAATAATAATAACCAGGAAGTAGGAATTATTAACCAATCATTATGTTGTTCAAGGAAAATAAAAATAAAATGGGGCACTATGACATTAAAACCAAGCCAACCACCCAAATAAAGAAAACATTGATACAAAACAAATCCATTAAATACTTACGAAAGGATCATTGGTAATTTGATGATTAAAACAATTATGGCCTACCCTGCGATTCTGTAACTCACTTTTCGAACTCACACAGCGTTCGAAAAGTGAGTTACAGAATCGCAAGGCTGGCCTTAATATGATACATACATAATTATTTTCTAAACTTTAAAATATTAATGTAAATACATGATTTTTGTCTTTAGGAAGGACACTAATATCATCACGATCTATTTTCTAAGAAACGTAGTTTTCTCATAACTCAGCAATTAGCTTCACAATGAGGATTCATTAGCAACAGCCTTGCGACTTGAATAAGTATGAATAAATTCTTCTGAAAACATTCTTATGAATATTGATGTATAATTCAGGCGTGTTTAACGTCACGCCATTTATACATAATCTCAAGTTTGAGTAGTGAGTTTATCTGAATAAGGCAGGTGTGTTACTGATGTTTAACCAAGTAGATAATTGCCTATAGGTATTATTATAGGCGAGTAGATGATTCTGAGAATCCTATAGCGCTTTCTGTCCTGTTCCACCTTCATCCAATTGCTGGCTTTCAGCTGCAGCAGGTCCTCCCCTACGCTGTCAATCCAGCGGTACCTAGTATGCAAGACACTTGGTCGCACAGCCAGCGGAATGAGATGAGATGATTCTGATGTCAGAGAACTCCGCTTTAATGCCATCCAATAAAAGAGAGTACCAGAGCTGTTGCAAGCCTCCCATTGCAGGTCTCCATGGACGAAAACCACCACTTACTTCTTAGTATTTAGCTCGCCTGCTATCTCATAAAAATACGATATTATCTTATTATATTTCTGTGGAAAAACAATTCAAAACAATTGTTCAGGCCTTGAAAATCTATATAATTTATCCTCTAATAATCTTGTTTGTAATAAAAATCACTTATCAACAATAATCATTTATTTATAATATACATTAAACTAACATATGGCACCTTATAACTACGATCACAGCCAAGCAAGTTAAAAGTTGTTGATTCCTTAACCAATGAAGCTGTTTGGTCTTTGTGGGTAATTTTGAGGGTTCTTCCTTAGCTCATCGTACTGTTTGGCGTTGAGGTACCAAAATGGTCTTTGATCGATGGGCAATTGTTCTATTCTGTTAATTAAGTTTCCATCGCCTCTGGCTTCAATGGGAGCGTTGGAGTCCTCTCCAAATCGGTTGCCGAGGGGTGAAGATTCCACAGCTGGATAGCCGATGGGTCGGAGACCGGCGTAAAATGGTCTTTGGGCTTCCGCTACTGCGAAGATGAGAGCGAATGCAACTGCTAGTTTGTATACTGCCATTTTATCTGGAAAAAACATTATTCTATTAAAATTTATCATCAGCAACACGTGTATAGAACCTGAGTGTAAAAATACCACTTTGAAATAGAAAGCCGATATTTTTATAGGATTTGGAGGCAAACGAGCCTACGGAAGCCCATGGGCATTTGCAGTGCAAGCCTATGGGCAGTGGGTGCGTTGCCGGCCTTGAAGATAGGAGTATGCTCTTTTAAATATATAAATATTACATATATTTAAAATAAACTTCAATTCTGCTTTTATTCTGAACAGTATAAAATATTTAAGAAAAATTTTTTTTAATAAATATTTACCTTATTTTATCGGAGTTTTTTTACGATGTATTATTTTCTTCTAGCGTTTGTATTTTGTTGAGCGCAAACTCGTTATGAATGCAACTGGACAGAGCGCGGTATAAATACGAACGGAGACACGCCTTATCACAACGTCACGGCTGCTACAGACCTAAGACGATCACGACTTGACATATTATTATAAATATATAGACGCTTAAATTGAATATAATCTGCAATACAATTTTTCTAATAAAAAATAAACATTATTATTTATAGAAACGTAATCAATTGGATTTTTCGGAGATATAGGTGGCGCTTTAACACTGACATCGACATCATCACTGACAAAATTCAAAATAACTGTGATAGTTAAACGCGTTTAATTTTACAGGTTCCCGTATGTTATATTGTATAACTGCATAACTGCATAAATTTATAAAAAATGCTATGCAATAGCTTTACCGCGGCAGTCCAGTGCCACACTTTTTTTTATTTATAACGATTCATTTTAGGTACAAATTATAAAACTGGACCATGCGCCCTGTACCATAGTTACGACGATAATGTAAAATTGGAATGAATAAAATATGTATTTGTAAGTGACAAATATAATAGTACATAATTCCAATTTCACGATTAACTTATTTTTACGTCTATGACATATCAGTTCATTACCATTAAAGCGAAGTAAAACCATGACCTACAAATAGAAAATGCTGGTCCACTCTATTTATTGTTAAGGCAGCGTAAAAACCCAGTATCACCCAGAGTGATACGTAAGCGGGGTTCCTCATCTGTCCGGAGAGTGACGTAATCTAACACGTCATGGTACCGACCAATTTAACTTGGACTTGAGTAATAAGCATTTTAACTACACAACGTGCTTAGGTTAAGTGGTTGCATTTGTATGATGGACTACTTTAGTTTTTTAATTTCTTTAAACTTATAAATATTGATAAGGTTAAAACGATTGCGGTCTGGAAATTTTCTGATCTTCACTATTTAAAGATAATCATAAAATTCAATTATTTCATTGATACAACTTAAGTTGCTTATATAAAAAATATTAGGTACATTTTTATTAGTTTCAAAATTCGCTTCAAGGCTTTTTAATCACAGGTTTATTTTTGACGTCATTAGAAATTGGACCGCCTCGTGAACTATGTATTTTTTTTCTTTTGTTTTGATTCTTGATAATATATAAATTACTAACTATATGTAATAACTAAACATTTTTACTAGTTTAAGTATTTCTATTGCTTATTTCAATATTGTATGACTAGCAGAAAAATATATTAAATGTATTTTTATTATTAATAGTTTTCTTTGCGCTGTTCCGCAATTTATAGATAGTTAAGCGATCCATTAACAAGTTCAATATGAATTATTTAAAATCCTCTTCTGACTCATTAAAAGACGTTATTTTAATCACGAATGAAACCCTCAGGTCACGATTCTCAATAAGATTATTATCTGACCTTTTATTGTTTAATAGAATTTAAATAAACAGAATTTATATATTTATCAAGTGTTATAAAATAAGATTTAGTATACATATTTATTTACACTTTATTACCTTATACAAAAACATACATATAAAAAAGAAATAAAATTAAAAATCAGTTTACATAAGTTATAAGGCAACGGCCGGTCTTATCGCTAACGAGCGATTTCTTCCAGGCAACCCTAATATGGAACAATAAAAAAGAAACACATACAAAGTACAAGAGGTGCATAAAGAATTAACAAACAAAAAAAACTCAAAATAACAAGAAATTATTGAAGTGAAACTTCTTTATCGGAGTTGGAAAAAAATTTAGTGTAACATTTTTTCGTTACGCGTCACATTTTTCGGTTACCCACCATGTTGCTTTTTGAAGTCAAACTTCTTTATCGGCGTTAGAATGAATTTTTTATCGACGTATGGGAGAAATTTTGTAGCAAATCGTCACGTTTTTCGGTTACGCGCCATCTTTTTCTTGTCCCTATAAGTAGCGGCACGAAACTCTAGCGCTGACCGTTATTGCGCAGAAGTAAAAAATAAGGTACCTGAGGGGGCTAGCGGAATGAAGAGCGTCGATTGGCTCTCCAGTCGCATTTTGTCCCCCGCGCGACAGTACACATGCGCAGCAATCCCCTCCACGTATCGGCCAGCGCTAGACTTACGTGCCGCTGTTTATACCACGGTTGATCCGAAGAGATTCGAAGCCATTAATAACAAAATATATAATAACGATAACAAATGAAATAATTGTATTTGTATCCATGTCTATGACAATAAAAGCCTCCTGTTAAACTTTATTTAACCAATTTCGTTAAGTTGCATCATTTTTCGAAAAATAAGGTCATAAAGAAGTTTCACTTTTTACGTGTACACCTAGTACACGCGCACATTTTTTTTTTCAAAAATAAAGCAATGTTCATGAAACAGTAGAACTTTACTACTAGAACAGTACAATTTCTGTTATTCATAGGTGAGTTCCAATTACAATTAAGCCAGACAAGTGATAAACAAATTGTGTTTTACCATGAACTTTCAATTACTGGTAATGCATGTTTGTGGCAGAATCAATCAAGAATAATATAAAACAATTAATTTTGTTTATTTATAAATTAGGTTATTTCCTGGATTTATCTGTGGGTATTTTATGATTATTCCTAAGTCGGAAATAGGAATGTTATACGGGAAATACATTACAGATAATGCAGTAATAAAATTATCGAACGGTCTGTGACGTGCTGGAATCGCTTAACATATTTATTTTGTAATAAAATAAATACATATAGCTATACTCCGGGATGACTTGAATTGCTTTCTAAAATCTGTCTAAAATTTTTGATAATACAATAAATATAATCAACATATCTATCCTGTTTATAATATTACTATATTTTTAGTCTCAAAACGGCTTGACTGATCTTGATGTAATTTGTGTGGATATTTTTGTATGTGCCGTCAAGACTAACGGTAAAATCGTTGGCAAATTGAAAGATAAGGTATATGTTCTTTTCTCTAGGACATAAATAGAATGTACCTATTTCTATATAATCGAAGAAATTTTCGTGTCTTCATAGTGTGTCCAATTAACACTTTTGTTACACTGAGAACTATTCCTATGATATCATGATACCTTTTTCCTACCTATAAAATGAATGCCTAAGTAGTAACTGTATAATATAATTTCAATTGTAAATGCTTATTATAACTTTTTGCTGTATCAAAATAACCACTATAATACAATTATTTCGATGCTCACACAACGTCCAGCAAAAACAATAATTTACTTGTTTCTTTACAGAATTATAATTGGCATATAACAAGAGAGATAATTAGATATCTCTTATGACCCTGAGATGGGTTGATAAAAAGTGTGATTCCATTTTTGAAATATCAAAATATTAAATAATAGTGTTAATTTGGAACAAAATTAATGTAATATTTGATTGGTATACTTCAGGCGTATATGGCTATTTTTTTGGAGATTTAGTCCTTCCTTTAACCATTCTCCATCTTATCCCTTAAGATCGTAGGTTCGATTCCCGGCCGTGCACATATGAGCTTCTTACGTCCGCATTTAACAGATATACGGACAAAGAAAGCCCATATGTGCAAGAAGAAACCGGCATGTCTCAAATCAAAAAAATTATGACATAATATGTCAGATAGAAAGATGGTCATCCACTTGTCTATGAAATAAAAATAATCAAAGTAACGGATGCCATCTGATTCCCTTAAAGGGTTGTAGCGCCGTACCTACACTAAATTATGAATGTCAGTAAAAAAATAATGCTTTTTAAGTTACATTTACTGCTAGTTCTCAAAAATGTAGAACGGACGAGAACTGGCAATAAGCTATTTGTCACTCTTGTTTTTTTAGGCAGAAGATTCTCATGTATGCGCAGGAAAGATACGCTATTTATAAGTTTTAAATAGTAGGATCTGCACATGACGAGATACCATAAAAGTAAGTGCTAGGACAGTTTTTCGTGCATATATTAACCAATAATGCGGCAGTTTAGTATTACAAAGGCTTTAGCGTACATTGTCATTGTGTTGTCAAGAAGCAACATAATGTATGGATAAAGTACCAAATAGCTAAGCAATACATAAATTATTTGGAAGATAAATTGTGCTATTTGACACTTCATCGGATTCATAACTTATGACTTTATGTGACGAATAGCGCTATCTGACAGTCGTGAAACGCAACAATAGTTTTTATCCTACCAATAAGTAACAAATAGCTAATCTGGAACTTATGTAGAACTTATCCGATACATTGTGAAACAGACCCTAAGTGTACATTTTTTTAAATCTACGTTACGTTTGAATGTTGCGTCGATTTTATTCAAAAATCGGCACCTAGACATCTTAAATTACTAAGAAATTCCCCTCGCTACATTGACAAGACGGTACGGTATTAAACGGATATTGGTTGTGGTTCGCTGGAGAGTAATTCCGACCACAGACCCAATACTATATGAATGAGGCCAGCTGACAAACTATACGAAATGGGTAATTTCACGCCTTAGCGAATGACAGGTCATTTAGTTGTTCTCTCTGCATTGCAGATAATATAGAATTAATAAAAAACGATTAAAGCTATGTATAATCAACACTTGAAGAGACCAAAGAGAATGTAAGGAGGCTAAGAGATATGATATTAAATATACTATAAACAATAGTTTTATATATCAGCTACCTTCAATTAATATTTGTGCGACACCGGTCTATGACATGTTTCCTTCTCCTCTTTATTTAGTGCCTCTCGCTTACTGGAGGTTGGCCGATTAACATTGGTCTAGAGGTAATGTTGACCTATTAACATATCATGAGATATATTAGGTATATCAATGGAATCGACACTCAACGTGGAAAACGCAAATGCCCAAAATTATTATCTATATATTGGAATTTCTAACTTTTTTGAACATGCATTTGAGGAAAACTTGATTCAATTGTCCGTCGAATCCTCTGTAAATGTTTTGTTGTGAAATTTTCTAAAGAGTTTAACTTAGACCACTAAGAGAATCAAAACAATTAAAAAGTAAATAAAACTTATATAGCGCTAAGAAAATACATTAATGTTTATAGTAAAAACATATGTAAAACATGACATTTCTAATAGGAAGCAAACGGGCAGGAGACTCACCTGATGTTAAGTTATACCGCCGCCACCATGGGCGTTGTCCATACACTCTCAATGCCAGAGGGCTCGCAATTGGGTTGCCGGCTTTTAAGACTTGGCACACTCTTTTCTTGAAGGACCCTAAGTGGAATTGGTTGGAAAATACTTCAGTTGGCTGGCCACATAGTGGTGGTGTGCAGCAAGAACTGCCTTAAAACAAAAGAAAACAAAATTCCTTAAAATTATGAGACTATATAGCAGCTTAAATGTAAATTATACGCGTACAAATATACTCCTGCAAGTTCGGTTTTGTAGATGCGCTTAAAATATTTCGTATACGGAAACCAAGCTTGTATTACTTGCGTCATAGAAATTTTACGGCATTTCGAAATAAACATTTTACGATAACATAAAATGAATTACCACAAAATCGGATGATGACTACCTGCAATGTTTTGCATATTCATTGCTGCATCACTTGTCAAATTATCCTTTACCCTGTTTATTCATAAACTTGTTTGGATATTTTAGTGCCTTTAGGCTTTAAATTAGCGTTTATTTATTATATAGCAGACTTCCGCCAAATCCCGCCATTCCTGTCTGCACTGTGCCATATTTTTGTAATATTTATAATGTTCTATATTCAAAATTCTAATCGCTTAAGCTTAGGTTTCCAAGAAAAGCGGTGCCGTTAACTAACTAACGGCCGTCATTAGATTTCGTCGTTTACGGTTGTTAATAACGGCCGTCTTTACGGTGGCCAAGCTGTGGTTTCCTAGAAAGTAGTGCGACCGTATGCAATCGTAGTCATTCAGTCGTGCACTGGAAAAAAATGGACGATTTGGACATAGCATTTTGGATGATGAGGTGGACAAAAAAAGCGTTTGGAGGAGAGTTGCTTCATCTGAGCTTGTCTGAACTCTTTGGATTGGATATTGTAAAAAGCTCCATGATTTTTAACAAAATCAATTAATTGTTCATCATTTTCGCTCGTCCAAGTATTAATTAAATATGCGCACCGCTACACGCGATAAACGTTTAACTACTGTTTATCACCGCTATGACGGCCGTCATGCAAATGACAGCATCGCTATTTGACGTTACGGTGACACTCAACGTTTTCTAGAAAACCTACTCCGATGTTATTTATAGACAACATGCCGTTATATAACGGCACCGCTTTTCTAGGAAACCGTAGCTTTATAGCATCACAGTATTTTTCCCAACCGTCTACTGTCATTTTTGACAGCGAGAAATAATATATTTTATTAAGCCAAACAAAATTTAGAATTACTTATATAATATATACTATATTTGTTTCAATTATCAATTATTTTACTTCATAGATACTTTGGTAGAGTCAGACTCAATCCGAAGTATGTACACATTAGAAGTATAATCATTGTTGTACTTGCGTTAAGCCTAATATAATATTTAATAACAATATAGATGAAATATCGTCGTTTGTATGACAATTTATCCCTTCTTAGAATACAGATAATAATAAGTGGCCACTCGAAATAATCCAGTTCACGGTAATCAAGAAACTGTATTTCATTTGTTCGTGCATTTAACAACTTAGAGGTTTTATCTTTATTGTGATTCATGAATTTAGGAAATATACTTTAATTATCAGTAATGGTATTTATATTGGTAAGAGTTTTATCTTCGTTGTTTTTATTAGATACCGTAGACTTTTTTGTTTCGATTATAATAGTATAGTATAAGTATTCGTATAAAGTACACTTCACAGAAATCGTTTTATTAAGTATTATAATAATAAAGCCGCTTTAATTCCATACTATAAAAAATACAAATCAAATGGGTGTTAGTTTTGGTACTATGCACTGAGTCTATGTTAGTTATGTTTATTTCCATTACTTGGTGTTCCGCAGCAGGGACCCCTTTAAAGAAAATGCCATGTAGCCTTTTAGGTGATATTCAAATATTCATCCTTGTACATTTAACAATAAAAAAAAATTACCTATCAATGCCCTTTGCGTTAATGAATGACAAGAGAACACTTTTATATAATTTCATCACGACACTGCTCCGACATCTCAGCTTGTCTGTGTCTCAGCTCCGGCTTTGTACCTAATAGTTTTTGTTTAACTACTTTTGACGTGATAACGTCTTTAAAATCGTTTTAGTCGGGTGACATGTTCAGAAACTTGTGTCACACCAAAACCTCACGAGCGCGATCGCTTAGTCGGGTGACATGTTCAGAAACTTGTGTCACACCAAAACCTCACGAGCGCGATCGCAGGTATAACGAGAGAGAGACGGACCGATCTCCCGTCTCTCTCACTCTAGCGGCATACAAACGAATGGAGAGTTGTATGAATGTATGTATGAAGAAAAATGTATATCATAGTCGAATAAGTAAACTTGTCATTTTACACCCGAAATTTATCATCAAAAGTGTGAATAAAACGATAGATGTAATTTAAAATTTGAAAAAAATTGTTATCTTCATTAATTCCTTACTTCCCAAAAACTTATATCACCAATAAGACGTTATCACGTAAACATCTCGATCGTAAACCTACTTTACAAACAACCAATATTTTCTTATTTTTACTAATTCTACTAACATAGATCTTAAGAAACTATTGTTACTAACTTACTAATCAATCAATGGACTGTATTTGTCTGATGAATAAAATTATTATTATTATAAGGTATTAAAATCAGACAATATGTATATGTAACGTTTTACCAAAGTGAAAAGTAAATATTTTGTGCTAAGCTATCACACATTAATCCATTGCGGCAATTACATTTATATGATATACAAACAGTAATAGATTAAGATATTTACAAAAAGACTATTTTTTACAGTATAGGAACTGATATGAAGCAGATCTTTTGTCAGTTCACTCAAAGGACAAAACGACTGTTAAATATATGCAGTTCATTAATTATTTCCATACATTGTGTCATGTGTGCCTTTCTCGAGAGGTTAGGTATCACTGAGGGTAGCAATAGTATCGGTAATAAAAATATTCTTATCTGATTACAACGAATTTGTTTTTTTGCTGATATGAGTCGTAGCCTTAAGAGGCCGTAGTAAAAATAACAAGTATCGTAAAAGAAATCGTAACGATACATTTTTGATAACTTAGCTTCGAGTAGAACTGGGATCTGGGACGAACTGTCAAATACTGAAATTATTGTTTTGGTTGTGCCTAAGTACTAAGGCCGCTTAGACGAAAAAAGAGGGAAACGTACCGCAAAATAAATTTACTAACAATTACGCCGATTAGTCACAGATGTCAATAACCCATTTAGATTTTCAGCACGTACTAAAATATCGTAACCGCAGTTATGGGAAAACCTTGTTATTTGTCATGTCTGATTCAGAATTAACCGTAAGTCATTCCGAAATAACTGGGTTATTTAGGTTTGGTGATTGCTGTATTTGATGTCTTCTAGTCGAGCACTTTTTTCGAGATGACATAAAAAAAGAGTGGAGCGTGACGTACAGACCTGAGCGGTAACGCAAGTTTGGCTCTGTACATCGAGAGCAAACAACGTATATGGCGAGAGGACGTTGAGGTATTTGCTACCGCGGCTAATAAATGGTCTATCAAATCACATATTAGACTGCCTAACGCCAACCAACACAAACAGCAAATTAAAAAACTACTTTTATATGCATTTGTCGCGCTCCTAAAGAAGACTGCTGTGGTTACATCAATACAAACCGCAGCGGTTATCAAATGTAACTTATTATGATTGTATTATATTTTTTTGTACAATAAAGAAATTAAAAAAAAAAAGTTAACAACCCTCTAATCTAAGTCTGTGTAGGATAAATAATCGAACGTCGAAGCAGAATGCAAAATCCCATCCTCTCGATCTCGAAGCTCGGCGTTCACAACACACCGCTTTTTAACTTTCGCCGCGCACCACCTCTATGCCGATAGAGGTATTTCCGAACCGATACGACTTAAGGGACTTTAAGAAAAGAGAGTACTATTACGTGAAAGGTCGGCAACACAACCACTAGCGCCCGGCGTTGCATTCCTTGGGCGCAGGTTGTCACTTTATTCAAAGTGCTTGCTCGTTTGCCTCCCGTCCCATTAAAAGTATTATTAGCAATAAACAACTATGGGAAACTGGTAACCATGATACGGGATAAGCTGCTTCATGATATGTATTCATGCATAATATGTTTCATCAATACTTGTATATGGAATTATAGTTTGGGAAAATTCAGTCGAAGTAAATAGGGTATTTAGGCTCAAAAAAAATGTATTAGAGCAATTTGTGGAGGAAACTATCTTGATAGTGGTGCCTATGTTTAAGAAGCTCAACATTGTGTCTCTTAGTTACTACACTCAACGGGAATAAACATCTGTCGAAGTAGACATGGGGAGAAATTGGCTGTGCCAAAAATTAATATGGAACTGTGTAGGAAAAACACCTTTTGTATGGCAGTCAAGGTTTACAATAATTTATCAAAAAATATTAAAAGTCTTTCCGACTAGATTTTGTAAAAAATTACTTAATTTATGTATCAGATCATTCAATATTCTATGTAATCTAGCACAACCGATGGATTTATCTGTGATTGAATAAAAATACACCGAAAATCATACTCCTGCCATCTTCACCGGGAGTAGTATGGTGCATACATTTATTTTCTGTTTTTTAATACGTAACCGAAACTATTGGAGTACCCCTTTAGAGTTTATAATCAAACCTTTGTTTAACTGTAACTCCTGCCCACATCTCGTTGTTAAGAATTGCAGAATGAGAAAATCCACACACGACGGTTTGCCAACAAAGAAATTAATAAAATAACATATTATTTGAAACATTTATTTGAAAATTTATTGGATGACATAGATTCACATAAATATTATTTACTTAGGGCTTTACAAAAAATATATCTTACAGTTTCTTGGGGTTTATTTACACGTAGTCCTAGCTGCCTTGCGATTCTGTAACTCACTTTTCCAACTCTCACTGCGGTTTTCTCAGAGGCGGTCGCGCTTAAATCAGTCGTGAAGCAGTCATTCTGATAAGGATGGAGCTTGTAGTTTATTGTTAGTCAGAGTTCGAAAAGTGAGTTACAGAATCGCAAAGCTGGACTCTGAAAGTAGCCTCGTCTCAATTAGCCAAAAAATATTACATATTATTACGTTTAATATATTGTATTAAATAAGTGCCTACATAGCTGCAACCAAAAGTATATTCATTATTTTTCTTGTTAACTTAAAAACAAATGAAATCAACAACGAAGGAATTCCTCTAAAGGAAGTTGATGAAACGATGTTAACTTTGGAGTAGTCCTTATGTGCAACTGCACGAGTAATCAAAAATTTACGTTGGTGTCTGGTAAATAGAACAGCAAGTGCTCAACTTCAGAGAGCAATACTGATGGCGACCTCTTTGTATGGAATCTTGGTGTAGATATCTTACGCCCGAACCCTATAATCAATCCACAATCTCAGATTGAAAACAATCGGAGATCAGACCGTGACAGTCGATCGATCTCCTATCTGCATCCCAATAACCAAACCCTATGAAGACAATCCACTTTTGGCGACGGATAAAATGCTCTTTGTCGTTCCATTTTACCAAGTTTTCACTCATATTTGATAATCAATGTAAACCAAATAAAGTAAATAAAACCGTACAAATAATATTAAAATATACATGTGTTTGTTTAAAACATAACAAACAGTTTTTTTTAATTATTTGGATTAAGATTACTATCTCAGTGGTGGATTATGGATTGAGATAGGTTATTGGATTCGGACGTTAATGTCCGTCGCTGAAACAAAGTTTTTGCTATTGAGAGTTACAGAGTACCTACCAGCGCATACACATCATATATCACATTACAGCTAAAGCAATTTTATATTATCTTATTAATTTTAATAAAATAATATAAAACCACGATTAAAGATAAACATTTGGGAAGTGATGTCACTGTTAAAAATTGTATAATTTGTGTAATTTATGTAAATGAAGACAATTTTTAACTATTTGAGACTGAGGTTTCAAAATGCTGAAGCACTAGTTTCGCACTTAATTAACACGCAATGATTACATTTATAATACTTTACATCCTAACCAATTAACACATTGATATATGGAATGGAGAATCTATATATTTTAAGACTTAAACCTACTATGATATTAATTATTTATTTGTAAGTTGCTTATTTATATAAATATTTACTAGTGATAATAAATAAAGTGATAACTCTATATACAGTTTGACTAGTATTTTACAGTTTACATTTGTGTAGAAACTTAATCTGTTCTTATTGTCTCTTTCTGTCAAATAGACTTTTCGCTGTGATGAAAAGAGACAAATGATTAGACTGATTAGATTTTATGAATTAACGCTTACATTTAACAACGTGTGTAACACAATACCGTATTAATTCTTGGTTTGATTATACACTTCAAATAAAAACAAACTTTTGTTTCAAGTCAAACTTGGATGAATGGAAAGCCATTGAATCGAGTTTAACTCTTTAACATAATTAAATTAAAGAAACAGGTGTAGGAGATAAACATCCGACAGCCTCCCAATAAGATATTTTATTTCAACCTCTACTAGCAATTCCTTGATCCAATTTCCTTCTTATACAAGGTCCTAAACTAATAAATCTGTAAAATATGAAAAAAAATTACAAGGAAAATAATTACAAATAATTTATCTGTTAATACATTTTTCATTGACGTCGGTGAGGAAATCATTGGAGTCTCTGATGGTCATGATTGTGACACCATCGCTGTTTCTGGATATTAAATTATTTTTCTTTTTACTTCCGTAGTCATAGTTGGATATGACGACGCTCTCTGTAGGGTTCCTGTTGACAATAAAGAAATGTAAATACATATATGGTATTGTTTGTAAAAAGCCTAAGATTCGCAAGCACTTTGTATTTACAATACAGTAGTAGTAATTACAGTAGATACAAATTAGGACCATGGTGCTGAGAATATAAAACAAAACACGAAACTTTGCGTTCAATTTTTATTAGACAAACAGTAATAATTGTTTTGAGTTTTAGCTATTATAACTACAATATTTTTTTTGAAGATTAAAACAATTTGGTAACATTTTCCATCTTACCAAAGAGAGTGTAATAATATTGAAGAAGAAGATTTTGAGTTTAGCAGTAGTAACAACATAGTTATTTCTTTAAAATATTATGATATAGTTTGTTTAATGTTTTGTTTCAGTCTATCTATAAATGTATTTTTTTATTTTATTTATAAAACTTCGTTGCAAAAAACAATAAATCAAACACAATACAAAAAAAAAATTATAAGGGATGCAACGGGCGGCCTTATCGCTAATAAGCGATCTCTTCCAGGCAACCCTAGTTAAAGAAAAAACTAAAAAAAGAAACATGATTCGTGCGAGAAGTGCAGAAACAAATGTTATATAAAAAATATATATATATATATACAAAGTACCTTAATCTAAAGTAATACAAAAAAAAAAAATATTAACAACGGACTAAAAACTTAAAAGCTAATCTTACAAATACATGGACAGCAAATAGTGATGTAAAAGGAAACATAAGATTTATACAAGTCACGATTGATCAGGATAGGATAAGGTTAAGAAATGAGAATACAGAAGAGTTTTAAAAGATGACAGAGAGGTAGCCAATCGTACTGAGTCGGGCAGCGTATTCCACAACTTAATGGCGGAGATTGTGAATGAATTGCCTAAGAAGGATGAAGTGTGAGATGGAATTTCCAATAAACATCTATGAGAAGAGCGTCGGATGTGCAGTCAGGGTGTTGATAAATATAGAAAAAAGAAGAGGAGAAAGAACGCCACCCTGCTGAACACCAGCACTTATATTATTCCACTGAGAGTAAGCATCATTCATTTTAATACGCTGCCGACGACCGTTAAGATAGCTATGAAACCAGTCAATAGCGGATGGACAGATATTCATAGAGCGAAGCAACCCAAGCAGAATTTCAAAGTTCACAGTATTGAAAGCATTGCTAAAGTCAAGCAGAGTGAGAACAGTGAGCTGCCCACCATCCATCCCTCGGCGATTGTCGTCACAAACTTTAACCAATGCCGTAGTCGTGCTATGCCCCGGGCGGAAACCCGATTGGAGAGGGTCTAGAATTGAGTTTTTATTCAGAAATCCGCTAAGCTGCGAGTGTATAAGGCGCTCTAGAGCTTTAGATAGGAATGGTAGAATAGAAATGGGCCGGAAGTCAGAAAAGTTAATGGGATCGGGCCGTTTGGGAATAGGAATAACTAGACTATCCTTCCAAGAAGTAGGGAATTTACCACTAGTAACTGAATAATTAAAAATATGAGTAATAACTTGAAGAATAGCTGGCAAGATAGGTAAGATCATAGCACGACTAACTTCATCACATCCAACAGCATCCGACGAGATAGACTGGATGCAACCCTCCACTTCGCGCTCGGTGAATTCAGTGAAATTAAAAGGCATGAAGTTTGGAGTTGGAAGAGAAGCTAGTTTATTGATTGTCTTCCTAAGAGAAGACTTATCGTGGGCAGGAGAACAGGTGAAGTGAGAGTTAAGGTTGTTTATATCTATTGCTGAAGAAATAACATTCTGCGCCGATCTGCCAATCCCCAAGGAAGGATCCTCCAATTTTGAGGAACTTCCAGATTTTTGAGGTGTCGCCATTGGATACTGAGTATGTATGATATGTTGCCTTTGAGAAAATGTACTTAATTGTCTTAAGTGTTCTGTTTCGTATATTTTGTTTATCAATGTAGTATGTTTTGGCTTTGTATAATACTGTCCGTTTTTTTTTAATATATATATACTCGTATGTGTAGTTGTAAGATTACTTATAAATAAACATGACGTATCATGTGGCGTCAAAACGTCTAGGACGAGATGATGTTGACCAATCCTAATCAAACGTAACTCGACTTCGACAAAATCTCACATGACTGTATGATTCAACTTGCGCTTGGTCACGTGACTTATTCATTTGGCGTCTCTATAACTTCTGGGGCGATGTATTTTTGTCTCAGGTTTATTGTCTATGGGAATTTTTGGATGAGTATAATTTGGCCTTAATACTGTTTTATTGTTATATAGGACCCATGTTAATCAGGTTTCCTTATTTCATATAATTCATTTGACAAAGACATAGACCCTTTGTAACTCTCAACAACAAATCTTCAGAACTTTGAAAAGTTTTGCCAAAATCCTACAGTTGAGCGATTTAACGCAGCTAGACGTGAAAGGCTTTGCTGAACTTCCTTTTTAAAGTAAAGTACAAGAAAGGGGAATACATTTTAGCTAAAGTAATCTATATTTAATCGAATATTAGACTTTTAACTGCTCTACACTCTAATAAATATAAGAATATAAAAGAAATAATAAGATTAAGTTTAATAAAATAAAATTTCTTCTGTACAAACATTACCTGTCCACATCGTATCCCTAACTTTAATAATACCTACTAACTGACGTGAGACTGATCTTAAATTAAATTATAATGATTCATGTGCACTTTTTATTATTATTATTTTCATGTATCCTTTATTAGTTTTGTTTTTTTTTTGTTCCTGTTTAGTTTCTTTTTCTGAACAACTATATGTAATACATGTATTTTTGCACTTCTTGCCTACCTTATGTAATTTAATACTTTTTTTTTCTTTTCTCACAGTGGTTGCCTGGAAGAGATCGCTCGAAATCGATAAGGCCGCCAGTTGCTCTCCTTTTTATTTAATTATGTCAGTTGTACTATATTAATGTATATGCAACGAAATAAATAAATAAATAAAAACCAAAAATATGTATAGTATATATATATATATGTGATAGACGTCTAGTGTAGTAATAACAAAAGTGAGAATATTAAAAATTGTTCGTGCAGGTACAATACTGAATACACAAGGTCTTTTCCTTTATTTCAAAAACGTGCAATCAACGGGTTGCATGGTTTTGCATAAATTAACTATACTTTTAAATTTTATTTTTAGTTTGAAATAGTCTTTACGGGCTTAGGACCGTATTCTAAATTTCACCAACATCATCTTGATGGTTGGAGGTCTTCCACAGTCCGTTTCACAAGGCATTTTCTTTTGCGAACTAGCGAACTGTGGAATCGACTCCCGGGGGGGGGTCTTCCCTCAGAGATACGACCTCCAAATGTTTAAAAAGCGAGTCTACTCCTCCCTCAAAGGCCGGCAACGCACCCACTAAAAATGGGTGTCTATGGGCTGCGTAGACTGCCCCGCAAGCTCGTTTGCGCCCCTATTATATAAAAAAAAATCATAGAGGTGTGTAAAAATCGGTGGTGTGTAGTGTGAATATAGTGGAGCTGTCACTTTAATTGTTCTATGGCCTCACGCAAATGATTGTTTGTTGCTCCAGGTCGTGACTGAACGGTGAGAGTGTTCTACAGTTTGTTCGCCATTATTGCAGGTACAAGTTGGGCTTGTCTCAATTCTCCAGGTAAAGGCTCGGAGCCTTGTAAGAAATTGCGCCATCTGGGATGTGAAACGCTTTTCTATTATTAAATTGGTCGGCAATGGTTACTGTTTCTGCACTTATCTTTTATGATATTCGCGGATTTAGGGGTTATAACTAACACTTTTTTTTTGTAGACCTAAAAACATGGACAAGTTTTAATGATGCAATAATATTAACAAATTTCACAGTTAGTTTATCAGTAATGGTAACACAAGCTTGAAATAATTCCTGTATTGGTTTATTTGTTTAATTTAATTGATTTTTTCTTTTATTTAAGCTAATAATTATCTAATCTTTGTTTCTCTCAAAACATTTTCTATACATTTAAAACCACCTAAGTAATAGCACAATTAAGTTTAGCTGTCACTACCCTGACAGGAGAATTAATAAAGTTTAAACGCCCTTCGTATAATCAGTGTCGCCTAGGCCATTTTACATAAATGCAAAATCTATTAAGTTCGTATATATTCGCTTTGTAAGTTCGTATATAGTCACACTTGTGGTCCATACATTAGTTTTTCATCTTTATCTACCTGCTATTTAAGCTGCGATTTCACCGTCGTAGCTTGATACTGTTTAGCCCACCTTGAAAATTATATTTATTAATACAACATAAAATAATATTTACTTACCTATTACATCGAAGCCGTTGTGTGCTCCTGAAGGACGTTTCACAAATGGCTGTCCTAGACAATCTGGAGCTGCAAGTAGGGTGTAGGGCGCCACGGCGACAGCACAGGTACCTATTGAAGTGCTGTCTGAAGACACCGCTTACGCAGTATAATGCTACTGGGTTGACGCATGAGTTGAGGAAGCTGTGGATAAAGCACACATTCTCAAGGTTACTATTAAACAGTATTTAAACGTCAGAATTCTTTGTTAATTGAATGTTAGATATTGACTAGTAAAAATCACTTTTTTCAACTTTAATACATACGAAGGCGCATAGATAAATAAATGACGATCGTGGTCGCGTTTTATGATCCCATGTGATAGATTTGCGTCTTCCATTATGTATCTATAATAATCTAATAAGTACGATTGCTTAATCATATTTTTCTTCAGCGATTTTCTATATGTTTTTATAGTATTACACTTATGTAAAATGTAAATGTTCATGTAAATGATTATGAAACAGATACAGCAATCTGAGGCCCAGACCTAAAAAGGTTGTAGCGCCATTGATTTTTTTTACACTCATGTAAAATATTTGTTTTACCTAATACGCGTACTAATATGGGTTTTGTGCATCCCTATTTTTTCAAGCGACTTTTATAATCGTCGTTATATTTGTTTTGTCTTTTGTGTATACGTACTCTAAATATACAATACAGTGCCTATTATTGTATCTAATTTTCTTTAAGTTGTATTTCTCATAATTTAAAAGGAATACTATAGTTATATTACTTGTATGTATATAATATATTTTTAACTTATCTTGTACTTTGTTTTGTGTTAAAAGCAAAACGCAGTCACATTTTTTAAAGGTAGGGAAGTGATTTGTATGTCTAGTACGATATATTATAGAATCTCTATTCCCCCGATCGCTTAGTGATTCACTCCGGTTCGGCCTGTTATTCGGCTATCCGGCTACAAGGTTACAAGGCCGAATATTCGGCATTCGGCATGACATCTATCCGTTTCATCTCAAATAGACATACACATAAACCTACCGTTTGAATATTTAACTGATATACTGTATCAATAAATGCTAAGCGTAGCTAAATCTAAGCGAAGAGAGGACAAAAACCGAGTTGTAAATACTATATTTATAAATTGTACTAAAAATTATATTTGAATGAACACTTTCAATTAAAAAATCTTTTTAAATCTGTTAAGAATATTAAATAGACCGGAAACGGACGCTTTTCACGAGGGACAAACTTCATTAACATTGATTAGCTTTGCAGGAATTAAAATTGAAAAGTGGGTAATGGAAAAAACCGGGTTTTCAAAAGTTACTTAAATTCGGTACAGACATTTCTGAGGATGTTTTTCATACATTCATGCCTTTTTCAGAAGGGGCAGGCTCAGACCACGGATCCCCATTTGCCCTGACATACCTGTCTTGCTACGACTGTCAAGACATTCACCATGCATGTTCGCCCCTTATAAGTACTTTTTATCTGTCCCTTCTCTAGTACGTCCTACATATATGTCCGACAAGGCCTACACAAACCGTCCTCACCATTCACGATTTCCTTCCATAAAGCCGCTTCTCATACTTTCTACATGCCCAAAACCACTTAAGAATTCCCTTTCGTATCCGTGGTCCTGGAATGCGAGGCTGTGGCTAAACAACATGTAGAAATCCTCGGAACAGTGAGGTCGCGTGACGCCTGGGTAGTTACCAGAAGACTTCTGTGCTTCTGGAAGGACCTAGGCTGGCTAAGTTAGCCGGGACTTTACGCACAACGGACGGAAGTGAGAGTCTTAGTGAAAACTGAGTCCACCAACCATCGCTATTGTATCCTTGTCACTACGTCTTCTTTTAACTCACTAACGTCACTATTGCTTATGTTATCACGCAATGTTCACACATACTTCTTAATGCTCTCTCATCCATGATTTATACTACTTTATTTTTCCTCTGCCACAAACAAAATTCACAACATTAATGTTGGGACCAGCCCTGCGATTCTGGAACTCACTTTTCGAACTCACACAGCGGTTTTCGCATCAGCGGTCGCTCAAATCAGTCGTGAAGCAGTCATTTTATGATTTGGCATTCTGAAAAGGAGCTTGTAGTTTTCTTGTTTATTAGAAGGTGAGTTACAGAATCGCAGGGCAGCACCTCTCTAATTACAACCAGTCAAGCCTCATTTGAGGTTTCTTGGCTACACATAAAGAAAAAGTGGACCACACACACACTATCAAATATATGTATATGCAATATTGTACATATCAATGTGAATGTATACACATCCAATCTAATCCAAAATACCAAATTTCGTCGTGCATCGAACGCTAAATATTTAAAAATATGTAAATGATATTTCGTAATCAATTACGCAGTAAAGGTGTTTTGATGTGGGTACCTCTTCACCGAATTAAATTTCACACTTGAACCGTCAAGTTCACAAAGGCTACGTAATATAGAACTGAGTTCCGGCGCATCCTAGAAAAATATATTTAAAATGTACATTTAAAATTGTCTTGAAGGCTCAATGTCAGACTCTAGACGCCCTCGTTTAGTAAAAGAAGACAGGCGTAGAAATTTATTGTGACATTGAAAATTTTTCAAAAGCATTGCACCGAAATACGATTCTTTTAAATTTATTTCAGTAGCGCGTTTTTTTTGTTTACTTACAAACATTCACAATACGTTATTTGAATTTAACACAGTTACTATACCTTTTTAATGAATTGTCACTTCAATGGTGATGATTTTTCTATTTTAGACTGAAAATCTAATATTTCGAAAATGGAACCCCAGGCAACCGCAGGTTACCATGGAAACTAGACATAGCCATTAAATGGTTGTCCTCTATTTTTCAATTAATAACAAATAACGTGAACAGCGATCTAGTACCGTGGATACCGATTAGAAGAAAGTGATAAGGGTAACATTTACCCATTTTCTCGACAGAAAGGGAAAGTTTGTAATCGTTTTCTTATACCGAAATATTAGCCTAAACATTAAGCGTTTCATCTTCCAAACTTTCCAAAAGAGCATCAAAGTTACTGGAGTTAAAATGTAAATTACTTGAAAATTTCTCGACAACGAAGTTTGACAAACATTGCTTACCTAAGACAGAAACCCATTATTCTCATAGCGTGGATCCAGTCGTTGTAATCATTTTGTGCAGTTGGAGATAAGTAAAACCACATTTCTAATGCGTGGTATGGTAGGAAGCATATGAAAAACACTGTAACAAAATCAATAATTATAATAAACTATAAAAATGCAAACAGTTTTTGTCTTTGTGTGAAACTGTAACGGCCGCGGCGTTAATATTATATAAAATCGTTGCAAAGATTTGCTAGACGCGCTCCGCTCATTATTATTACGCGCATACAACGCGGTGGTTCAATCTAAATTTTTATTTGAAATTCAATTCACATTTCCAATTATACCTACCACTATAGCTGTAATTGCCCTCACTTGCGTAAGGGTACTAAACAACTATTACATTAATTAGTGACACAACGTTTAAGCTATAGACTTGTCTTTTACATTCTCGCGACATTGTCCATATGTGAAACATACTTTTAAGCTAATCTAAGCTGTTTTGGCACGTATTAATGATATCCGCAGTTTTAAAATTGCAGATTTAAGAAAATACTATGCTTTTTAAAAATAGGAGAATTAATAACTAACTAATTTATTAATTTATTTATAATGCATGAAGACCCCCTGAGGCTAATAATGTCGATTCCATACAAATAATATGATTATTAAACAAACAGAATATATGATTAAAACAATCATAGGAGTTAATGAAATAATATGACCCCGTAGAATGAGAAAGCACCACGGGAGTCTTCTTGCATTGAGATGTTTTGATTTAAATTGAAGTGTTTTAATGGGTATTGTTTACCCAGTTCTCTGAGTAGCAGAGGGGATCCCTGGTGTGAGTAGAGTCCCACACACCTCCTCACACACCTCCTTAGTCTTTCAACTGCGGTGAATGCGCAAATACCATTTCCTTCTCGGTTATCAAAATAAGTATATATTAGGTATATAGGATGTCGGACGAATTTAAGAACGTCTTTTCTTCATTTCTTTCCGCTCCTTCATTTATTACGAAAACCCTATATCAAGCACACTACAATTGGAGTATAATGGAACCAATCTACTAGCAATATACCTTTTGTCTTTAAAACAATACGAGCTCTAAGCCCCTACAGTAATTGGTCTGAATATGACAATGCCTCTTATTAAGAAGCTTAAAGTAACGTAAATGTTGAGTGTAATCACTTCCAAGTTGAAATGCTTGTAATAAGTTATTTATAGGAGATCTCGTTATTCAATGATTGATGATATATCGTGTTGGTCATGTGTGACCTTATTGCTTTAAAGATGTGACGCCTTTTGACGGTCATACAACATACATAATACCTAATAATGTGTGTGGAATTCTGACTCAAGATAACTGTTTTACACTGTACATACAACTATTATATATTAATTCTTAAAAGGCCGGCAACGCACTCGCGAGCCCTCTGGCATTGAGAGTGTCCATGGGCGGCGGTATGACTTGCCATCAGGTGAGCCTATTGGGGCATGCATATTTCCTAATGTATTCACAGTTTATGAAGTGTAGATTTTAAAATAGGTATATATCGATATACTAAAATCGCCATCCCGAAAAAGTACTCGTATGTTTACAATTAATCTCTTGAATTGTATGGACGTCCTGTATTTGTTTGGATTATGTCCCACATTCCCAACTGAGACAATTGTTATAAAGGAGTTAATTACGAATAGACAATTCGATTTCTTGGTACGCTGATATACACGACCATATCTATTGTCTAATAACAATACATCACCAACAAAATCTAAAGTACAATTTTTGTATCAAAAACTAGAACGCGTATTAAAATTGGAAATAAACGGAAGCATAACAATTCATAGCTCGATAATAATTCGTGTCACTAAGCAAATTGTATGCGTCGATGCGTTTGATATTTAAAACTGAGATGTAACTGTACTTACCTATAACGAATATCAAGACCATACAAGCGACAGATTTCCTAGCTTTCGCCTGAGCTTCTCCTTGCCCTGCGTGTAATGCGCCGGGCATCTCTTTCGTACTGGCCAACAGCCTTTGCGCCATTAGGACATAAAAGAACGCGATCACCAGTAGTGGCAATGCGTAGTAAATGAGCGCCTTAGCTAACGTCATCCATCTGTTAACACAATTAAACTATTTATTTTAAGTAGCACACTCCAACACGAACCCCTTGTCACCCAGTGTCGTATTGCCTGTGATCTTTAGCATTGTTAGAAGCCCCTCGTAACTATGTGACGACCATAGTATGGCAAAATGGCTAAACGTCGCGCTGAAAAAGCTACTTTTTAGATGTCAGGCACAGGAACTTCACAAAATGTCCATAAAGCAACGGAAATTCAGTCTTAAAATTGCTTATATTTAAGACTTAATTCTCGAAAATTCATTATAATTTATATCATTATTATTGGTTTAAAAATGAAAGTTAAAATTATTTTCTCCTTTAATTTTTAAACTCCAAAACTGTTTTTTCTGCCAGTTTCAGATCAGACATCAAACCATAAGCAATAGAAGCCATACATAACAATTCGTTAACTATAACCGTTAGAGTAACGGTCATTATTCTGAGAAGATTGAAATACAGGCTAATACAAGTTGCGATCAAACCAAGTTTTCATAATCTGTAGTTCCTAAGTCTGATTTCTACTGTTTTTGGTGTGATAACAGGGAAAACATTTTTACCAATCTGTAAATTAAGATTTAATAATGTCATCTTAAACTGCTTGGAAAATTTGAGAGTGTAGAATTGTAAGGAGCAATTAATTTAAATTAATTATTTTAAACAATAAAAACAGTGAACTTAGAAACATAGGGATAAATAAATCAATTTATATAGAAAGATTTAAAAGTTATCCGTGTAATGTGTTAAACATACATCATTTCGGAATTCTTTCTATTTGTAATTACATGATTGTCCGTTTGGTGGCGCCAGATTCGCAGTTTAGTCTCACTCAAGGCCCAAAATAGACTACTCTATACTGACCGACTGTCTCTAAATGCAAATATGAACGAAAGTGATGGATTTTGATTTTTGACATACTTGAAGAGTGTTTCCTAACCTTTTTTGTGCCATGCCTTTTTCTAAAATTATTCAACTTCTTTCTACAAATAATGTTACATACATAATTGTTTATATTAATTGAATTGTATAGGTTTTAGGAAGAAATCACTAGGCAATTACTACGGTAAGTAAATTTTCAAAACGTACATAGAAAAATGGCTAATCTGTTTCTGTATTGCCCCCTTTTATAATCATACTGAATCTTCATAAATTTCAGTTATTATGGATTTAAATGACCGTTGTACTGGCTGTTACGCGAATACTATCGAAATTAAACTTGAAGCCTTTGAAAAAGGTATTAAATGTTTTTGAACAATCATAATGCCACAGATGTTCATAGGAAAGTTTTTCTTGTCCATAAGGTTCGTTGTATTAACGCAAAAATATTAAAACTTTCTGTTTATTTTACGCTCACTTTATGCTTAAAGATACCTTAGGCATTTTAAGGCTATAATTTAAAAGTACTTAAAGTTAACAATTTGTTTTGTTATACTCTATCAAGAACATTATTCTTACAAAGTTCCAAAAACTGTTATCTTAGTATAAGAGAGGCAAAATTGCGTAGGATTTTCATGTAGGCGCCATGTTTTTCCACTTGAGTTAATATTTCAAGACCATGTCTTAAAGTATTATTTTAGTTATGTTACTCATTTGAATAACATTGATACACGTCAAAGGAAAAGAAGGGCAAAGATTATTATTTTTTATCACCGTTACATAATAAAATGTCGCATATATATATTAAATTACTTCATCTTAATCACGGCTTCGCACATGTTATAAACTTAGTAATTGTGTTGATGTAACAACACCCCAAATTTCAAGTTCTTAAGTAGTGTGGTTTATGCTTTCCATTGTATGAGGAATAGTTTCTTAATAATAAACAATAAATAAAGCACGAGTATAATATGTATTCAGCACACACATTTTACATATAAAAATCGTATGTTTTTATCGTAAAAATTTAAGCTTGTTTAGCGTTATGGCTGCAAAACTTGAATTGCATACTTAGGATAATTTGTCCATCCAGGTGGATATGGCGAGCAATAGAGAATAGTGACATTGTTATGGATATGAGCCGTCGAAGTGTTGGAAAATATCGCTGCCGGAGCTGCAAACAGCAAAGCGGCCGCCCAGATGAATGTAGCGCAAACCAATGGCAATTTTCGTAACTGTAACAAACGTTATTTATTATTGTAATGTGTGTAGCACAGAGCACCGTATACATGTCGTGGATTCAAAGAGGTTTTTATTAAACAGGTTAGCACTTACGACCATGTTGATTTCACATAACTGAGCGCATATCATAGGCTCCGATCAGAATGCAATTGAAATTTGAATCAAACGCGGAACGATCCAACACACCACTGACAGATTGACACATTGACCTTGAAGAATGAAGGCCTGTAAAATGTCTATGGGGTCGCCTATGAATGTACAGGAATAGGAATAAAATATATATTAGGAATATTATTGGAGAAGTGGCTACGCCAGTCTCAGAGTTTTCTTTAAAAATATGTGAATAAAATAAGGTCCCACACTAAAAGTGTCCTACACAACATTATAAAAATAAAAAAATAGATTTGTATGAAATATCTTAGTGTTGCCATTCTAATAAAATAAATTGAATCGTCTTCCTTAATGTAATTAACATAACCTCCATATAATTAAGTTTTGGAATAGTTGTGCTACTTGGATTTCCTGTACTTCTAATCAGTTCTGTACTAGTTTGAAAAAAATTCGTGTCATACATTTTTAGCGGTGACATATATGTGAAAGCTTTTACAGAAAAAATAGTTTCACAGTCTTTTAAACGAGATTTGATTTTGATTGAAGTTTAAAAATACGTACAAAATAATTCTGATTCAATGGTTTTCGTTTGATAATATAACCAAGATGATTGTTTAAATAAATTTTTATTTTATTAATAAAAAAATTAAATGATTAATTTATACAATAAATTTGACATTCCCTTACCGCTTTAGTTAATAGGCGCATTTTATATAAGAATATAATAAGAAAATAATCAATTACTCTGATGAAGCTTGCCACCAAAATGGAATAACGAAATAAATACGGCGTTAAGATGTTCAACAACACATTTCTTCCAATATTGATTTCAGATATGGCCCTTACAAATTATATTACCATCCACCGTCAGGTATCGGAACTTAATTTTCACAGTGCCACTTGGGGTTTGTGCGAATTATGTTATAACTTGTACACAGTTATAGCACAAATAGCCGCGACAATGCGCGGTCGCTGTCCGGTCCCTAAGGTCGCAGAACCGATACCCGGCTGATGCACAATGGATATTCTTTCTATTGCACGTCTATCACTCGCTCGTACGGCTAAAACATCGTGAGGAAACGTTGCCCTACATACTTACCCTCACGTACATACCATCACACAACAGCCGTATTAGGTATTACGTATTTAATAATTTTTATAGATATTTTCGTAAATATTTGAAACTTTTTGTATCTACTTCTCATTGTGCCATCTCCTTGCGTAGTTTGGGGATCATCATGGCTACTTTAATTTTGGATGCCGTGCTTCTAAACAATGACTTGGTGCTTAGACCAAACCGTTGTCTAAGGTTTTTCAACCAAGACGTGCGTCTGCGGCCAGGTCTTCTTTACCTGCCACTTTGCCTTTTATGATTAGTTAAAGGAGCTAGTTGCTTCACTGTTTATTGGCTTTTCTTTTACTGCATATTTTTAGTACTAAGCTTTAATTATTGTACCTCATAAGAGTCTGGAAACCTAAAATACAGGAATGTCCTACTGTGAGGACCAGCGTATAAAGTCATGTATAAGAGAAGGTAGTAGTAAAATGTTATTTATTTAACATTTCCATTCTTAATACTTACTTGTAATTTTCTAAATGGATTTACGATCGCGCAGTACCGCTCAGCTGACAATGCAGTCAACGTGAAGACAGATACTCCGATGCTGATGTCTTTGCCCGTTTCAGAGAGCCTGCAGATGACTTCACCCCATGGCCATGACTCCAGAGTGTAGATTGTGGACACGAATGGGACACAGATCAAAATGACTAGGAGATCTGCCAGTGCTAGAGAGAATATGTACCTGTTAAAGACATAAAGCATTATTTTTTGATACAATATAATTTATTTGATTCTGCACAACGGGCGACCTTATCGCTTTCAAACAACCACTAGCAACCACTGCTAGGAAAAATTAAATTACTGCTCTTAAGACGCGCAAAAAGTCCTGCACATGATATACAACTTAAACACAAAGAAAAAAGCAACTATAAACAATGTATAGAACACATGAGTCATGACTATTTCTAAAATATATTTATTTATTTACACTTTGTTGCATTTAAATATAAAAAATTAAAATAATTACATGTAAAGGAAAGGCAATGGCGGCCTTATCGCTTTCGAGCGATCTCTTCCAGGCAACCACTGTGAGAAAACAAAAAAAATATTAAGTTACATAAGGTAGCCAAAAAGTGCAAAAATACATGTGTTACATATGGTTGTTAAGAAAAAGTATCTAAACAGGAACAAAAAAGGTAAGATTCCATGTTGAATATTGGTAGCGAAACAATACAATTTGACAATTTTATCTTGAATCATTCAAGCAAGTAACATTGCAATAATTCTAAACGGAAAAAAGTGGAAAATGTTTAGTTCTAATTCTTGTAATTGTATTGAGAATTCTTACAATTTCCTTTCAGAAGGAAAACTCATTAATGCGCTAGACCAAGCGAATTGATTAAAACTATAGTTGGAAAAAGTATATACTATATAAATAATGTATCAGCCTTCAGTATATGACATGCAAGAAGCAAGGAGCAGTATTGGCACACTAGATTAGCGTGCAACACTCAAGCAAGAGGTCGTGTGTTCAATCTCCGGCTCCTCAGGGCTCTTTCTATTTGCAGAAATAGTACTTGCTGGTCAGTGAAAAGAAACATTGTGAGAAACCCAGATATGATTATATCTACTTTCGCAAGAAAATTATAAAAAATGAAATATTGAAGTAGGATGACAGTTTATTATCAAAATACAGAGTGAATTCTTTATAACGTGTTTCAAGGGACCGAGACTTTTTTTTCGTTTTAGAGAATTTTCGTTATAGGGGAAGAAGAGAAAAAAAAAAAAAATTTAACCAATTACAATAATTTCTAATTTCATTACTATTAATAGGTAAATTATTCTAAACACATAATATATTCTGTAAACTTTGCCTGACGTAACACGATAGGTTTTTTGAGCGATTATACAAACAATTACACTTTAGTATGTTGTTGATGTCTAAATATGAAAATATTTCTTCGTTATAGAAAATGGCTGTGGTGTTATAAAGAGTAAATCAAAGTACGGGATTTGTGTTAAACCAAACAAATGTAACTATGAATGCCGTTATAAAGAGTTTACACTGTATTTTTAGTATCTAAGAAAATACATAAAAATAGATTTTAACTTTAAAACAAATTTAGAACTTCAATATACGGTAGATTGAGACAAAAGCTCTCGGACACAACTGGTTTTTTTTTCATTATAAAAATATCGTTGCAAATAACTTTTTCGTGAGCTCAAGTTCGACGCATACAAGTGCTCCGTCGCTTCAAATTAATTAAAACTTATTCAATGTTACTGAATATGAAAAACGTCTTACGTAGGTACGTTAGTAGACACATTTTTACAATTATATAAGAATACTTTCTCCACTCTCATTCCTGAGGTCGTAGGTCCGAAACTCGGCTGTGCACCGATTGTACTTTCTTTCTACGTGCGTATTGAACAATCACTACATTGAAGGAAAACTGAGGATTTTAGACGCTGTGTACAGGGCATTAACAGCTGATCACTTAGTCGCTTATCTATAATATAAAAATGAATCGCAAAATGTGTTGGTAAGCGCATAACTCAACAACGCCTGGACCAATTTGGCCAATTCTTTTTTTATAATATCCCTTGAAGTACGAGGATGGTTCTTACGGAGAGAAAAATTAAAATTAAAAAATGAGTGAAAACGTCTAAAAACAATACTTTTCTATATTCCCATACAAAATATTCGTAAAAATACTTAAAAATCAATTTGAACTTTAATACCATATCATAAAGTTCAAGTGTTAGTGGAGGGGTTCCGGGAAGGTAAATTTGTATTTTTTGACGTAATGTATTTGTTGTCTTATCAACTTCCTTTTTTTTATCTTACTAGCTAGACCGGTGTCCCGAATAGCAGAATAAGTATTTAAAAAAATAAAGAATCGACTGTTAGGCGGTACGATGTTCGCCAGGCCAGCTAGTTAAAAATAAAATGATCACCGAAAGCCTAAGACCAAGGGTTTTAGCACCACTGATTTTTTTCAAGTTTCAAGTTATATAGTCGTAATAATTGTTATGGATAAATAAAGTTACTATTAGAGATTTGATCTGAAAGATCTGATCTACGAAGCATTAAAAAACCTTTCAATATACAGACTCTTGCGTCTCGAATTTATAAAAATATTTGTTTTATAAATTCAACTGAAACGGTGAACCGATCTTTTGTTTGGTCTGTTAAACAGGCAAGGCAAGAAACAAGAGAACGCGTGACACTACTATCTTGAACACTAACTATTACACTTCTTATAATGAAAATTGTGCTGTAGACAACCGAGAACATACAAACAGACTTATACAAATCTTAGTTTAGCGAATAAGGTTTGAACAATAAAGACAATACTATATAACTTATAAATAAATATTTAACTAGTAACAGACTTCGTTCGAACGAAAATGTTATTTGATCAACTATTTGCATCTCCACAGAATCGGATGTTAAATTATTCTCTTCGTTTATTTTCAATTTGTCAATTAAAATTAGATGAACATCGTGGAAAAGCCAAAAACGGGTTCGCTCTGTCAACAACAATTAGTGAAAAGTAAATCCGAAACAATTCGACCCATTAAAAGATAATTGTTGTTGAAGTTAGGAAGTTGGTGGTGATGGAATAATCTGATAAAAAGTGCACTTGTGTGCACTTACTTACAAGTATACTCTTGTGCAATATAAAGCGTAAATAGCCAGTCTCAATATGGACTGCCGCCGTCGCAGACACGATCGACTTTTTAAAAGGAATGTCAAAAATAGAAATGGCGTTGCGGCACGTTACAACAGCGTGCCTTAACACAATTTGAGACCTCACGGTATTTTGGACAGATTTGTTTTTCTGCATTTTATTTCAATCAATTGTCAAATTCCACCACCACCATGAGTTTTTTTTAATTCCCATAAACGTAATAAAAAAACTCATCTTGATTAAATAATGTATTTAATGTGGAGGCTGATTAGCTTTCATGTCGTGGCGGGCAGACCTTTAGGGCTGAGATTTGTAATCCCTAAAGACATTTGATTGCAAGAAACCTCTCTTAACGATCTTATTTTTTCCTTCAGTGATTAGTTAGTACTCAAACTTGGTAAATCTACCATAAAATACATCAGCATAATTTTCTGTGAAAGTTACTTAAACGTTTTATTTTATATCTAAATTCAATTATGATTTCTTTCCTACCACCTTTAAAATCATTATATAAACATGTACTAGTGCAACACATCTATGCCATAATATTGTCTATAATTTAGGTTTCAAAATTATTCACAAGTAATTTCGTATAAATGTATAAATAACGCTGGATATGTCAAAATATTACTTACGTGTTTGGTGCATTCCTCATGCCTCTATGCCTCACGTACACTATCACAAGAGTTCCATTTCCCAGGACGCCAACAATGAAAATGATCGCAAATATAAAAGGAACAAGATACGTCTCCACCCGGTCTTTATAGGGCGTATATTCGCTGTCAAACAATGTCGAGTTGTCGTCGAAGTATGAGATGTTCGTGCTCGTAGGTGTGTACATTGTTCTGAAACAGAAACATCATTTAGATCTAGTCTAGATCTAGATATTCTCCTATACGCACGCATCACTTATGGTCTTATACGACTTGGAATAAATGTAAGCTCAGTTCAAGTCACCCACAATACTGGGGCTCCATAGTATGGGGAATGGCGATTGATAGTCATAACCATAATAGTCTACTTTATGTATTGCTACGACCACAGCCCTAATATTAACTAGCAATAGATATTTCAATATATCTATCTCAATATTGCTGTCACTGATGTTATCTACGGATCGCGCGATACAAAAACATTGTAGTCGGGATAGCAATCACTATCGCTTTAAGAAGGTAGTACTGGCGCTGGGTTTTTGTTTAATGGTAAATTAGCCGGTTGTTTTGATAAAAGTCTGGGGAAATTTAAAAAAAATATTGTATTGGCGTACTTGTCTATTAACGAATCGAATAGAAAGATATACCATAGAATAGTTCATTAGCTTGTGAAGAGACTACTAAATACTAATACGAGCGAGCTTGCACGTGAAATTTGATTAGACTTTGCAGTCAAGTGAAAGGGCATAATACAGTTTGGGCTTTTTATAAGTATATAAAGTGTAAATAAGTAAGTTTATAAGTATATACTGTGCTAATTTCAATCACTATAGTATATAGTGATAGTAGATATTTTTATAACTAATGTTTGAAGAAGAGTGTTGCTCTTGGTGTTCATCCATTGTGCACAAATGAAATTTTTATTTCTATATTTTTTGATTCCTTATCTATCTCTCTATCTATCATCAATAAGGAGGGAGCTTAAAAAAGATTAAATACGTAGATGTCTCAGGCAACCACATAGGATTCTAGCGCCTCTGGATTAGTATTATCTAATATATAAAATTCTCGTGTCGCGGTGTTAGTAGTTAAACTCCTCCGAAACGGCTTGACCGATTCCTCTAAAATTTGGTAAGCATATTGGGTAGGTCTGAGAATCGGCTAACATCTATTTTTCACACCCCTAAATAATAAGGGTGGTCCACCCCTCAATTTTTTTTTTTTAATTCTTAGATATTTTTTTTGTTTTTATTTTTTTATGTTGTATACATTAAAAAATACATATAATCCCTAATTTTCACCCCTCTACGATCAACCCCTATTTTTTATTATAAATAATATACATGGCAAAACGACGTTTGCCCGGTCAGCTAGTTACTATATTATATAAATTTAGGGGTGTGACAAGACTCACAACTAGATTTATTAAATAGCGTAATAAATCTAATATATAAAATTCTCGTGTCATAGTGTTAGTTCCAGCACTCCTCCGAAACGGCTCGACCGATTCTTATGAAATTTTTTATGCTTATTCAGTAGGTCTGAGAATCGGCTACTATCTATCTTTCAAACTCCTAAGAGACAAGGGGTGTCTATCCCAAAAAATGTTTTTATTTTTTCATGATACATACAAAAATACAGTCATTTTCACAGTCGATCAACCGCTTTTTTATTATTGTAGAGAGTTATTTTTATGGAACTAAAAAAATGTTTCCTAGAAATAATATACATGGTAAAACAAACATTTGCTGGGTAAGCTAGTTGTATTATAAATAGGAATTTATAAATAGGAGGACCTAAGACCACAAAAAAGTATTAACAAACTTATTTGTATTGATTGTATTTCATTACCAATAGAATTAAATTTATTGTTTAATGATAATTAATGTATACATATAAGGGGTATAATGATCCTATTAAGCTAATAATTTGAAAGTCGGAAAAACGTACCTACATGGACCAAATCGTAGTACATGAAAACAATGCAATTTCGGATTGTATTCAAACGTAGTCAAACATTTTGAAGTATTTTGCGTGAATAATTTGTATTCATTGTTCGAACGGATATGTCGAATACAGAACGTGTTACTAACTGATATGAGGTTTAATAATGTTTATTTTAAGCCTCATATTTAACTAAGTATTTGGGGTTGTGTGGGGTTTAAAATATAATTTTCAATTTTGATAAAGAGTAGGTGATATTAATACTGGGTATAGTGGTCAATTACGTCTATAAGACTTGGCCTGGTGCCTTCAGCCTACGATTATCATTCCCGAGGTCTTGGTTCGATCTCTGTCTGTGCACCAATGTACTTTCTATGTGCGTGTTTAACACTCGTATGGTGAAGGAAAAAATCGTGAGGAAACCGGCTTGCCTTAGACCCAAAAAGTCGACGTCGTGTATCAAGCACTGGAGTCTGATCACTTGACTATGCGATTGACAAATTATCATGAAACAGATACAGTAATCTGAGGCGCAGACCTAAAATCGTGGGTACTCTGGATTACGAGCGTATAAGTGGTATACAACAGCAACAACACTTAATAATGTTGCGGTCGTTTTAGCCAGTACTAGACACAAGCGGGAATCGAATCTACAACACTCCTCTTGGAGTTTTACGGTTGCCCACTATACCCATTATATATAGCATATATATATATATATATATATATATATATGTAATATTATTTATTAAATAATTATTATTTAGTCGAAATAATAATTATATAATAAATAATAGTCAAATACGATGCAATTGGTTTCTGCATTCCATAACACAATATAAATGAAACCTCTTTTGAATGCATTAGACAGTCTTGAACTTGAATCAAATTCTATTTTCTTTAAATCTAAATAGCACAAAAGGCTGACCTATTTGCCAGATAAGAAATATGAATAACGAAACGTTTTTTTTATTTATCTAAATGTGTCACGTTGAATACCTACGTGCCTAAACGGCATACGAAATACTGAGGCGCTTGTTAAAACTATGCAATGTTCCAAGTTATTTTCATGCATACTATCTAAACTTGAACATTGTCTAAGAAACTGCATACAACATAAACAGTGGATAGGCAGGTTAAGAATGTAAACCTGAAAGGCATAACTCCACGTTTCAAGAACGAAAAGTTCAACAGCAAGTCGTCAGACAAAAATGAATTATCAATTCAGCTTTATTATTAAAAGATTATAGTGTATTATTTTTATACCACTCATCAAAAATTAAAAGAGCTTGGCTGGGAGTTAATGCATCCGCCATATAACCCTGACATTCAGATTTCCACCTGTGTCGGTCTCTTCAGATTTTTTTGGGCAGTGTCAGGTTATCATCACGAGAGGACTGCCAAAACCAATTGTCGCGGTATTTTGATCAGAAGCCCCAAAATTTCTACCTATAGCAATGGGCTCATGTTCCTATCTACAAGATGGCAAAAAGTTATCGAACAAAATTGTACCTACATACTTTAGTTAAATGTAATTGATTAAGAACTTTGATTTAAGAACTGTCAGTAAAATAAAATTTAGAATTATTTATTTGTGTTGATGTATTTTTTTCACGAGTATGTAATTAATATTTTATATGAGACATATGACACAAAACTAGAACGGTGTAATAAGGCTGTGGTTACAACGTGTACCAAAGTTATTTATGTTTCTCATGATTGCGACGTCTACGTTACGTCTGTCGTTTGATAACAGAATCAACACAATCCCATAGAAAGATGGGGTAGGTATGTTGCAATTAAAATAATTCTTTAAACTTATTTAAAAGACCAACAATGAGAAATACAAAATGGGATGGGCGACGTCTTTTGAAATATGAACATTCTACTTTCGAAGGAAGATGGCCAAATGGCATATTCACTACAGTAACAGGCGTCTATTGACTGAATTCAAACGTTCTACTCTACTTGATCGTTATGAACATTTCCAAACTGGAAACCATTTGGACCCTTCAATTTTGTGCAGTTAAATTCTGAATTTGATTTTAGATTCACGGAAAGCATTTGAACGTGTTATAACAGCTATGTTGGAATTTATTTTCGATTTTCAAATCTATTTTGGGATCCTATTACAGTAAATAATATAGTCGGCGATATCGGATGTTTTAGGTTAGAAGGAACTAAGCTACATCATCAGTAAATAAGAGATAAAATACTTAAATTATGGAACTCGTAATACCCTTGTAATCTTAAATAATTTTTGAGCGTTGTGTAACAAATTTTTCAATTTACATCTAAAGAGCTGCTCCAACATATTATTGAATACCTTTTAGTGCATTTTAAAATCAGTTGTATTTTTTAAAGGAATTTACGAGTATATGTAAAAAAACCATTGGCTACTAAAACCTTTGAGATTAGGTGAGGTGACGAGGAGTTAGCCTTTAGTGCCTGATACACCCTGTCGCCTTTGTGGGGCATGGTTTGATAGGTATGCCAGTTTTCTTATGATGTTTTTCAAGTCAATTCAGGATTTTTTGAGATTCGCACGCTGTAGCCGCTATGGTCAACACTGCGTGGTTTAAAAAAAATACTTCATGTTAGTCGCTGAAGACTAACACAAAAAGAGTATATTCCTAAAATCAATCAACACTTGATGTTTACTTACACAATTAACAAATATTCTTAGTTTAAGAAATAATTGAATTTAGAGTTGAAAGTTCTATTTATAATATTAGAAGTAATGTAAGCCGTCAGCGGTTGATGGATTTAGATCCGGCGGGAGCGCTCGTCAAAATGCAATAAAGTTTATTTTACGCTTTAATATGACTGGCACTTCTTCCGAGTTTACGGATTCGTCACGCCATCCGTGAAAATCATATATGGCTGGTGATTTTGACGGAAATTTGTATTAAATAGGTTTAGTAAATGAGTTTCTATGTTATGTAAAATGTGATAAATATTTATTCTGTTTGCTCTGAAGGCAAACAAAGTTTGCTCATTACATGGTCATCATGACATTCATATAAGGAAAGGGCATACCCACTGAAACGTTGTATCAAAAGCATGTGCTACGATTTTGGTGTATCTTTTATCATTATTGTTCTCTAAAATATATTTTTTGAAGTGAAAAGTTCTTTAGCGGCGTTGTACAGTTTTTTTGGAATTGATAAAAAATGTTAAACTCGCATCAGGACACGTGACCTGATCGTAAATTCGTAAGACGGATGGAGAGTAGACAGCTGGCGCGGTTGTCATGTTTGTGTACGATAGCGCAATAAATAAATAATGTATTCTACCACATAAATGATAGTACTTTTATACTGATAATTAACGCAATACGTGCAAAATTATTCCCTAACCATTCCAAAATATCAAAAATGCACAACGTTAATATTCAAGTTTTCACTTCTGCCGGCACTTCCGGTGTACAACCCGTCGTTTTTTTGTCTAAGACGGTCTAGCACTGTCTTAGCCCGGAAGGACCATCCGTTATAGTGGGCTTACTGTTAGAGATTATAATTTGTCATTTGAATATCTCAAAAATATGTTTCCGTTTCCTTAAATACGAATGTATTTTTATAAAGAAATTTACATAATTTAAAAATAAAGTTTAACATCCAATTCGATATACGTTATTAACGATGTGTAAGTTTTAATTTAAAACATATAATAAGGCGAAACTCTCTTTATTCTGAGCTCGAAATTTCTTTTTATTTATTTTCAAACCAACCTTACCTCTTTTGTGTTCCTGTCTCCTCATTAAAAATAATCTAACGTTTTCTTTTTATATAATACAATATTTCTTTTCCTTTTTAAAATTGATTGGGCTTGGATACCAAATTTATTATCAATGGCTTTGTTTGTAACACGTGTTATAAGATCCATCGGTATTTCTATAACCGTGGCTTTGAAATAGTAGTTTTACTTCAACTGCGTCGTGAGTATTCGAATTAGGAACCTCAATTTGATTTTATGACACAGAATATATAAATTTAAAAAAATTATTGCTGAAGCGACAAAGTATATTGTTAGCTTAAAATTGGAATATGTCATAGACTATAAATTTAAATTTCTTAATAGAAACTCCTTGGTGATACAAATTTGTGATACTGTATTAACACTTGTATTTATTTTTGAAATGGCAAGAGAGGGACAAAACTCTTTAAGATAATACACGATTACCTTTTCCAAAACATAGGCATGTAGCGGACGAATGTTTTATCCTATTCTTTTGGTGTCGCTCTAATACTGGAGGTTAGCCGTCATTTTCGTGAAGCGTTTCTTGCCGCAAGATGTAGCAACACTCCACTACCTAGCATTACGCTGATTTTACCCATCAAATAATTGAAGATGGTGTTAGCGATTATAGCACACGTGGCCAAGATATGAAACTTTTAGTTGCCTTATTATCATAATCTACCAAAGTGACAGATACATATACCATGTACTCACGACCCCAGCTTGAGAATTGTTGCTTTTCAAATATTAGAAAAATCTGTTTATTAACCTAATTATTCCACGTGAATGAACTAACATGAAATCTATACCAATATCATTCACACAACACTCATCCACAGTAATAAATAATATTGGTATTCCCTAACCGATTGGAACTGGTCCAGAATGTCCCCTTGGGAATTATTCTTATTATTTTCCAGAGCTCGCTCCACGTCCAATAACAATAGCAAAACTGGCTATTTCATAAATTATTCCTTTCAGAAACGTCCAATATTCCATCTCGTTATTTGTTTCACTTAATTTTAATACTCAGTTTAAATTTAATTTATTATTGTAATAAAAGCTCTTTGTATAGCACAAACCATACCACAAAACAGTAAAAAATCTTTTATTACCCAGAAGCAAATAATTGAAACATACTAAAACCACAATTAAAACTACAGTTAGAACAAAAAGATATGCACAGAGTATAAAAAAGAAAAAGTTATTGACACGTACTTTGAAGTATGATACTAGCGTGTACGTACTACTGGTTAATACCAGGTACCTACGTAACTTGGCCAGATTTTATGGGGGATGTTGATGGCAACACAAAAAAAATTAAAAAAAAAAATCATCAACCTTTTTAGGTCTGGGCTTCAGATTTCTGTGTCTGTTTCATGATCATTTGTCTGTATACTTTTAAGCGTAAAAACTGTCTAAAAATCTAAATTTCGTTTGCACATGTGTCGACTAGATTTTCCTTTCAGTCTACATAAAAGAGGTTGAAAACACAGAGGAAAAGCCACTTTTATTTGTTTTCAGTTCAACAAAGCTCTCGTATCCTTTTTTATATTAAACAACGGAACAACCAGAGCTTTTAATTGTTTTTTCCTTTTACATTGTTAGCCTTACACATCTTTAATCTGGTATACTGTTGTATTTAAATATTATGTCAGTAGACCAACTAGTTTATATAACCGACATCAAAAGTGTATGGAAATACAATATATCACTAAAAAGGTTTTAATATAAGCTTTGTTCTAGGGGGCGTCCATAAATTACGTGAGGTGTTTTTTTAAATTTTCTGACCCTCCCTCCCCCCTTGGTGAGATATCGTGAGATTTTATTCAACCCCCTCCCCCTGCCCCTAATCTCACGTGAGATTTTTCAAAATGTGGGTTTCTTACGTAAACGCGTCGGATTGTTATTATAAAAAAGAAAAAAAATTGCTTCGTGCTTTTATTTACGACTAGTTAAGACTAGTAATCAATATGACATGGAACCAACATGTCCATATGATTTTCAGTAAAATCATCTGCTCCTTCAACCTCGTTCTGATCTAGCCACTCTAAACCATTGGCACTTGCACACAGTAACTCATTAGCTCGTCTTGTGACAATCCGTGAAGGTCGCACTTTGCGGAACATACGCGCTTGCTTAGCTGGTGCAATGTGGGCTGAACGCCTGTGCTCTGCAGCTAGATGCAAAGTAAATATGTACAATGTATAATGTACTGCAGCATCTTTTCTCTAAATCATCACGTATACTTGGTCAATAGAGATCATAAGGCGTGCTGATGAAGGCATTCAGCGGTTGAATCGGTAGGCAGTGGCGTATTAGGCTGCGGCCTCGAATTTCGCGGGCAGCGGGGCGGCAGCGGCTGCGGCGCGGGAGCGAGGCGGCCAACGCATACCTGTTCTCGAAACCAGCGGGCAGATCGCGCGGCACTATAGCGGTGTAGTGTTGTGTTCGTGGTTGTGTAGTCGAGATATTTGTTTTTATTCGCGAACGAAATGTCTAAAAAACGGCGACAACATCTTTTTGATTCAAATTTATTCCTAACGCTCGATTTATTGTGGGCAAAAATATGTTATATGCAAAAATATAGTTCCATATGGGTCTCCTTTCAAAGATTTCTGAAATAATTTGCTCTTGCACGTCCGAGGTCATTTTGATACGTCACAAAAAATATGTACAGCACTATATTACAATGCATATGCGCAACGCGGGCGGTCACCGCTTGACTGGATTGCGCCGCTCGTTACCCGCGCCCGCGCCGCTGCCACGCCGCTGTTTTCGAGAACCGGTCCATTTGATTGTACGCATAATATCCTGCCGCTCCCGCGCCGCGGCCGCCGCCGCCCCGCTGCCCGCAAAATTCGAGGCAGCAGCCTTAGAAATGGAACAAATGACTTTCCGGCATGCTCTTTAAAGTCCGGATTTTTTTTTTTTAAAGAAACGATCATTTATTCAAAAGTTATTGCGGTTTGATATTAAAAAGGTACATAAAATAAGACACATTAAAATTAGACAAGAGACGAAAGCAATTGATGCTCTAAGCCACGCAAAAAAATTGAAGTGGAAGTGGGCGGGTCATGTAGCGCGCCTCACAGATCATAGGTGGACGAAAACAGTAACTACATGGAGTGGCCCACCAGGCAAACGAAACAGAGGCAGACCCTACGCTCGGTGGGATGATGACATCAAAAAAATCGCGGGTCCTCACTGGGTCCAAATAGCTCGGGATAGAGAAAGATGGCAAGCCTTGGAGGAGGCCTTTACCGGAGAGGGTTCCTGATACTTACTAACTGTAAAAGTTATTCACTAACACATGAGTTAACTTGATATATTTGTATTAGGAAATTAAGTTAAGGCTTAAAATAAAATAAAAATAAAAAATATTGCGGTTTGAAAATTCACAAAATAGTGCATAAAGAGATATCTCTTTGAGCTCGGAGAACTCGAAATAAAGGCCGATTTACATTATCTTAGTGTTTAGTAGAGTGCTTTAGGATAGTACTTTAGTTGAAACATGTAAACGCTACTTGCTTTAGTACGGTTCTACTTGACTTTCAAGTTTAATCAAAATAGAATCGCTTTTTATTTTTGTTTCAAGTGATACCCCTCCCGCGCCCGCGCAACCCCCGAGAACTTCCCTCGTTGTGTGTAAACATGTAATTTAGTAAAATCTTTGGAGAGTGCACAAGTGCCGTGAAACGCGTGCGTGTTTTTTGATTTTTAAAGATGGCTAAGTGGTCGGAAGATACAACTATCAACTTTGTGTCTCAATATTATGTTGTTCACGAATGTTTGTGGAACGTTAAAAACAATTTAAACAAAAACAAACGGGCTAGGCATTCGGCATATACTGCCTTAAAAGAAGTTTATTTATTTCGAATAAAATCTCGTCTTCTATTTGTTCCATAACTACAGTTAGTATTTTGCTACGCAAATGGAGCGTATTTGCCGACGTCGTTGCGCGTTCATTGTGGCGCTGTAATGATACTCTACTGGAAGAAATGTAAACGTTCACTCGCAACGCACTAAAGCATTAAAGAACTTGCCTTTCAACTTGTACTAAAATACTCTCCTAAACACTAAGATAATGTAAATCGGCCCTAACACAGAATTCGTGAAAACAAAATAAGTGAAATGTTGAGCGTTTAGGTATGGAGTTAGCGGGAAGTTGCAGAGATGGCCAACAGTTTAGGGTCAACCGTTTTCCTAATTTTTTTTTCAATCAGAAAAAAATTGCGTGATATTTGCCGAGACCCCCCCTCTCTCCAACGTGAGATTAAATGAGATTTGGCTTGACCCCCTCCCCCCCTTAAACACCTCACGTAATTTATGGACGCCCCCCTAGGAGACGTGCATAATCTGTAGTCAAAGACATTCCAATTTTGAATCATCTGTGGCCGCCAAGTTTGGCGCCATTCATTTGTTTGAGCGCAATGACATTTTATTAATGAGAAATACAAATAAGCTTACATAGTGTATGCAATTAGACATAGAACTTTAGTAGCCCTCAGTAGCAGTACATAAAAGTCGCCATATTGTTTGAAAGGAAGTAATAAACAACAGCTGTGTCGCTGCCATGGTAATGACTTATAACATATGTAACTTTTTCAATAGTTTCAAAACTATAGGCAGTTATTTACAGCCTTGTCAAATATAAAAACAAAAGCGGAAACTTTATTTTGTATATTTCCCGTACATTTCCGTGTCTACTTCCATATTCACTATAAGCCACACGAGTGATTTTCCAGATAAATACCTCCCCGGGGAGATTGCCGCATTTCTGTAGATAGTTTATTTATAGCAGTAGGTGAAGTGAACAGGAAAACGCAAAATTGTACAAATGGGTTTCATAGGCGTAAAGAACTTTTGGTATAGTGTATACAATAAATAAGCTGGCCAGTATTCTCACAGTACAATACGCAAAATGGGGGCGAGTTACTTGCCAAGAGTATCGTCATGATGAGGTATCGTCAACTTAACATGAGTTTTGCAAAGTATAAACCGTTTATACTTATAGTGTATTTAAAATTATTACTCAAAAGTCAAAAGTCAAAAATCATTTATTGATGTAGGTAACACAATGTACACTTATGAACGTCAAAAAAGAAATATACTCTAAATGCTTCTAATTTTACATTTACCGCCAGTTCTGAAAATAAGGGCGTAGAACGGAAGAGAAGAACTGGCAATAACTATACGCCACGTCAAAATTTACTCATATACAGTGCAACCTCGATATAACAATACGGAGGGGAACAAGAAAATATTCGTAATATCAAGTAATTCGTTGAACTGAGGTTTGTTATGTTGAGGTTAGATTGGTCTAAAATTCGTTATAAAGAGGTAAAATAATAGTTTTTTAGAACACCTTTTACGTTTCTGAGCCATTTTAACTTAAATCTTTAACAATAGTGACGAGCAGAGGTGTTTACATTACTTTCCATCAAAACAACAATGATTAGTGATTACTTTACAAACAAAAGCGTGTCGAGACATGAATCACATTATAAGATTAAGAGTTATATTATTGGTGGAAACTTTATATAAAGGTTTTGGGTTGGCAAAATTCGTTAATTAGAGGTAGGAATACTTTTTCTTGATAGTTGAAAATTCGGTATAAAGAGGTTGTACGCAAAGAATGTTCGCAATGTAAAGGTATATTTTATATTGACTCTTATGGACAATTCAAGGGGATTACGAAGAATTTGTTAAATCGAGGAAGTCGTTATATTGAGGTACGTTATATTAAGGTTGCACTGTATAGTGCTTGACAAAGTGATATTTGCCAACCCTGCAACGGCCCAAGTCGAGGTCCGAGAAGGCGCCCATTCCAGCCGAGCTACGGTCGCCAAAACAGCCCTGTTTGAGCAGCTCCTGCTGTCCCATAAGGCCAACGAGATTACATTTAAAAAGCCTTAATATTTATTTACAAAAACTGTAATACCTGATGGTGCGCAGAAATTATTATTCATACTAATCTATATAAACTCATAATGAAGCTAAAATCACTTTTTACTCAGTTTCTATTCCGCTAGTGATTTTCCATTTTAATGCTGCATTGTGTTTCAAGCTTTCAATTTTATCAATCTATTGAATTTTCTAGCGCAAATTAAACATGGCTTCCTTTTCTGTTGTTATGTTAGCCTTTTTTGCTTTTATCAAAAGAATCATTTTCTTATTCTATGTAGTTTGGAATGAATAAAGTTGCCTTGAATATGAGGATCTAACCCTTTAAGAAAAGGTAATATTGTTTATATTTTACTTGTTCAAACTGTGGAGTAAGATCGGTGTACTGTTCCTTAAACCTAAAGGGTGGATCCTTGACCAGTCTAACCACTGACTGGTCGGCCCTAAGGCTAGTTCTAAGTAAGTAAGAAGTTCAAGCATCATCACAATAATTTCTAAGCGTAGATGTCGCTTCTAATCTAAGTACAAACAGAAATAAATTACAGTAAATACTTCCTTACATATGTACAATATACATACTAGTAGACTCGGCTAAGCGTTGCTGTGGCTAAGATTTTTGTTATATTACATAGTAGTAAACTGTTCAAGAGAAACGGCAGGAGAACACGAATCCACCATGCTTTTTTGGTGGTAATGCCATTAAATTGTAGCTTTTGTGAAACGTTGATAATTATTTTGATGAGGATCAATACCTATGCGAATAAAGGGCCTTTTCTAGCGAAGGTATTTTAATAAAAAAAAATAAAAAAAGGACGCTTATTGTGACGTAACTATAAAAGATAGAGACATGCTGTCGTGAAATTTTTTATAGATAGTGATGTGTCCTGAAAAATTGTGATACATCATTTTGTTTTATCATTAATAGTTTTCGCAGCGGACTCGATTGAAGGAAGTTTTTTTGTTTAATTTTTTACACCTTGGGTTAGATTATTCAAGTTTTAAAAAGCATCCCTAATTTTTTTGAAAATGAAATTATGTATTATTCTATGTCACTCGGGAATAGTGTAGCTTGCCAACGGTGAAAGAATTTTTGAAATCGGTCCAGAAGTTTCGGAGCCTAATCATTTCAAATAAACAAAAAATCAAACCGTTCCTCTTTATAATATCAGTATAGATAATATATGTATTTTTGTAAATTGAAAATTTTCTGTTGTGTCTGTATTCTTTCTTCTCTCGTTTTATTTATTTATAATAAAGAATATTGAGAGTTTGTTAGTCTGTGGAAATAGACGCGAGCTTTGGCTTGTCTAAACTAAGGTTAGAATAAATCTAATAATGATTTAAGCAACACATTGTAATTTAATTCATCATAAATAGTTTAAAATTATACTCTCATTGCTATGTGATACATATTGATGAATAAAAAACTACGAAACAAAAGAAGTTCGTGCCTAGAATATATCATACAAATCTCGGACAAAATCGTCGAGTGATTTATATGGAACTAGCAGATTTATTGACTTTAACGACGTGTTGCAAAAAAACCAATCACTTCTATAATAGCTAAATTAGGAACAATCAATCAATCAATCAAATCATTTATTTCAATTAGACCACCTAAAATGGCACTTTTGAACGTCAAACAAATTACAAAAATGATTCTAGTTGCCTAGATGATGGTAGTTTCGTGTGGAGAAGAATGGGCAAGAAACTCCACACTTACTCTTTTAAAATAGGTTTACAATATTTTGTTAACATTAGTTAAATAATTATATGTGAAGACAATGTACTCTTAGAATAAAACTACTATACTAAAAAAGTTAGTATACATGTTCCTCACATATTTACAAATATCGAAACCGTAGAATATTATACATTTTAGAGTAATAAAAATAATATAAAAAAACACAATAAAACAGTGTGTGAGATAAAATAAAATAATCACATTTGTAGTGTATCACATATCACATTTGTAATAAAAAAAATCACATTTGTAGTAATTTAAAAAAAAATAACAAATATATGTAAAAGCAAAAAATCAGCAACCAATTTGATTTTGTCTGAACTTACTTAATTCGAGTTATAAAGGATTTAATCTTCCTTCTATTAATCAAATACAGTGATTCCATTTATTTCGACCTCAGTTGTAGCGCCCATTTAGCTACAGCGACATAAAGTCCCTTGACATACTTTAGTACAAAATTCATATGGTTATAGCGACTTTGCATGTAACGACGCATTCGTGTATAGCGACAGTTTATAAATCTTTTGAAACAAATTCCTATAAATCCTATGCAGATATTGCGACTGTACACATTCCGATCTATCGTATACAATCACACAGATGGCCAGAAAATGTGGAGACCTTAACCTATTGTTTATAGATATTGGCTAAGTATACGTTTGAGAGTTAAAAAGTTATGTGTGTGTGTGTATCTCTTTACGTTTTTCAGTATAACGATAAAATTTAGGAACGGTATGAGAAAAAAGGGTAAAGAGTAAAGGTAACAGTGAAAGGTAAGGGACCATCGTTATACCGTAAATCCACTGTATATATAAAATAAAAAACCCCACTGGCTTAAATACTAGGTATTCCTGTAGAATCGGATTCGATTCTCATTACGCCTTGAAATATGTTTATAAATTAGTAACGGGTTCTAAGTAATCAGTGCTGTGTTGAAAGAACTACTTCGAACTTAGCTTTATCATCATCAGGTTGTTTCATTACCAACTCTACAAGTCCACAAAATAAATTTTATCCTTAATCATATTTGATATAATCAAACGAAAAAATTTATTAAAATTTAATTATTGAACTTTCGTGATAAAAAATACACATCAAATTGATAAATTCCTCTTTTGATTTTTTTAATTTGGTTAAAAGAAACAATGAACCATTCAAGCCATATATAAAGTAATATTTATTTTATTTACAACTAATACCAAGGCAGAAGTATGAAAATGCCTTTACGGTAGTGATGCAATAAGGGGATACCAAAGTTGTATGATTACTAAGCTATATATATTCAAATACAATATTTAATTAGATGCAGTATAGTTATCAATCTCTTTACAAAGTAGAATCCTTTAAATCAATATTCCTTTGATTTAATCTACATTTTAAAGGAGCTAATACTTAGCTACCAGTACATTCAGTTACAGAGATATAATTTAATTAAATTTGTGGAAAGACTAACCTTATTATTTTTGTAATCTGTGGTCTCACCCTCATTATTTTAACCGTCGTATCATTATCACGCCTTCCTCAAACAACTGATGATCACTATCAAGTAAACAAACCATTTAGATTTATAATATTTAAAGGAGTGAATCTAAGAAAGGTTCACATAAAAAACTCGGTTCTAAATGTAAACAAAAATATAGAAAACAAACAACAATATACATGTACCCAAAGTGATAGACAAGAATTACTTTATAGACGTTTTCTTCATAGACATTGTTTAACTTTTGCGTTCAACCGAATGCGACCGTGACTACACAAAATTAGTTGTCGTCTGGACCATGTCTGTGTAGTAGAAAATTACAAAATAATGTCGTTATAATATAATATTGAGTAAACAAAAGACAACACAACAATATATTAATGAAATAATAAAATTAAAATAATGCGAAGGAAACAGCAGGGCAAAGCTATTTTAATCATAATTTTTCTTATCCACTGAAATTACCAGCCGAGTACCTAACAACAATATCCACAACATATGTTTTCCACGTAAGACATTTTGGATACGGATATTGAACTAAGTCATCGAACCGTCTTTAGATAAAGTCTCTGGGAATAAAGGTCGTGGGGTTGAAGAGCACAGGCGCTAATTAAAGATTTAAGTTAGCGCCTCATAATATATTGTACCGATGACCCCAGAGCTGATGCTTTCCTCGATCAACGAAAAAGTATCGCAGTATAGCAAGGAAATGCTGCCAGCAAGGCGAGCCACAGGGACCAAATTTTTAAATTTCTATTTATAAATTTTTGACGTGACAACGTCTTATAATGCGATGGCTGCACGCACGAAAAAACATGACTCATGCGGCGTTACCTCGCTCTGAGGCGTTCCATTTAAGGTTTGAAGTGTAAGCGAGAGCACGAAACAAGCGACAAAAAGGCACAATCGGCCTCCGCGTTTCCTATCATCGTCATATTCTCAACTGAATAACACAAATTGCAAGAAGTTAAATATCACACATGTTTAAAAGTTGTAATCCAATTGCTCAACGCACATTCATACTTGTAAAAAAAATACATATTATTGTAATTATGCGTGCAAATAAATGTAACTTTATCAATTTAATTGTGATTTCATTTACCTCCATCTCTATATACATACAAAATATCTATCAAACAAATAAAATTAAAATTTTCTTTTGAAAAATGCAACCATTCTAACATTATGACGTTGTCACGTTCAACTATCGTCAGTAAATCGACTTTACAGACAACCGATTTTTTAATCATTATTAGTATGTCGGTTAAGAATATTGTAAATACTGTTGAATATTTGTTTGGCGACAAGAGTTTAATATAAATTTAGACTTAAAAAATATCATTGATATTATCGTTAAATTCCACAGGTAGACCATGAAGCGAAAATATGAAATATGAAAGGAAATTTCACTACTGGATGTTCGTATGAAGGCTTGGGTAAAAGCTTGTCTTTGCAGTTTCAAGATCCCGAAAGCGCATTTAAATTCAAATGTATTGAAATTTTAAAGAATTCATGAATCCCGTGAGGCACATTAGGCTTAATTAAGTTGATTTTGCATACAATTGTCATTGAATTTAAGAAATTTTAATCTTTCTTAAACATAAATATTTAAAGATTTGTAATTTTTTGACGTTTAAAATGTTTTCTTTTTTAGGTATAAATAAAATAGGTGGAAAAATGTTTTCAAATTTAATAATGGATTTTTTTTTCTAAACACACACACATGTGCCCTATACTTCAAGTAAAACAAAACTCTGACAATTTTATAAAGCGTTAGTTTGAGCATATTAATTTGATGTTTGATAAAAAAGTTGTTGAATGGGAAATTATTTATTTATGAATTTAATTGTTATATTTTTGGCTCATAGCTATGACTGCGAAATCGGAACTTATAGTTTAAACGATCTAACTATAAAGATTGGCCACTAAGTAAGGTACCAAACCTTAAGAAACTAGACTAGAACCTTAAATTAAGACAAATTTGTTATAATTGGTACATAACTTAATAGATACAATTAAATTCAAAATAAAACAAGAATTTCGTCCGTCCAATATTTTACGTATTTAATGAGGCGTTAGTTAAATATGTGAGAGATTAAACTGTCGGCCCAAACTCAAGTGCCCGCTTAATTGGTCATTTGCACTGGTATTTTTAAATACAGAATGTTCTTTGTGTTTGACAATAAACACAGACAACAGATGCATTACCTTAAAACTGCATTGATGTGCCTGCCAAAGTGTAATTGCGAGTGAGATTTCTATCTACTCGTATATATATAAAAATGAATCCCTATTTGCCTTGGTCACGGCATCGTGAGCGAACGCCTGGGCCGATTTCGCTAACTCTTTTTTTGTTGTGTTTGTTATTGTCAGATGAAAGTTTTTAATGATTAAGAAAAATAAGAAAATTGCGCGGAAAATTATAAAATTTAAGAATACTTAACCACCATACAATTCAAACTTTTTTGATGTAACCTTACGGCGTTTGACTGAATGCGTGCTGCAAATATCGTCAAAGACGATGTAAGAAAAATTCATATCGTTTAAAACAAATGCTTCGATCGGAGTTATTATATTGATTAAACACAAATAAAATAATAATCAATCAGCACACTACATCAAAACTCTTTTACAAAGGGATACAAGAAGAAACTGTCTGAGCTAATATGTAGGTATAATATCTTTATATATACGTATATATAATTCTGCTGAACCTGTGTATGCCACTGAACTCCTCTTAAACGGCTGGACCGATTTGAATGTTTTTTTTGTATGCGTTTGAACGCCCTGGATGGTTTAGATTCAGCGCAGCAGATTGCGCTGCAGTCGGTAGTATCATACTTTGTTTAATATACTAATCGCTTGAAATATCATGCAGGTCAACCTCTGTCGGGTCCGCTAGTTAAGAAATAAATTTAATCTTAAGATAAACTTTACTAACTTTTGGTTAGCCGATACATTTAGTTTCACCACACCACTTCGTAAATATTATTAGACAAAGTTTATATTGCTGTCAGCCTAACTTCATTTAATTTTGTTAACTTCCTTGTTTCTTGACAGGCCTCCTACACATTTGCTTTCCACAACTTCATTTATGAAATATATTTTGATATACGTGTAAATAATTGCCTAATATTATTTAAAGGATTCAATTTTCTGCTTTTAAGGGATAAACTTGACAACTACTACCAAACAATAAAGTACAAGCTCCCACCAGAACCACTCACCACTCAGAATGACAAATCATAAAATGACTGCTTCACGACTGATTTCAGAGCGACCGCCGATGCGAAAATCGCTGTGTGAGTTCGAAAAGTGAGTTACAGAATCGCAGGGCTAGACTGATTTTAAAATTATTTCAGCTATATTGTCAAAGAGGAACATTATACAAAAAAGGGTACAACTATTTCCTTCGAACTAAGCACTAAAATCTTTTATCGATTTATCTCAGGAACTACAATTTTGAGTTGAATTTTATTTTCCTTCAAAGTCTATTTATTGAGGAAGGCTAAATAAATGGTGTCCAATAATGTAATGGTGTACAACTAGTAAAAATAAAATATGTACCGGTGTACTTTTAAAAACTTTTCCTAAATAGATATCTATCTAGTAGCTTGATACACTTAATCACTCAATTGTGGATATTAAAAATAGTATTAAAGAAGTGGCTACGCCAGTTCTCTTGCGGTTTCTGTAACAAAAGAAGACTAAATATGTGTCCAAATCTCATGAATATAATAAGGCACAAATGTCAGGAAGATTATGTAATTTATAATTATATAGATTACTAGCTGATCCGGCGAACGCCGTTTTGCCATGTCATTATATCATTTATGGTTATTGTGCCTCACTCGACATAGATAGGTATTATGTGTCGCGGACTTTTTTGTAGATATTTATAAGATCTACAATTACTTAGAACATTTTATGGTTCTATCTTTAATAGTTTAGGCAGGGTACGCAAAATAAGTAACTTTTTGGTTGATTTTTTACACCTTGTGTCCGAAAAACCCTAATATCTTACGGAACCCTATTTTTGTTCAAAATTAAATATATCCTATATTACTCGTGGATAATGTAGCTTTCGAATGGTGAAAGAATTGTCAAAATCGGTCCAGTAGTTTATGAGCCTATTCATTACAATCAAACAAACAAACAAACAAACAAACAAAGTTTTCCTCTTTATAATATTAGTGTAGATATTAGATAAACAAATGAAAAAACACTAAACCATGGAGTGTATCTTATTCTCGTATTCTTGGCTTAAATTGTTAGTTATAACGCACGAACGCGATATTGTAATGAAACCTTCTATCAATGTGCAAATATGCGTGGGATGGTTTAATGGAATAAAACTGTCAAGGAAAAGTAATCCCTCTCAACTGGAAGTGATAAAATAATGTGTGGGTATATATGTTATATGAATGAAATCGTACTGTTTCCATGGAGCCGAATTTATTCTAGTTGAATATTGTTTTATTATAATCAGCGGCGTATAAATAGGCCTCCAGGGCGGGTGTGCTTTCCAATAAGCCGCATTTCATCAAACCGGCTTGCAGCCATATTTGTATAAAAAAATATATCTATTAATTAATTGATCGTATATGCTCAAATTTTTCTTTTAATTAGTTTATATATTCAAACGTGTTTGTTGTGCAAAGGTCGTTTGCAAGATCCACGTGTGCCACAGAAAAGTGATTACTTTTATTTATTAAATTTTTAATATTCCTACGGCTAATTATTAGTTATTTTTTGTAATTACCCAAATCACACGGATGTGAAGTTCATTTAACAGTTATTACGATAAAAAGGTAATAATTTAAAGAAGATAAAAATACAGGTTTAATAGTACTATAAATGACAAAAACAAACAAATACCTAACTATATAGTAGGTATTTATAAAGAAAAAAATATTAAACAAACACAAAAACATTCCCTTTGCCTTATTAAGAAAATACAGTTACCTTTCATACACCAAGTAGCAATTACAATTGGTTCAGGTACTTTTTTTAAAGGAGAAACATGTAAAATAGTTCATGATAAACTGTAGAGGTCTTTCAATGGGAAATAATGTTAAAACATGCTCAGCGACGGGAAACTTCAAGATTCATCTATATTTCATAGCGAACGTATTAATTGTGTTGCCTGTCCTATGCTCACAGTTTTCTATGGCAATTGTATAGTTACATTGTTCTGTTTCATTAAGTCCTTATTAATTGAAACTATATAACAATATATTCAAAGCGTTTAGTGCAAAGTTTAGTTTCAAGAAGTTGCTTAAAGGGCTGTTGATTTGCGCTGTAATCTATTTATAGGCAAAAGATCCTTATGTACCCGACCCTTTAATTGTTGGGTTTAATACATGACGGTTCTGAGCGAAGCTCTTCTCTCAAAGAAAAAAAAAACATTTTTACACAGACGGGCTCGCTTAGGCTAAATTAAGTCTCACGCCGACCGCACGCGCACCGTCGGTGCTGATGGTCGAGATATATGAACTTCTAGGAAGCGTTTTTGAATGACGCGTAGCTATCAGCGCGGACGGTGTTCAGCGCTGATGGCTGCGCGGCCGTACGCGTCGCGAGTCGGCGCGCGTAGCTGTCAGCGCTGTCGATCGCTAGAGCGCCTGTACAGTAAGGTGGTCAGTACGATACTGAAACGAGCCACGCTGAGCCTCAGCGCTGATGAACTACGCGCTGATCTATGAGCGCTGACGGTGAGCGTGAGACTAAATTCCGCATTACTCAGGTTTGAGTGTCGTATGCTCAATGCTCTTACCAATTAACTGCTACACTATGACCAAAGTGACCTAAGGTCGAGGCTTAGTGGGAACTATGACTTCCACATTATGTCTAGACACTATCCTGTAGTAGTTTTGTACGTTTATTACGCTTTTAGATGCACGACTTTTGTTCCTTCAAAAAAAGAGTGTACCGATTCCATAAAGGCCGGCAAGGCAATCGCGAGCCTTCTGGCATTGAGAGAGTCCATAGGCGGTGGTAACACTTAACACTCGATTGAGCACAAACTCAAAACGGGCAGGAGCCCGTTTTACCCACTTTTCTGTAGATAAATTCATCACTAAACAAGTTCTTCGTCTTAATTAATTTATTTATTTATTTGCTTAATGGTATTCCTACAGCTACTTACAAGTACTATACAATATTCAAAAAATTACACTATATACAAGAGCCAAAAATGGAATACACATTTAAACATACACAAAACACAGTTACACCTATACAAATACAAAAAATACAAAGAATATATCATATATGATATATTCTTTGTATTTTTTGTTGTATGTATGTAAATTCTAAATTCTAAGACTCATAGCTCATTACAACATATTTATTATAAAGGAGGAATAACAAAGCTATTCTATTTAATAAAGGATACTAGAGTTTTTATATATTTTCTTAAGAATTTTTTAGATACATTAAATATTTCTATTTGCTGGTAATTTCTGTTATAATCTGAAGGTATACGATGCATGACTGAGTTACGTAAATAGTTTGAATTAAACCGAGGAATTTGTGTGAAGAAGAGGCGTAAAAAAGTAAAAGCGACAATAAGTCAGGACAGTCAAAGTAATCTAGCCAAGACAATGAAAACCATACTTTAAATTTTCTACTCAATCAATATTTCTATCAAATCCCTTTACATTTAAAAGGCAATTTATCACAACGACCCTTTCTTAACATTTCGAATGATTTAAATCAGTCGTCCGCAAGAGACTGAGAGACAGATTGACTATTTAATTCGCGTTGAAAAGTTTTTAGTAAATAAGCTTGTAAATAACTTTTTAATCTGTCTACTCGCGTGAAGACTTTAAATTATTCGATTTATACACTTCATATTAATATAACATATATGTTATTATGTATTCCTTTATATTTTATTATTTTTATCGCTTCTTATTTCAAGGTTTAATGTCTTAACACAAAAGATTAAAAACACTTAAATAATAAAGGATTCAGATTAACAATATTAAAACACAATTGACACAATTAAAAATTACCACGACGTGGCGGACTGAATTTTAGGTTTTTCATGAGATATTTAAGTTAATATTTTGAAAACTATAAATATTCAAACATCTTTTAATAGAATCAATGCCCTGCTAATCCCAATGATTGGACACTTCGACCATCTAGATCGGCTTAAGGACGAAGGTGCTTTAACATACACAATAAAGTATATGTTATAAAAGCTCTTTCGGGTTTTTTTGAAAAATACATAAACACATCGATGTAGCCGTTGAAATAATATGAGAATTTTTTTAAGTAAATAAACGTTTTAAATTATTAAAATATAATTTATTCATGTAGGTATTGTAAACTTTAATAATTATAAAAATTAATGGTCATTTATTGTCTATTCTCAAAACAAGCCATTATTTGCCATAAACCCTCACTCTTCTAAATCTCGAAGGTTCAATTCAAAATATTTGTAAGCGTTACACCATCACATTTCATGGATATTATAGATAGAAATTAAATAGCTAAGAAAACTGAACGTTTCACCTCTATTGGCTAGGTACAGCGAAGTAGGAGCATTACTGTGGAAACACATATTGCAAGATCAATCAAGGCAGAAAATAATTAAGACATAGCCGTATATATGACCCGTTCAGGAGTACAACGCATGGTCATCGGCCCCTCGTCAAGAGGAGAGAGATACATGGACTCCACTACAAGCAATGACCATTAAGTGAGTAGGACGGCTAATAAGCTTCTTGTTCTACACAGACAAAATCAAAGTACAAAATAACACTTACAAAAATGTCTCCCAATAAACGTTTGAACCTTCTCGACTAATTTATCAGAAGTTGACATTATCTAAATTGCTTGCGCTTTACGTAAGCTTAATTAATTTTTGTTACTTACGTTATTGAATCGAAAGATATTGACGTTATCGAATTTAATTAATTGGACCTTCCATTTTCAAATTTATACTTGCGTAGATGGAAGTGCTATAATATTGAATCTACCGTTAAGATATTGAGCGTTTTGCCATCTAGTGAAAACTAGTGTAAGTGTGCATTATTATATCCTCCGACTAGAGTCTTTAAAAAGCGACTTGGTGTATTACTTTTGGAACAAATGTACTATTCAATAAATTATTATTTGCGTGAGACACTGTAGTTGATATAAATTTAATAGAGTATGATATAATATGTACGATACAAATAATATAAGAATAGACCAAAACATATGGCTAATAATGTAGAATTCCTTTAAGACAAATGTACGCGCCATTGTGTGTGGCAGAATATGCGAACTTACGCTTTAACTTTACACATTTTTGTACCATATTCTTACAATAAATAAATTATTATTATTATTCTTTTTTTATTATTAAAACGTCATACAAATTTTATACGTCAGAAATGATGTGGGAGCCGCTGTTACTACTTCTTAATCTAAACCAATATAAATCCTTTTAAACATAGTTTGTCTATTTAAAAAGTATTTCCATTTATTTTTATTCCTATCTATCATTATCGTAAATTAGATCCCGCATCACGAAAGTACGTCAATTTAGTAATTTTAATCGAATTTCTAAAACATGACTTTATGACGACTTTTCTGTTACACTGCACATACATATTACACATTGTAATGTTTTTAAGGTCCCATAAGTCCATTGAACAGAAAAAAATATATAATAAAACTATGCGATTTTTGAAGTTATACTTCTTAAGGCGCGTTATGAAAAATTGATGAGAGTGAAATTTTACGATGCGCCCGCACCGTGACACAAGTTGAATGAAGTTGCCCACGGAAGATGCTACGGCATTGGAAATAATTTAAAAACAACATTCGAATAATAATAGAATTTATGTTACATGTAAGAGAATAATAATAAATATTTATTTATTTAATTTTTCAAATGTAAACTGAACATTATTGACTATAATGACTCCTTTTCCAGTCTTTGATTATTGAATTGTAATTGATTATTTGCATGCAATCAAAAACCTTTTTTTAATAATGCCAAAGAAGTATAACTTCTTACGCGCGTACATAAGTATACGCACCCTTTTTTATGTGACTTAACTAGAAGGGAAATCATTTTTTAAGATCACTTCATCTAAATGTGCTCCATTTCGTTATTGACACACCTGTATACGATGATTACTATTTTCCATGACTGTGCGTTCTATTGTCATACGTAGTATTAAGTTTTATTAAAAATTCTACTTTACCTTTACATGCGCCAATTACATTTTGTAAGTTTAGAGATTTGGCTCGTACTAAAACGTATATTATAAATCCTAGAATATCTAGTTATATATTATGTTAGTGTTAGTACGATATTTATAATTTGTATACATTATACCTAACCATCTTAGTTGTAACTCATAAAGCAGTGGCGTAGGTAAGCTCATACGAAAATAGTTTTATATTAAATTCCTTAATATAATTTGTAATTCAGTCATATCGGTATACCAAATTGTATTTGTTAAAACAAGCATTTGCACATTTACACAAATCTAACTTGTATTATACTCAATTCTAGACCCTCTCCAATCGGGTTTCCGCCCGGGGCATAGCACGACTACGGCATTGGTAAAAGTTTGTGACGACATTCGCCGAGGGATGGATGGTGGGCAGCTCACTGTTCTCACTCTGCATGACTTTAGCAATGCTTTCAATACTGTGAACTTTGAAATTCTGCTTGGGTTGCTTCGCTCTATGAATATCTGTCCATCCGCTATTGACTGGTTTCATAGCTATCTTAACGGTCGTCGGCAGCGTATTAAAATGAATGATGCTTACTCTCAGTGGAATAATATAAGTGCTGGTGTTCCGCAGGGTGGCGTTCTTTCACCTCTTCTTTTTTCTATATTTATCAACACCCTGACTGCACATCTATCCGCTAGTTATCACCTTTACGCTGATGACCTCCAAATCTACGTTCAGTCTACACTGGATGAGCTTCCTCTTGCAATACAAGCGATGAATGATGATCTTGAAAACATAGCCAACTGGAGTAAAGACTTTGGTCTTCAAATTAATCCTGCCAAGAGTCAAGTCATCATCATCGGAAGCCCATTCTTTATTTCAAGAGTCAAATGGGCTCAGCTCCCGGGTGTTTACCTTGACGGTGTGGCCTTGGCCCTCAATAAGACTGTTAAAAACCTTGGGGTCTTCTTCGACCAAACGTTTTCCTGGGGTCATCACGTAAAGGAGATCAGCCGTAAACTTTACGCCGCTTCTTTTACTCTGAAACGTCTTTCTAATTTCCTTCCTATCCGCACTAAAACTATGTTGGCACAGTCTCTTCTGCTTCCTATTCTCGATTATGCGGACTCATGCTCCTCTGATTTGAACGAAGAGCTACTTGACAAGATCGAACGCCTGCAGAATTTCTGCATACGGTTCATATTTGGTCTTAGGAAATATGACCATGTGTCTAAGTTCCGCAGGCAGCTGGGGTGGCTACCTATTCGATTCAGACGTCACGCTCATCTTCTTCAACTTCTATATTCAATTCTTTTCAATCCGAATACCCCTTCTTATCTCAAAAATCACTTTAAATTCTTAGGTCCTTCTAACTATATGTTACGCTCTTCTAATAGATGTTTATTAGAAATTCCATCTCACACTTCATCCTTCTTAGGCAATTCATTCACAATCTCCGCCATTAAATTATGGAATACGCTGCCCGACTCCGTACGATTGGCTACCTCTCTGTCATCTTTTAAAACTCTTCTGTATTCCCATTTCTTAACCTTATCCTATCCTGATCAATCGTGACTTGTATAAATCTTGTTTCCTTTTACATCACTATTTGCTGTCCATGTATTTGTAGGATTAGCTTTTAAGTTTTTAGTCCGTTGTTAATTTTTTTTTTTTGTATTACTTTAGATTAAGGTACTATGTATATATATATATTTTTTTATATCACATTTGTTTCTGCACTTCTCGCACGAATCATGTTTCTTTTTTAGTTTTTTCTTTAACTAGGGTTGCCTGGAAGAGATCGCTTATTAGCGATAAGGCCGCCCGTTGCATCCCTTATAATTATTTTTGTATTGTGTTTGATTTATTGTTTTTTGCAACGAAGTTTTAATAAATAAAATAAATAAATATACTATATTGCACCCTAATAAACTGAATACTTAATTTTAGACATTTCCAAAGCATAAATTTCTATTATATTTTCCTACCAATCCAATGACAAGATGAATAGAAAATTCAACAAAATAATCAATTCTTATTCAATGAATTTTCCGTTCGAAAACATCAAGTGGAAATGACGTCATTACACCACATCGTTCATTTCCGTGAAAATTTGCTAACAAAAAGCGTCGTCTCATCCAAATTTATGATAAACATTAGGATTTATGTAAACAACTTATCATAATTTATAAAAACAATGAATAATGAGAGTGCTTAAAAATAATTTCATGAATTAGCTAAAACTGGCCATATTGTCAACGGCAACGTTTAATAATAACGTTATATAAAACACGTTATAATGTATAACGTTAAAAAACAAGACAAGACGTCAAGACATTTACAACAACCTTGCTATGTTAATTATTAGTTTTATTATTATTATATATTATTATTGTTATTATTGAAATGAAACTTCTAATACGACCTCCAACAAGGCTGCGTTAAACGTTTAACACTACTATGGAGGAGGTATGAAAGCACTGTTGCATTAAACATTAGCACCAAAAGGGGAACTACCATCGATGCAGTGTTTGCAAGAAATATTGAAAAACATTTCGCATCTTACTTTAGTTATCATAATCCCATTAAAAATGTTATAGATTTGGATATTTTTCCACTCGAAAATGACAGTTAAAAGATGCGATCAATTGTGAAGTTGCCGCAAATTTATTGGTAGTAATTTAATGAAATACAATAAATTCATAAAATGGTTGACCACATTTATTTTTGATCAAATCTACGATCCAACCGTGAGTAGTACGTTTACTTGTACCGTAGTACTGATAGTACGTTTTTATGCGAAAATTAAAGCAAAACTCGTTTTTCTTCTTCGTTTGAATAAATATTAATTTTCTACTCAGTCTATCGACTTATTTACTTTTAAGATTGCATTCTATACTTGGCGTGCTTTATCTTTCACATATATTTTATAAATTATTGATTATTTTTCTAAATTCAAAAATTTATTTTTTAGCCATTATGATGGTTTATTGTAGTAACATTGCTGCAGAAACATAATCGGTGTAATTTATTTAGTCATCGGAACAAACCAAACCAAAAGATTGTCGGCCCATATGGGACACCCGTACAGTGCTTTAGCCCGGATCGCATTGGCGTATAAGTGGGGAAAACCCCCCACTCGGCCCACCGAGGTTTGGCATTATGCGCGAGAGCAGATTTGCGGTGGCGGTGAGTTCAGGGGCAAGTGCCGCGAAGTGTGGTCTGAAAGTCTACCGCGAGTCGAGAACCAGCCCAAGGTATTTGAGCGTAGTACCGACCCGGATAGCTACTCCACCGACGATGATGTCTCCGTCTTGAGGTGGAGCTCTTCTGTGGCCGTAGAAGCATATAGCTTCTGATTTCTGAAGGGCGACAACGAGGCCGAGCTTCTCGATTTCAGAAACCACCCGAGCTACTCCAGCTATCGCTCGAAGGCGCGCTTCCTTAAAATCTTCTCCAATAGCGACCACGAGGGTGTCGTCTGCATAGCATATAGTTGACACTCCAGGGACTAGTTTCGCTCGCAGCACCCTATCGTAACCTATGTTCCAAAGTGGGAGGCCAAGAACCGAACCTTGTGGGACGCCGCACTTGGTTTGAAAGGTTTTCCTCAATTATTTTCAGAATTCAATATTTTACAAACAATATAAATAACATAAAAATCCGTACCCATTTTGTCCTATTTCATTACCATCAACGTCCATGGATAGATCTTTACTTAGATGAATTAAAAATATTTTCAAGTAAAATTAAAAACATTGATAATTGAAGACTATGATAAATTAGTAGTCACCAAACGCACAATTGTGCCAAAATTATACGACAATCACTTTTGCTATTCAGTTTTTCTGGACGTAAGCCAAATTGTATTCTATTATTATTTCTTATAACCAGCTATTGCCTGACTTCGTCCGAAACTGGAAAACGAGGTAAAAGATGTATGTACCGAGAAGTGAAGTTTAGAAAGATGATAGAGTATCAGAATACCAGAAGATGGACCGCCATTAGACAGGTTTTTGAAAGTTTATATTATAATGATTATAGCAGCAGACGTACACTTACACTACCGTAGTCCGAAAATCTTGAAAAATAATATCCCCTTCGTTCCTCATGAAACATTCTAGATAGTGAAAACCGTAATAAATTCAGTGTAGTCGTTTTTAAATATCTCGAACCGACAGTCGGCTAGACGCGCCGGAGGGCTTTTTTTATCTAAATGTATAAAACAAAGTTGTGTTAGTTACACCACTTATAACTCATGATCGGCTGGACCGATTTAGTTATCTCTTTTTTAGTGGTTTCTTCTCCGCGCAGAATAGCAGAATAATTAATAAAATATCGGATAAGTTATCGTATAAAAATAAACAAATTAATTAATTTTACGAATGCAAATAGCATGCGGTGCCATCTGTTGACAAAATGACGCATATAAAAGAAACCTACCCTTTTTGGCCCTATAGAGAAGAGGCCTAATGTTTAAAACTGCCATTCTTTTTTCGCAATGGCAAGCAATAAAACATTTCTGTATTTGCAACAAAAGTTGTATTAATGTTATTACCGTAATGAAATCCTAAATTAAGTTTAACTAAAGTTAACACGATATTATTAGACTGTTAGACGGAACAAAGTTCGCCGGGTCCGCTAGTATAATATAAAAATGAGACATATACTGTTGCCCTTTTTTGTAGGCATTATAATGCTCTTTCTCTAGAACTTAATCATATATCTCTCATTGTTAAGGCAGGCTTCGTAAGAGACTGTTGCTATCGACCGCTTTTTCTCCAACGATAGAGATTTATTTATCGGGTTATGTATGGCCCATTACACTCACAAATAACTTGGATAGAATATTGACCCAGGCAAGATGGATGCATAATCCCGTTGAGCGCGGCGTTGCGAGAAAAACGACCTGCACTCAATGGCAATGGAGGTCACGATGTCCAAGGCTACTTCAAAGCCACAGGGACACTTAGGGGGAGTTCACATGGGCTAAGCAAAAGCTATTGGGATTCAAAGTGAATCAGGGTCCAAAAATTGATAGCACTAACCAATCTTACCCTTACACTCAAAAGTACTTCCCCCATAAAAATATTCCCCAATTCAATTTAAGTCAACAATCTGAACAATCTAAAAGGCCATGTGGCGCTATATGTTTGTTATTACATAATAAAAAGACATATTAAATTTTTCTCGTTTCCATATGATCAGTGGAGTGGATATTTCCACGCAAAAGTGACAGAAATAGAATCTAATTGCCTTCTTCGCTGGAGTGACTTGAAAAAATTAAATGAAAGTTTTGCATTAGTTCAACTGCGAATGCCGTTTTTCTTCATTGAGAGTTTACGATGAACCCTTACAGTTTTTATTTTGTTTACTAGCTGCCCCCGCGGACTTCGTTTCGCCTTAAAAATTTTTGATTACTTAAGTTTTTAGTTTAGCTACTCACTACTTATGTAAAATTTTGCTATGCTACCCCATAAAGACTGTTGGCCTATCTCGAATAATTATTATTAATATGTTCAAGTTATAAAAAAATACTCGAATTGCTCCAGCCGTCTTCGAGTTTTGTGATATTTCGCGAGCCATTTTATTCACTTACTAGTTTTATTTTAGTTATTTCTAAACATACCATATTTCGGCTGCTTGATGCCTATTGGGAGCTATGGATGTAATGTGTTTAACATTATGTTAATAGAATAACCACGTCATTTACATTACAATGAACATAAAACACAGTACCAGTTACCGGTGAAAGCAGTATTTTCAATACAGCTATTGACTCTTAGGCAAAGGGTAAATGGTCCATAAAAAAAGGCTCAAGTAATAACTTATTGTTGCATAATTTTCTTCTAAATATTATTAAAGCTGTCAATGTTGGAAAATGTTAGCAAAGTTATTTATAATAATTAGTTTTAAATTATATTCAGTAATAAACACATCGTCTAAAAATACCAATGTCAAAGACATCAAACTTCAAAGCCTTCAAATTTGATTATAATTTGCCTTCGTGCCAAATTTCGAGTACTGAGATTAATCAAAGTTCAAATACTGGAATGACTTCAATAAAAATTGTCTAGAATTGCAGTCTTGTCAGTAAATTAGATTGGAAATATTTGAGAAAATATTTTCTGTGTAACGAAACTTCGGGCAATATGTTTGGGTGGCTTTGTCGCCTGCATGGAATGAAAAGTCCTTAATTGAAAAAAAACGAGTGATAATAATTGTATGGAAAAATTTAAACTCTCCAATAGGTGTAATATTTCAAAATAATCTAAAACGATTCGAAATGATTATTAAAAGAAATTCAAAAAGCATTTTACCTCATTTTGTAGATGAAACGGGGGGATTACGTGATTTATCAAGAGAATAATGACGGTCTATAAAATTTCAAACGCTTTATAGAAAATTAAACTTTAAATAATACAGTTAAAGTACTATTTTAAATGGCAATCGATGTGCCTTAGCCAATGAATAGTCATAATAAAAGAAGCAAAAGTTGTTTATACCAGAAAGTAATGCAAGCCTATGTAATTAGACCTAAGCCATAATTTCAATTAGTCTTTATAATAATAATGAATTACATTTCATTTCGTTCTATGAAATGTTCAAATTCATTAGTTTTTTACTTATGTAACTTTAATGACGTTGTGGTTTATGACATTTTCCTTTGAATAATTGTAATATAAAGGGAGGGCAAAACTTGCTGAGTTTCTTGCCCGTTCTTCTCAGAACAAGGCCTCCTGTAGTTTTGCGAACGGATGGCGTAGTCTTGCTCTTTCGTGAATTTTGTAAACGTTGTTGACATTCATAAGCATGCTCTAAGAAGCATCTAAATTGAATAAAAGTATTTTGATTTGATTTGATTCAAATTTTACCCGTAGTCGCAAACAAAACGAGAAAAAATACCTAAAATATTTTTGTTGGGGTAAGATTCCTCTAAAAATAAGAAGACGTTAATATTGATGAAGGTGTGTATTTATAAAATTCAAAAATCATTTAATCATATAGGTAACACAATGTACACTTATGATCGTCAAAAAAAAGAACTATATATGAAATGCTTCTAGCTTTACATTTAGTGCCAGTTCTCAAATCAAGGGCGTAGAAGAGAAGAACTGGCAATAAACTCTCCGCCACTCTTTTTAAAAGCCAAATTTTTTTACGTTTGTTAGCTGCAACCATTACACCATGTTCCACATGACATATGATATACACCTTCATGGTGTGTGTTTACACACCTTCAATATTTAAGTCGATAAGACACGTGCCTATGTAATAAATTGCTTTGCGTTTCTTAAAGCAATTTTCTCATTCGTCTGAATAATAAATTCAAAACGCCATTTAAATTAGAACTTCATTTGATATCTAATATATAAAATTCACGTGTCACAGTTTTCGTTGCCATACTCCTCCGAAACGGCTTGACCGATTTTGATGAAATTTTTTGTGCTTATCCGGTATCTATGAGAATCGGCCAACATCTGTTTTTCATCCCCCTAAATGTTAGGGATAGTCCACCCCTAATCTTTTTTTTAGTTTTTCGACAAAAATTTTAATTTCTATTTTTTATGATACAGCATTAAAACATACATACAACCCCTAATTTTCACCCCTCTACGATCAACCCCTATTTTTTATTATTAATGATATACATGGCAAAACGACGTTTGCCCGGTCAGCTAGTATTAAATAAATATCTCTATAGAAAAAAATATGTTACAAAAACAGAACACGTTAATTACCCATCATTATGCTGGGCGAAGTTACGAATTTATAGAAGTTATCAGTGAGGTATAAAAGGATACGAAAGGGAATACTTTGGTGGTTTTGCCATGTAGACAGCATGAAGTGGCTTGGATGATGTTGAAAGGATAGATAAGGCAAGCGTGGATGGTGATTTCGGTAGGGCTTGTCGGACATAACTGAACCAAATCTAGCAGGTACCGGAGAAAAGGACCTGTTGTTGTCCATCTATACTAATATTATAAAGAGATAAGATATGTATGTATGTAACGAATTGCCTCAAAAAGTACTGGACCGATTTTAAAAATTCTTTCACCATTTGAATGCTACATTATCACTGATTAACATATATTTTAATTACAAGAAAAAATAAGGATCCCAACTAACACAACAATAATGTTACCCAAGGTGTAAAAAAGGTCTATTAAATATCTTTCATCGCATGCGCTGCGAAAACTTTTGATCATAGAACAAAAAAAGGTCCACTATAATAAAGGACATATCAATATCTACAATTTTTTTTTTAAATAAATGTCCACCCGTGCGAAGAAGGGACTCTCTCGAAACTCAAAAACTGGCCAAATTCACGACGTAATAGAGGGTTAAGGGATAAGAAAAGTTATCGATACTAATTAATCACACTTAACGAAACTTTGGTAATCTTATAGAAAAATTTGAAACAGTTACGATTATGGATTTTTCCATTTGAATTTCCATTAACTTGGGCCATGAGGATTTAATTATCACTGATATGTCGGTGTTACATTATACGGATTAGTTGCGGACAATGACGATCATGTACTAAACAAACTACACTATGACAACCGATAAATCTCGATTAGAACTGAATAATAAAATATTTGTGTTTGGTCTATCACAATTGCAAATTTTCAAAAATCCGAAACGGTTTTTTCAATTGCCATAGACAGATTTAGAATTCGCGGCATTCGGGGTTTCACAAGGTTTCAATTTTATGAATAAAACCGGATACACAAGTTAACGTATATTATTCTTCGTAACGTATATTATATATCAAGTATTGTCTTTTATTGACATTTTACACATTTAATAAAACAAATTTTTTACCGGATTGAAGTTATATAATTACTTAACATAATTTAAATTTATCCGACGTTTCGCGTGCTTTACAGTGTGCGTGGTCACGGTGACTGAAGACAAAAGGTGTTGGATGTCAAAAAGTATCACAGCTGTAGAGAAAGTTGCATTATCTGTATTTATTTCCCTGGAATTGGAATCGACTAAAAGATGGAGGGTTTTTGCCATGTTTTTGGCAGGGGTGGAGCCATTTCTGCTAAAACACTCCATCTTTTAGTCGATACCAACTCACTGGATTTTCAGTGTATCGTTGCCACACTATATGTGTTAGAACAGCGAAAGAGAGAAACTCTGGCATCTTTACCATAACATGGTCTGTTTGAAAAAAATAGATTAAAGAGAGTATCTAGTTCTATCAGCCTTACTTAGTACCATAAAATGTAGTAATGGTGTAAGGTCATTCAATATTCGCCATCGGCCATCTTCGTAGAACTTAACAGAACTTATCGTATAGGTAAAAACAAACAGAATATAGTTTTCTAAATAACACGACGAAGACCTATGCAAATCCAATTTTCGCCAACTCGCCATTCCAATCCACTCATGACTCAACCGATGACAACGCGTTTTCCAATTAAAAGTTATTTAGACCCACGAAAAACATGTAAAAAAGTTTGTGTACGCATCACACAATGGCAGTCAATAAAAGCCTTTGTTATAAAAATCCGTGACACATATAGGAATGACACGCCGTTCCACAACGGAAGTTTTCGCTCCCACTACGTGAAACAAGCTACCCACTGAAGTATTTTTGAACCTGTTCGATTTACGTCAACAGAAGGCTCTACCAATACGTGAATGTGGAGGGTATTCAACTTCTTTACACCACGGGCCTAGTGAGAAGATTGAAAAGGAAACCATTTGAATTATTGAATTAAAATAAAAGAAAGTGAAAAAATATTACACAAGAACAGTGTCTTCCCTTTAATAGAGACTGTCGTAGACTCGAGACTTTTTTATGTTAAATATCTATATATATATATCTATATATATTAAAGATAAATTTTTTTACCGGATTAAAATTATGTATTATTATAAATTTACAATTATTTAACATAATTTTTAATTTATCCGACGTTTTCCCGTGTCACCGGGACCACGCACGCTGTAAAGCACGCAAAACGTCGCATAAATTTAAAATTATGTTAAATAATTGTAAATTTATAATAATACATAACCTTTATCCGGTAAAAAGTTTTTTCTTTAAATGTGTAAAGGTTATGTTAATGTAATATTCTTTTTAGTACATTAGTTTAATTTTAAATTATTTATTAGTCTTACTTAAGCATAGATTGTAATGTTTAATGATGTGTTTGTACAGAGAAAATTTATTTAAATAAAAGTCGATTTAGATTTAAGAGAGCGTACCAATTCTTATAAGGCCGGCAAAGCCTTTTGGCATTGAAAGTGTCTATGGACGGTGGTATCACTGGTGAGCGTCTTGCCCGTTTGCCCGTTTCATTAAAAAAACTCCGTCAATTATTAGCAACGCACGACAATAATAATTAATTCGGGTGCAGACACTGAGGTAGTGTAAACATGTAAATAGCGTTTATGATATGAACACTGCTCTTAGGATTACATGTGTGATTAAATTTGTAGACAGAGTATGACATGGATTCCGCTAACGCTGACGCCTTCGCCAAATATTTGTATGAAAAATCGAGTTAGATAAAATAGAATAATTTCGATGTTGAGTTTTTGTACCGCGCGATCCAATGAGAAATCAGTACTTACGGGTATTGAGAGTACTACATCGGAAATGCCTAATGTTGAGGGCCCTTTAAATTAATGTAGAACATAGGTTCGATCCCCGGCTATGCACCAATAGACTTTCGGTGTATGTGGGCATTTAACTTTTGCTCGAATAGTGAAGGAAAACATCGTGAGAAAACCGTCTTGCCTTAGAGCCGAAAAGTCGACCGCGGCGCGTCGTGATCACCTACTAGCTAATAAGATTGACAAATGATCATGAAACCGATACAGAAATCTGAGGCCAAGCCCTAAAAAGGTTGTAGCGCCACTGATGTTTGTATGTACATCGAAAATGCATAATATAACGTCGCGTTAAGTGCAAAAGAACGTTTGTAATATGTATATATCAGCTAATATTTTTTGCTTATTGTTAAGCCAAAAATTACTAGTAAAATCTGAAATTGAAAGTGTAATATTTTTATTTTGTTGTAACATTTATGTTTACCATAATTAACGTGTGTTTTTAAATCGATAGCTTGTAACATATACTGTTCATATATCATTATATGGTGAACTTAAATAAATAAGTGAATAGATAATACTACAAATCTATTTCATGCTATCCAAACTTGGCATAACATGGCATAACTTAGTGTTAGAACAAAATTTACTTTTATCGTAATTAATTTAGCGTAAGGCAAAAAGAAACAATGCAATATGGTAATTCAAACTTATGTCTGGAATTATCAGTCATTCAATTGTTCCCGGGAAACCTTCCATAATGTTATCATTCGAAATTAACACAATAAAATGAAATCTCAAGTAATAATCATTACAATGAAATCTATTGTTAAAGATAATCGCGAATTCGCTTTTTAAGACTGCCATCAATCGCCTACTATAATTAATGATCTGAGAGCAATAACGTTTTATTTTAGGACATTTCAAAGGAACCTCTTACATTTATTACCGCATTCGTTCAGCCCTGCGATTCTGTAACTCACACAGCGGTTTTCGCATCGGCGGTCGCTCTGAAATCAGTCGTGAAGCAGTCATTTTATGATTTGGTATTCTGATAAACAATAAACTACAAGATCCCACCTTTTCAGAATGCCAAATCATAAAATGACTGCTTCACGACTGATTTGAGAGCGACCGCCGATGCGAAAACCGCTGTGTGAGTTCGTGAAGTGAGTTACAGAATCGCAGGGCAGGTCACAAATTTGATTTATTTAATTTCAAAAATTCCATTTTGGAAAAACTACTGATTTCGTTTTTTACGGAATATATTTTTGTTGAAACATGTACAATGTACCTTCATAGTGATAATAATAATGATAAAAAATTATAAATAGAAAACTGAATGATAATAATGATGTCATAATAAATTATTTATTTGGATCCATTATAAATTGCGATTAGCTGGAAAAGACGTAAGAGAATTGTGGGATATTATCTTACCAATCAAAAAATCTTATTGTGATAACTATCTTGTAACCACGGTATCACAAAATCACAGTTGAGCCACTTTTATAAAACGTTTTCTAAATGAACGATGTAGTTTTTAAAAAAATATGGTCACCATGGTAACAAAGACCAAAATTTTAAAGCCGCGTATATTTGAGCAACTGTAAAAACTTGTTACTTTGCATCCATTATGTGAAGTTCAGAGTTCAACCTATTTTAATGTCGAACAGCTAAATACAGGATAATAATTCATACATTGAACCATCAATATAACCATATAATAAATAACATATATCATCTTGATAGTTGGAGGTCTTCCAAGTCCGTTTCACAAGGCATTTTCTTTTGCGAACTAGCAAACTGTGGAATCGACTCCCGGTGGGGGTCTTCCCTCAGAGATACCACCTCCAAATGTTTAAAAATTGAGTGTACTCCTCCCTCATAGCCCGGCAACGAACCCACTAAAAATCGGTGTCTATGGGCTGCGAAGACTGCCCTTTTTGGTCGTCCCGCAAGGTCGTTTGTCCCCCTATTATATAAAAAAAAACCATAAATGACATAAGTATTAGATAATATATTTTTAATTATTGGACCTAACTCGGAACGTCTAATAATCTTTCTACCCTTGTCACGGTGGCGCATTCCAGCCGATTTTATCACCGTCATTTCACCTCTCTCGCCTTTGTCGGCTACACTTATTTTTTTTACTTCTATTAATGTTTTGTTCAACACTTTTTCAATATTCATAACTTTTAGTCACTAAATTAGGTTTATTGGGGTTATGGTAAAACTCTTAAATTGCCTTTCAACGTAGCCTGTTATTAGTTTAAAGGCTTTTAGGCTAAAAGTACACTTTTTTGTATACCGTTAAGCACTTAATGCAATAAAGGTATGTGGGCCTCGTGTCACTCCAGGCACTCTGCTACTCAGAGAACCGGGAGAGCTATATCCGCTCAAACTATCTATGGTAGTTACAACACGACCGCATCAATCGACCAGAGGCTCTAGGGGTCGCTTTCGCATCGCAAAACAAAAATAGCACGTTTAAAAAAGTTATTGCATTTAAATATCCACTTATCATACCATGTCAATTGCGCATACCATGCATGGGGACGTACCATGAACGCGAAAGATGGTCGTCTCAGTCAACCTATAATTGTTTAAGAGCATGCCATCTTTAACTGTAACATAATATTTGTGTAACCCTTTCAAGTTTGAAAATTCACCTAAATAAAATAGAATGTACAAAAAATGCTTAGCAAAAATCTATAGATCAAGGGGTCGATAGCTGTTCAGTTGAGAGGTGGCTAATGACGCATTTTTTATAAGTAGCACTTTCTGCTTGCGTCAAACAAAACAATTATGAACAGTTAGTACAATTATAAGCATACCTACAGTGTAGGTGTAAAGTCATCAAGTGTTTAAAATAAATAAATCAGTGGCGCTACAACCTCTTTAGCTCTGGGCCTCAGATTTCTGAATCTGTTTAATGATCATTTTTAAATATAATAGGCAAGTAGGTGTTCAGCCTCCAGTGCCTGACACACGCCGTCGCCTTTTTTGGTCTAAGACATGTTGGTTTTCTCACGATGTTTTCCTTCACCATTCGAACGAATGTTAAATGCGCACATTGAAAGAAAGTCCATAGTTGAACGGCCGCGGATCGAACCTACGACCTCAGGGACGATGAAGCCACTAGGCCAACACTGCTCACATCAAGTGTTTAGATGTTGAAAAAAAAATTAACGTAAGACATAAGTTAATGTTTAGAGCTATATATATTATCTGCAATATCTGATATATATTAGAGTTACAAAGGATGTTCTACACCACTCCTTTAAAATACCCATTAAGACCTGAGTAACCTCGTTGTATAGATTTACTTTTTTTCGACGATAAAGGCACACAATTGTCTGTCGATAATAGAACAATTAATACAGGAACAATGGGTTAGGCTAGACTGATATATCATATACTTTAGTACAAACACAGCACGCACAAAACACTTACCAAATAATTGAGGGCGTAATTAATAAAAGAATCAACATCGGCAAATATGGAAACAATTACTACAAGAACGTCTAATCGAAACCCTCAACGAAAGTAATAAAAAAGTTTATATTACGAATAAACTACTGTAAGGTAAGTAATATTTGAGATATTTAATTCATAGACAATATGCTATACAATTATACAGGTTTAGTTGTATTGTCAAATTTATGTTATTCTTAATGTTAATAACCAAAGGTTCGCTCATAAACTATAGCAATTACTTTATCTCAGTACCACAATTATTTAATAATCTGATTTCGGTAGAATCTCCGTGGTACAAAACAAGCGTATTTAGCGGTCCTCCAGTTCGCTATCTAGCGAAATATTTTGAGTTGGCCGGTACAGAGCACATAGTTGTTTGCCCTGATCAGTGTTAGTTCTGCCTTGCGATTCTGTAACTCACTTTTCGAACTCACACAGCGGTTTTCGCAGCGGCGCCCGCGCTCAAATCAGTCGTGAAGCAGCCATTTTATGATTTGGCATTCTGATAAGGTCCCTCCTTGTAGTTTATTGTTTATCAGAATCGCAGGGCTGATCTCTCTCTCAGGTAAAAATAGCCGAATAAAAAAAAAAAGAAAAACTATTATTCAACCAATTTTAATATGTAGTCAACTTATAGAACTTTTACTAAAGTATAAATAAGAAACAACAACTTTTACAATAACCATTACAATAAATGTATCCAGCCCTTCGATTCTGTAACTCACTTTTCGAACTCACACAGCGGTTTTCGCATCGGCGGTTGTTCTCAAATCAGTCGTGAAGCAGTTATTTTATGATTTGGCATTCTGAAAAGGTGGGAGCTTGTAGTTTATTGTTTATAAAATAAAACCGCTGTGTGAGTTCGAAAAGTGAGTTACAGAATCGCAGGGCAGTTATCGATACAGCATGTGTCTCTGTCACTCAACGCTTTACACAATGAGTGACAGTCTTAATTTATTAAAATTTAAATCAACCAAAACCCTAAGTACTTAATCGCACCTGTACAGAAGAGGTTATTTCAAAATAGTATCGTTTAATACGATTAAAAGTAAGCAGCTGGTACGTTGAATTTTATTACCGTAATATCAACAGCATTATTGTTTAACGTGCATTTTCAATAATATAATAGTCCACGTGACATAATTTAGCTACATAAACGTAATAAAAAGCTTTTAGATTTGGTATATTTAAGGTCGAGACCATAAATTTGGAAACCCAAAACGAAGGACCAAACGTCAACGCTCCTTTGCATTTAGGGGCCCCTTTCTTTATAACAAAATTTCCAAATCTATGGATTCCGAGATCGTTAAGCTATCCAGATATAAACTCGCTTGTCACATAGAAATTACACTAGCCAAATTGGATTTCGAATCTACAGAGGCTCTACTACATATCTTGGTATGACTTTGAGGTTTCAAAAACTAACACAGACACAGTGCACGATCATAACAACTTTCAGCTACACTCTCAAATACATGCGCATTCACACACTCACTCATTCTTAATTTGTAACACTAAATTTATTACTATTTTTTAATTTTAATTTTTACTTTTTAAACTGTTCTAAACATGTACCATGTAATAATAATTGTTTTCCAGTTACCCACAACACAGGACCTCCCTAGTGTGGGGACTAGCGACATATTATGAATTCTGTCACAACCCTTTTGTCATAAATAAAGTTTTCATAATTATTAATATTATATGAAAAAATCTACTTTCTGAAAGCGGAGAAGCGCCTAGCGCCCCTGTATATTAAGCCGCTAGTCAAAAGTACCTATGTTTAACTCTAATGGCTACGTGCATTCTTTGTACTGAGTCTGAAAGTAGGTATTTGCTAAATACAATAATAATCAAGAGGCAATTCAAGTCTCTGTGGGTCTTGCCTCAACCTCAGATTGCAGGTTACAAGTAAGTTATCAGTTTAGTATGTCTGGGCCATGTCGTCGACTTTTGTGTTTCCTCGCGATGTTTGCTTTCACCGTAAGAGCAAGCATCAATTGCGCCCATAGAAAAAAACAAAGGTCAAACAAAGCATCGCCGTGATAAGGTTTATGTCATATGGGTAACACAGATATATGTATAATCCGATTAGCTAAGAATGATCCGTGATAAATACCAATTGAGATTCCGGCACTGCTGAAGTCTGAATCAACTATTATTCCACCAGAATCACAGCAGTCTAATGAGAAAGCTAAGTATGTAGCTATATGTTTTTCAAATACTTGTTTAATATTGAAGCAAAATCATAAAGATTTGTTATTAAAAGATATAAAAACGTGAACGCGCAAAACGATTTGAGGGATAAAAAGGGTCAACATTCTCAATATTAAATTTTGAGGGTAAAATTTGTGTTTATGAGGTTAGTATAATTTTGACATTACAAGGTGATTTTATCAAGTCATATGTGTATATTTTCAAATTCAAAAAAAAATACTCGTGATAATCGCCCCAATATAGGCAAAATACACATTTGTTGGTATTCAATCCATCTCCGATAAAACAAAAAAACTCAAACTCCATAACATTATTATGTTCAGATTGACAGAAACATATCCTGACCGTTTTTTGTCAAATGACTGAAGCATAAATTAATTATTTTTAACTGTGGATTTTGTTATAATAATGATTATTTACAATTCGTTTTACTCCAAAACGCTTAGAGTGTGTACTTGTGTAAAGATTACATTAAAAAACACATTATTTTCCACACGACAGGTTTTGCAGTGTGTAGAATGCGTAGTGAAGTTAAGTTCTTTAAAATTAATTATTGATTTAATAAGAATTTAAATATCCTAATAGCAATGAGAAAGTTTCTTACTTTCTAGCTTGCATGCTTGGTTTCTTGTTAAAACTTTTCTGTATCGATACTTCGGTACTTTGGTGTTTCGTGTACTTGAATAGTATTTTGAACACAAAATTTTCGTAAGCGTAAAAAACATATGCCATATACATACATATATATTTCATGATAAACTTCCAATTCTATACAATTTTTTTCTTACACTCATTAATTTAATGACCACGAAACTTTTATGTAAAGAAAAAATTTACTTGAAATATAAAAGTATTGTAAGTCCTCAACGGGGCATACACATATTATGAGTGCGAAGAACTGAGATAGAAGATAGAAGAACTGTATCCTTCAGGTCCTGACACGATTTTAGGTTCTTAACCAAAATTCGCCTTCTAGGCACCTTCTAGGCACTAATATACTATGAGTAGTATTCAAAAACCACGACCTCACGTTTAAGAGTTTTAGTTCACTGCTAAAACAATTATTTCCTACGTAAAAGGTACGACCATATCTCAAAGAGAAGCCAATTAAATTTTATTATTCATTGTATTAGTGGCCATACTTATTCAAAAAGGTAAACGCCGAATATAGTATGACAATATGCTCGCAACTCGAAATATTAATCATTCTTTCATACTTAAAAGATTCTATAGTCTGTAATTAAACTAAAAATAACTTCTTCAACGAGTCTAAACGCGGATTTATGGTATTATTTGCGTAACTCGCCCATTCGACTGCTTTTCAGCAACTGTGCTAAACTGTGTGTAACTATTCGTTCCATCATTTATTTATATATTCATAAATATACATACACTACACTTACAGTACTAAAACAATATGATATTGTTGAAAAAATATAATATTAAACACATACATATTATCGCTACTCTAAACTCAATCTGCGAACATATAAAGATGTGTCGGAGACAGCATTTGTAAACGCAACGTTTTGTTAACGGGTATCTGTGCAACAGACTGTATCGCTAACAACCTTGGTCTTCGCCGTCGCATATATCCCCTGGGTACAAAATACTGGGTACAAGTTCTTGGAGAGCACTTGGGTTGCTGACCACCCTTTTTTTTCGTGGGAAAATGCGTTACGGTCCCGCGGCACGGTTGCCTGATGGTGAAGTGTTATGTAGGACTCGCTGTTGTGAATACCCACCTAAACCCCACGGTGCCACCAGCAATCAACCGAGGCACGACACGGTAACAGCGTAGCCTTGTCCGCATCCAGCCACGCGATCAGCCGTTAAACTTACGGTCCTCTATGGCCACGAATGTTGTGGAATGGACCTTGGCACAGCAAAGGCCATTCGCCTCGGCCAAATGGGATGCTTACCATCCCCCGCAAGACTTTAAGTATATATTAGGCCATCTGTAAGTCCCGTCTTGTTTCTAATTTTTTGTACCCCACCATCCCCAACAAATAAAGTCTGTAATAAAGAAAACTTATTCTGTATGTCTGACATTATTTAGTTTCATGCGGAGCCCAAATATGCGCAATGATATAGTCACTTTAATTTTTAAATACCATTCCCCATCCTAGCTTAATTAAAATAGCATAAATTTGAAAGGCGAGATTACCGAGGGAAATAATGAATACGCAGTAACGCTTCAACCACATAGTACTTGGGACTACACGAGACAACTTCAGATTGTTAATTAGAAAATCTTATATCAAAGAATATGAACTTTGATATACAGTTGTGCAATGTAATTTAATTGATTATGTAAATCTGTTGACTAATCAAGAAAAATCAGGAAAAGTAGTACAGCCCATGTACCAAGTATAAAGTTAATTTGTTTTCTTTTATAGATATATACAGTTGGGTTTGAATGATTTTATTTTTACCAATCCAATTAATTGTTATGTACTTAATTAAATTTAAAGATTTGTTTATCGGCGTAAAAAGAACGTAATATTTTAATAAGTTGTAAATCTTTCACAATAAATAAAATAAAACGAATGATACCAAACTCAAACTTAAACAAACCATGATATTTTACTGCATAACAGTATTAAACAAGAGTCTGCCTTGCCGCTTCCAAGCCTCTGAGAGGGCTTTACCAGTCTCTCTTACTATTTTACCTAGAAGATGAGCAAATAACCGATTAAATAGTTTTTAACTGCTGGCTCCTCACAGTCCGCCAGAAGTGAATAATCAATTTCACATTTAATTTGCGCTTCAATCATTCGTCGAACCCGCCACCCCTATTTCACTTTACTGATACATTAATAACAATAAATGAACATACGAGATCGTGTGATATTTATCTATAAAATTCGCAAACGTACGCAACCATGAAATATTTAATTGATTAAAATAGTTTTAATAAATTCTTATCATTGTGTCATAATTTTACAAATATTTTAATATAAATGAGTAAAAGTTTAAATTCTTATATTATTTGTTATCTAAAAACGTATCAATATTCTCACCAGTCGGCTTTGAATACAAGAAACTAGCTTTTAATGGTAGTTTTATTAGACGCTTTTCAACTACGTATAATAATTCGTAAATTATCTAAACTATTCGTAGCTTTTCACATTCATTTGTTATTACTTCTCAATAAAGATTATGTCGTTATTACTTTAAATTATTCTGTAAGTTTAAGTTGCTTAATATAATATTTTTACTAAATCCAAATGGCGGCGTTCGTTTGTATTCTAATTTTTTTTTCAATAAAAAGTAATACTTACATATTAATGATGACGGACTTTAGGACACGAAAAATCACATTTTACGTGGGCTATGTTTTATTAAAGTACTTTTTCGAAATTCAAAAATATGTATAATCTGTGCTCATTTTTTCACCAAGGAGTTCACAAATGGAATAAGCGTACGGAATGTTTCATTCGAAAAGGCGCGAAACTTTGTTCAAAGTTATCATTTTGCTCTTTGAGCCGACCACGCGACGCGACTCACAAAATAGACTGGAGAGATTCCCGAACGGAAGATATTCGCGCAGTTCAACGCTAATGCACTTCAAACACATACAAATTGAGCTTTTAGCAGGCGTTGGATATTTTTTTAACAATCTTTACGAATAATTAAGGATTTTTTTACAGTTCTGTTTCTGTGTGTTTGATATCAAAAAACTTCTATAATCCTCCAGATTTCTACTTACGTTTCTTTGTCCATTTGAATGTGAAGGTGATTAGTTTTTAATGGTACAGTGCTTCTGTAATATGGATGTACGTGATTTATTAATTATGGATTCAAGGCTTTGTTGGGGCCTTAAAATAAACCACCTATGTTCTCGAGTTCGCAAACTTATAAATGTTTTCAAACGCCTTAGAAAACCGTCTGATCCACATACAATTAAGATAGTGTATACTACATTATGCCAGTCGATATTATCTTACTGCATATCGGTATGTGGTGGAGCGGCATTGTCTTGAATGATGAAAATTAAACCCAACGTACCATTCTTATGATATCCTATACAAACCTTTTCGCTACTAAACTTCACAATTATTGTACAACGAAACAAAACTTTTGACTGTTAGACTATAACTTTAACGATTATCTAGTTGATAAAAGGGCCTGGGACTAGTACTAGACAGGGTACTTCTAATTAATTTGCGATATTTGTTTTAAAATATGTGTTGTTTGATGATTTGCTATTTTAAAAGAGTACAGAGAGTTGTTTACTCCGACTTTTTCTCTCGACCTACACCCTCTGTCTTCTTTACCAATGAGTAGGGATGCCTATAAATAAAATATATAAATTCAAATTTAATAACGTGGAATAAGTGATAGGCACGTGTATCTTATGATCCATAATAAACATATTTTATTTATTTTTTTATTTTATACTTAATATGAATATGCATACTTTTTTGGAAACAAACACCCAAAAAACGCACTTTCTTCGCCCAACGCTTTTCTCGTTCCGAGACCCTTTCATCTTTAACCACTTCCTTAAAAGAAAATTTTCACTTACATTTCTAAACTCATATTACATACATTTACTAAAAATCTCAAACAATATCTTGTCAACCTGTCCTATGCTGATACAGAAAATATTCTTATTATGCAAAAATAGCTAATAGCTTGTGTTATGTAGAAATCATGAAGTAAAATACAGTCAACATGACAAAAGGAAGAGCGCTCTTCATTGATTGACTTATTAATATAACTGAGGTACAACGTATGCAGCCTACAAGGCTCAATTATGACCCCATATATAGGAATACTGCTCACAACTCTGGGCCAGTGCTCCCAAATACCAGCTTCTTCCTTTTGACTATATTCAGCGAAGGGCTTGTCGAATGGTCAATCTCCAACGTATTACTGATCGGCTTGATTCTCTTTCTATGCAGAGACAATTCGTCTATATGCGTTTTCTACAATGTGTACTATGGTGAGTGTTCTGAAGAATTGTTTGGGTTAATCCCTCCTGCCTCGGTTGAACACCTTACGAGCCGTATCATTACAACATTTCATCAGTGTCACCTTGATGGCTGGAAGTCTTTCACCGTCCGCTTCACAAGACACTTTCATTTGCGGAACATTGACCTGTGGAATTGTTTCCTGTTGGGGTCTTCCCTGAGAGATACAACCTCCAACTGTTCATAATAAGAGTTTGCTCCTCCGTCAAAGGCCGGCCACGCACCCACTAACAATTAGGTCCATGGCCTGCGACGACTGCCCTTTTTGGGCGTCCAGTATGCTCGTTGGGCCCCCTATTTTATATAAAACAATTAATTAAATATTAATTAAAAAAATAACATAATTAATTAAATTTGTTGAACACAAGCAATAACATTTTTTATAAATAAAGTACAACAAATTTGTACAGCCTAGTAGGACGGCGCGCGACTTTCAATCCCAAACCCCGGTAGTGCAATAATGGATTTTTGAAATCTGTATTTAATTTAAATAATAGTGAAACTACCTAAACATCACCAGGTGTCAGGCACATAAGGCTTATCACCTATAAACAATAATAATCAAGCATCGTTCACCTAAACAAATGAATAACGACGACAAAGACTAATGGTCAGAAAAGCGTTTTAATAATAATTAATATTTGTTTTACTTTTAATGTAACAAAGTATATATAAATAAGTAAAGAAGATATATTAATTTCCAAGTTTAAGACCACATTTCCAGACAAGTCTAATTAAAGATTCTATTTCCGGATTTAATATACAACTTCATACAATTGTAATACATCTCCCATGTCATATAACTATTTCTGAAACTTCACGCGCCAAGAATTAACAGAACTGTTAGGCCGTTTCTCCACTGCTCCGGTCCGGCAAACGTTAATTACCGATCCGATTTAGAAACTCACAACAGTACTTACGTGCTTCTCCACTACTCCGGCAGTTAAAAACCTTTAACGATCCGATAACTTGCTAGATCGGAACGCGGTGTTTTATCGGTCCAAGTATATCCAAGAGGTTATTAATTAATATTCATAGGTTTATTTATTTATAGTTATATTATATCATTAAGTATTAGTGAAATATTTATTAAGTAGATTATAATATTTCAAGATAGACAATATAAAAAAAGTAATAAACTAGCCAGACAATAAAATATTCAGAATTTAGAACGTTTTATTAATAAAATAAAGTATATGGGTTTTAGTTAATATCAGTGTTGCATGATAAATATACAAGTATCGGTTATTATCGGATCGGATATAGTGGAGAAGCGCAATCCGGCTTTCCGATATTTTTTTAATGACTCATTCCGGCTTCCGACGCCGAACCGGAGCAGTGCAGAAAGGGCCTTATAGAAACTGGAATATGAAAGATAGCGCGTGCTATCACATAAAATTTTAACTGGCCTTCATAAAATATGAACGTAAAACAATTGAAATCTAAATAGTATTTTTTAGAGAGCATCATAGACAGCAGTATGTTGTTATGTATAAGAACTTATTAGATTTAGTAATGTTAACCAAATATACACATCTAGGTCTTGGAATTATTCTTGGTACCAAAAAGAATTAATTGTTCAATACAATAAAACTTCTGTAAGTGTTATTTCATTAAATGATATAAGGATTAAGTTTACTATACTTTATATTACAATAAGATACAAAAGACTGTTTTATTTTTATTTATTTTATTAAGGTAACAATATTTTCATAACTCGACGTGTCGTTTCGACTGCGACATAATTTTTTTTTTTAATTCATTAATTGCGCTGAATTATTATTTTTTTATATTTTGACGTGACAACGTCTTATAATTCGATGGAGCCGGCTGCACGCACGCAACAACATGACGCATGCGGCGTTACCTCGCTCTGAGGCGTTCCATATAAGGGTTGAAGTGCAAGTGAGAGCGCGGAACGAGCGACAAAGAGGCACAATTGGCCTCCGCGTTCGGCAGCGTTCGTTCGTTAAAAAATTACAATGACAATTGTATTTATGCGTACAAATAAATGTAACTTGATCAATTAAATTGTGATTTCCATTTATCCTTACAAAATATCTATGAAACAAATAAAATTAAAATGCAACTATTCCATCAGTATTTTCTTATTACGTTGTCACGTTCAACTATCGTCAGTAAACCGACTTTACATACAACCGATTTTTTTGATTAATTAATTCCGCTGGATTCTTTATAGTGTTTGACCGGGAATCGAACCTAACTTCAGGTCAACAATGCTACGCTTTTATGAAAAATATACATTAACTAAAAAAGTATAAAAGCGACGTTTTTATCGCCAGAGATTATGTCCCCGTAATTTATAAAAATGACGAGCGGCACTCTCCTTTGTTTCATTGAAGGACCACAATGCCTCCAATGTATTCTGCTCAGCTGTCTTGTCATTTCTCACTCAGCTTTTCGGTATCGTGGAAATTGCCTCATTATTTACCTCGGCCTACTAAATTATATCGCGCTACTTCAGTACAATGGGATGTAAAAATGTAACATAAATCCTTTAAGGAGGTCATCTTTGATATATCTATTTTAATACGTCTACCAAATGGTTACTTGTCTCAGCAGGTGTGTATGTTTACGGAATAATATGTGTGTTTCCTATTATTCAAGTACCATTCGTTTACGGGGCCACCTGTTCACCTCAGTGTCAACTGAGAAAAACTTCTCCCGCTCTCTTGGAACTGTGAATAACTTGAAGCGTGCCTTAGAACAAATAGCTATTTGTTCAGTTCATTTGTAACGTTAACAGTAAATGTTAAAAGCCTATAAAGGCTTTAAATATATGCTCCCTAGTGTAGGGAGATACATTTTTTGATTTGACTTTTGTTAGTGTAGTATTTTTGTTAATTATTTATGCACTTCTTGTATTTACCCTCTGTGTTTCTATTTTTATTGTTCCATAATAGGGTTGCCTGAAAGAAATCGCTTGTTAGCGATAAGGCCGCCCGTTGCCTAATAACTTATGTAACCTTTTTTGTTGTATGTATATTTTTGTATGAGGTAACGAAGTGTAAATAAAAAATAAAAAAAAATAATCAGTGAAATTCGAAATCATACTCATATACTATATCAATGTTATTAATGCCATAAAGATTTCGGTCTTATCTGTCTGACAGAGACTCAAATATTTTCTTACCGATATCTGTCTATGCGCATGAGGACATACATATTATTACATATGAATCTGCGTGTAGATCTCGGCTATGAATATAAGAACCCACATAGTCGTATCTTATGTAGTATAAATTGAATGTCTAATACATTAAGCTCTATATATTTTTAGTAATACATTTTATTACCAATTTGAACTCGTAAACATCACCCGTTTGCGATATTAAAGCGATCCGGTATCATCATTATGATTTATTACCGATAAATATGACTTTCTTTGTATGAATTTATACTTCAATAATAAACTATAAGTTTAATATCACTTAATAAATCAGTTAATTCAATGTAATACCATTTATCAATAGAAAATAAGACAATATTGATTGAGTTTTTACAAACGACTTTTTGTATGGGAAAATTTAAAGGGGAACTAATTTAAATATTAAATTATTATTTAATAATTAATGTATAAAGGGCGTTCCGCCCTGTCCTGTAAAGATAAATAATATTATTATTAACTTACTAACTACTATACATTAAATAAGAATAAAAACCTCCTTTCTCAAACCAATGTAGACTTTTGATTTCTTACTATTAACACTGTATGTCTCTGTACGTTGTTGTAATTGTATTTTAATTTAAATAACTCATAAATATTAACCCTATTACAGTAAAAAAAAAGTGTAAGAAGTTATACTTCCTTGGCATTATTAAAAATAGTTTTTGATTTCAATGCAAATAATTAATTACAATTAAATAATCAAAAACTGGAAAAGGAGTCATTATAGTCAATAAAGTTCAGTTTACATTTGAAAAATTAAATAAATAAATATTTATTTTTATTCTCTTACATTATGTGTAACATAAATTCTATTATGAATCGAATGTTGTTTTTAAATTTTTTCCAATGCCGTAGCATCTTCCGTGGGCAACTTCATTCTGTTAATTTTGTGTCACGGTGCGCGCGCATCGTAAAATTTCACTCTCATCAATTTCTCATAACACGCCTAAAGAAGTATAACTTCAAAAAAGTAATGGAAACCCTTCAACTTGTATTGTATAATGTTATTTTTAAGTATTATTATTCTTATCTTTCTTATTATTCTCGTAGATCAAAACCTACAAATAGTGGAATGTGATTTTGTTAAATTACGAATACAATCGTACAAACTATAAAAGAGTCAAAACAATAGTACATTTCAATTTATGTAGCTTGTATAAGATACGTTTAAGTTGCGCAGGGAATAGCGAACTTCTTTAGTTTTCAACAGTACTGAGTCAATTAGCAGAAGCAAGAAAATTTACTTTCGTATTTTGTAATTAGTTCTGTGAAATGTGAGAGGGTTGTTATAATGATTTGCTCCAGGTCAAACAATTTGTATGACTCAAAACTTAGCGATTAAAAAGAGTGGTGGAAAGTTTCTTGCCAGTTCTTCTTAACCGCTCTACGCCCTTGACTTGCGAACTGGTAGTAAATATAAATTTACAATTAATTTAGCTTCTTTTTGCCGTTCATAAGTGTACTTGTTTATCTATATGAATAGAGATATTTTGAGTTTTTAATATATTGTGTAAAATTTGTTACCATTAAAGAAGGACCTATTAGCCTATAAACAAAAAACTTAAACTAATAGTTGTAATCACAATATATATCGAAAATAGACGAAATTTATTTCCCCTTTTCAAAAATAAAGGTAATTCTTTCAAAGATATGCCAAAAGAGTTCCCAAGAAACCTGCGCTTGACAGTTTATTATTTGTTACCATAATGACCTCTTAGGAATATACTTAGCGCTGCAGAAAGTCAAGGGATACTTAGGTTTCCCTTGGCAACTGAGACCGAGTGGTGTTCAGGGAATGGGTGTGGTAAGGACAGAAAATCTATTTCAAAAATATTTCTCGGTAATACAAAATCAGTGGCGATACAATCTCTTTAATTCTAGGCCTCAGATTTCTGAATCTGTTTCGTGATATTTTTTTAATCTAATAGGCAAGTAGGTGATCAGCCTCCAGTGACACACACACACACACAGACACACGCCGTCCACTTTTAGGGTCTAAGACATGTCGGTTTCCTCACGAAGTTTCTCTTCACCTTTCGAGCGAATTTTAAATGCGCACACAGAAAGAAAGTCTATTGGTGCACAGCCGGGAACGAACCTACGACTACAGGGATGAGAGTCGCACGCTGAAGCGACTAGGCCAACACTGCTCGATAAAATAATATATCTTAACTAATTCAGTTAATATTTAACAATGAAATAAATTACAAAGATTGTGGAGTAGTACCCTTAATGCTAGCAGCATTTCCTCGCTGTTTTGCGACACATATTTGTAGGACGTAGAAAGCAGCTCTGGAATCACCGCGCCGGCACTGTCTGTTTAAGTTAGTGTTGAAATACTCCCTTACAATGAAACATTTCTCAAACACATCTCACATTTAACTATGTTTTAGTTACTAAATTACCAAAACAATGAATTTGCTAATATAATGAACTAAACTAAAAATAATGAATTTGCGTATTTGTCATTATAAAAATAAAGACAAATACGCAAATTCATTGATCTCTTAGTCAGGAATTTATCGGTTGATCCATCAGTGCTTAACGAAGGTTTATAAAAGTATCAAACTTAATTCTTCATTAAACGACGTTATCTTGGAGAGCAGTGAAGTTTTCAGAAAAAATAATTTAATAAAAGGTATTTCAAGACTTAACATGACAAATGTGCTAAGATAAGTTAGAAATGTTACCGAAAGTACTTTAATTCTTTAATCTTATTGAAACTTCTTATACGAGTCATGAATTAGAATTTTGATGGATATTTAAACTTAAATTTAGAGTTTATGCACGAACCTTAGACAGGACACCTTTGTCTGTCAATTGTCATTGCTTTTGACAGATGGTGAGAGATATTGGCTGGCTTCGCCATTTGAAAAACACGAGGTTTCACTTTTAAAAATCTTGTTTTTTTCCTTAACTTATGTAAATTCTTACTGTTTTTCGTCCTGATAAGCACTTGCATTATTATTAAATGTAACATATATATATAGGGTAATATATATTCATTTTTTACATACTCCCTAACAAACCTTTAGTCCCAAAAAGATGGGCCGGCAACGCATTAAGAGCCCTCTGCCATTGAAAGTGTCCATGAGTGGTCACTTAGATAAGCCTCTTCGAGATCGAGAAAGTCGCTACTGCGTTGCTACAAAGACGAAGAATACAAATATAGATTCCATCTTTCTTCATTAACAATTCTCTAATAATAGCCCACGCAGTTTTGGCATTGTCATGACTATGATCAAAATAATAATCTGTATATTTACACGTATTAATTTGGCTGTGGTTCGTAGCTCGTTATCCACGAGCGTCACAATGCGGATTAATTTACTCTGTTCGTGCTTTGTGTGTACTGTTAGATAGTATATGGGGAAAATTTCATACATAATTTTTTTATCTTATTACGCTTTTGTTTTGGCTTTCCACGCGTTACATTATTTATGTGCTTAAGAGATATGCAGAAAATAATTAAATTTTGTGAGATTACATTCCAACTAAAACAGAATTTCTATTGAATCGTTACGATACTTTAGATAGAGGAACTTTCGCTTTGAAATCGGTTCAATAGGTTTTTTTATTTAGCTGTTACTTTTCGTACCCTCAGCAAAAGCTAACCTCTCGAAAAGGGCACACATGAAACAATGTATATATATTAATGAACTGGATTGATTAACAGTCGTTTTAATTGTTCGTTGAATGAACTGACAAAAAGGCTGTTTCATGTCCTGGATCCTATACTTGAAATAGTATGTCTTTTTGTAAATATTTTCTGATATACCTATAAAATTCTCGTGTCACAATATTCGTTCCCATACTCCTTCGAAACGGCTCAACCGATTCTTATGAAATTTTTTATGCATATTCAGTAAGTCTGAGAGTAGGTTACTTTCTATCTTTCAAACCCCTAAGTGATAAGAGGTGTTACTTGTGTTGTTATACAAAAAAAATGTTTATTATGTGGCTCTAAAAAATACATACAACCCTTTATTATCATCCCTCTACAATTAACCCCTATATTTATTAAAGTAGATAGTTATTTTTATTCAAATAAAAAATGTTACCTAGAAATTATATACATGGCAAAACAACGGTTCAGCTAGTAATCTATAGTAATCTATATTTAATGTAGTTTTTTCTAAAATATAAACATAAATAGTTCCCGTATTGGAGTAATATGTAACGGTAACTTACTTTTGTTAAAAATAAAAATAATCAAACTTCCGCAGAGAAACTAATAGCTCATTTTTGTCAAATAATAAGAAGATTTGTATACCTATATTTTTGCTGCCTTTGTAGCTTAGAGGTTACCTTATAGACTACACGAGTTGTAGGCACAAGAGGCCCGTCGCTTACTTAAGAACTAAGTAAAATAATGTCAACTAGAAAGATATTTATTATTCTGGTGCTATCCTCGATCAACAATAAGTGTATTAAATAAATAATTTTATTCATAGGATCTTTCTGTCACATGTTAAAAGTCATGGTGGCATGGTGAAATAGGAGCACGTACTTACATTCTCGTAGGAACAACACGCAAACACATAGTCGAAATAACTATAATCACCGCAGACACGAGTTCAAGTACGACCAGTCACCACAAGTAACACCCGTTCATGAGTATGACGCATGGCCAGCCATCATCCCTCGAGCGAGCTCTTCCTGACAAGCACTATATTAATTACATGGAAAAGAGTTTTTCTTCTGATGAGTCTTTTTACAAAAGAATTATCTGGTTATAAGTCGTACAGGACCAATTAGAATGATTAACTTTATCTTTGAAAATATTTTTAATGACCTAAAAAGACAAAAGCTTTTCATTTTAATTGTCTAACTCGAAGGAGAAACCATAAGTTCTAAAGCGTGTCCTTGTTTCATAATTGCTATATATAAAAAAAAATGTGTGCGTGTACTAGGTGTACACACGTAAGAAGTGAAACTTCTTTATGACCTTATTTTTCGAAAAATAATCTACTATATGCAACTTAACGAAATTGGTTAAAGAAAGTTTAACAAAAGGCTTTTATTATCATAGACATGAATACAAACGATTTGCTACAAAATTTCTCCCATACGTCGATAAAGAACTTTCATTCCAACGCCGATAAAGAAGTTTGACTTCAAAAAGCAACATGGCGCGTAACGGAAAAATGTGACGCGTAACGAAAAAATTTTACACTACATTTTTTTCCAACCCCGATAAAGAAGTTTCACTTCAATAACGTAGGTTCACTTATTTTCCCAAGAAATTCTCTTGGATAAGTGGGCACTCAGGTTGGACGTAAAAAGTGGACAATCTAATCGGGGTCATCCTGATGCGTTACCGCTTATTAGAGCGAATTGCGTCAAGGGCCTTCACCTAATTTCGTTTCCGATAACATTTATGGGAAAAGCCATTGGCTAGGATTTCGTATATTTATAAAACATTGTAACCACAGAAACACAACATTAAATTACATTGGAATGAACAATTTGTTTTATACTTTTTGAAGTAAAACTTCTCTATGGGGGTTGGAAAAAAAATTTAGTGTAACATTTTTCGGTTACGCGTCACATGTTTCGGTTACGCGTCACATTTGACCGTTACGCGCGTCTTTTTCTTGTCCCTACCACGGTTGATTCGAAGAGATTCTAAACCATTAATAACAAATTTATAATAACTATAACAATGATACTAAAAATTCTATTACAATTTATGAAAATCTGTAATAATCTTAGTGGTAATAAGGTAAAATGAAATAATTGTATTATTTGTATTCAAGTCTGTGATATTGAAAGCCCTTTGTTAAACTTTATCTAATTTAACTTTATTTAACCAATTTCTGTAAAGTTGCATATAGATAATTTTTCGAAAAATAAGGTCATAAAGAAGTTTCACTTCTAACGTGTGTACACTAGTACACGCACATTTTTTATTTATTTAAAATTGCTTTGTTTAAAAAGAAAATCCCCGCTAATACCGAAGCAATTTTTATTTCCAACAATTATTCTCTTGTTATAACGAAATTATCAATCAATCATCAAACAATCTGAAATGTCATTAGCTCTACAAAACCTTTTTCCCTTTATGAAATACTTAATTAATTAGACATAATCATTTGAACCCGACCCAATTATTAGTGCACGTCTTACTCTCTCAAAGCTTCCAACAACTAAGCTTTCACTGTCTCCAGCTTCACGAATATAATATGCTTCATTACTCGCTTCCTGTAAATCGAGGAAAACTATTTTCCACACAAAGTTGTAACTTGAAATGCAACTGTTATACTTTCTCGGTCATCAATCTAAACTTTATAGGAATAATGGCTTTCCTCATTATTTTAAGTTATAAAAGCTTCATAAAAACTCCAAATAAAGTTGTATGCAAACGTAGGGTGTTAAACAAAAGAAGAACGTAGCCTTTTCTAATTCAAAGATTAAATACTTAAAATTTTAATAAATTTTTCGACTAGAATAATGGTAATACTGACACCCAAACGTAAAAAGTCAAAAGTCAAAAATCATTTAATCATATAGGTAACACAATATACACTTATGAACGTCAAAAAAAAGCAATGTATATGCTTTTATTATATGCTTTTATTATAACTTTACATTTAGTGCCAGTTCTCAAATCAAGGGCGTAGAACGAAGAAAGAGAGAAAAACTGGCAATAAACTCTCCGCCACTCGTTTTGTTTGTAAGGCGCTGCAACCATTACACCATGTTCTACATGACATATTGAGTAAAATTTGAAACTAAAGTATAATATTTAATACAATGGTACATAATAAACATGTCTTAAACTAAGAAACAAAATACAAAAATAAGGGTTGATATTTCCTGTTGGGTTCTAGTTATTCTTTTAACTATAATCTTTGTCTTTCCCTATAAATGGTAAGAGCATTTAACCAACTCACCATGTAAGACGAGACAGAATATACGTATCCAATTTAAGCGTTAAACCGTAAACGCAATTTTCACAATAATCACTAAGCGTTGAACACAACTTACATTTCCAAATTGCATCAGTAAATAAATCGAAAACTCATTCGTACAGCGCAACGCTGAAACGATTACAAAACGAAAAATAACATTAAAAAAGGTTTATCGCAAGGACTATGTTCAACGTTTTGCCCATAAAATATAAATAACTTTTCAAATCATTGGTTTCGTGACAAGTAGTTGTGCAATACGCTCTGTAGACCATAAATAACGCAGCTTTTATTATTACATTTACAAGGGTTTTAAATACTTACTACTACTTTATTGCTTGGTTTAGGCATGCTACACATATAAATAAAAATCGCATATTTAAACTAATATAAACATGAAAGATTTGTATTACTACATATATTTTTGTTATCAATTTAAAAAATAGTATCAGTAGACTGCTCACTATCACCGAGTAACATAGACTATATTTATCTTCAGTCATAAAAAAAATAGTCCTTTAGTTTATTATCTAGCAAAGTTCATGTGCGTTATAGCAGCCGTAATTTTAGTCACAATAAAAATACTTTACTAGGAGAGCTTTACCCAATATGGGGTCCATGGCGAACAAAAAGTAGATAAAAAAAAGAAGTGGAATAAATAGAAAGTAATATTAGTTATAATAAAGTAGAAATAAATTATTAAAAATGGATTAAGATTAATTAATCTAATAATGTATAGTTAATAGACTAACAAAATAATGTAAACTTTTGCATTTATTTTATCCATAATAAAATACTAAATAAAACAGTATCGTTTTAACGTTTATTAATTTACCCTTTAGATTTAGAAAAATATATGTAATCGGACACGAAATATTAAAATTAATACTAAATGGAATCTCGTGGAATACATAGCGTATAGCTTTTGCCTACAATTGTTCTATTAAAATGATGCCAGGAAAAATTTCTAGGCATTTAAAGATAAGCCACACACAGACATCCATACTTCATGGGGTTGAAGGCACGTATAACAGACCAAATGGGCGCCTAAGTGCAAAAACTAAGTCCACACTACATAGGGTTGTAGGCACGCACAATAGACCAAATGGGCGCCTAAGAGTGGAAACTAAGTCTACACTACATAGAGTTGAAGGCACGCATAACAGACTAAATGGGCGCCTAAGTGCGAAAACTAAATCCACACTACATAGGGTTGTAGGTATGCTCAATAGACCAAATGGGCGCCTAAATGCGGAAACTAAATCCACACTACGGTTACCTAACGATACAGACACAGTGTTAAATGTCATATAACTCCACTCGTGCCGCCGTTATGCGAACGCATGAATTTGGAGTTGAGGGAGCGATTTTCAAGCCGTTTTAAAATACCTATGAAATATTAACTTTATACCGCTTAATAATCTTTGTAAATACACTTACGCTAAATTTCCCGGTACAACAAGTTTCATAAGATATTCAACGTATATCGCCCATCAATTTTCCCTAATCTATATTCTAATTACTTTTGCGAGGCGTGCTGTCTTTTATGCGATGCAGTAATAACATATATACACTATGCTCTTGTTAAGTAAATGGAATCACTTTATGTGGGTACAACGTATTTGTTTAGCCTAGGTTATTCAGGGATTTTTAAGGGACGAAAGAATAGACACGAAGGAAATGCTAAGTGTCGCCCATGGACCTGTAACGCTGGAGGGCTTACGGGTGTGTTGCCAGCTTTTAAGGGAATAGTACGGTATTTAATTGGATTTTCTTATAATTAAGTATTGTCATAGTAAAATATATTTATTATGTGGACCAGTAGTTTTAGATATTTTTCTGTTACAGAAATAAAACTTGTTTTCTCTTTATAATAATAAAAAAAAATCAGTAGCGCTACAACCTATTTAGGTCTGGGCCTCAGATTTCTGTATCTGTATCATGATCGTCAATCTAATAGGCAAGTATGTGATAGCCTTTTTTCAGACTTTTGGGTCTAAGGGAAGCCGGTTTCCTCACAATGTTTTCCTTCACCGTTCGAGCGAATTTAAATGCGCACGTAGAAAGAAAGTCCATTGGTGCACAGCCGGGGATCGAACCTACGACCTCAGGGATAAGAGCCACACGTTGAAGCCACTAGGCCAACACTGCTTATATATTAGTATAAATACTAAATAATAATATTAGTAATTATAAAACAAATGGTTTTAAGAAAATGTAACCCAAATTCATGTGTTATCTTACGTTTTGTAATACTCTTTGAAAATTGTGATTTACAACCGACTCAAAAGTGCTAAAGATAAAGATAAATAATGAAGTTTTCAGAATTTTCAAAGATATGATTTTTGCCTAAAGTTTAGTGTGGATCTTAAAATAGGAATATATACGTATGTTAGTTAATAGTTATACTAATTATTAAACTTTTTTAACATCGTTGTCTAATAGAAATCTAGCAAAGTCAATAGAGAATAATCTTTACTTTTTTTATAAATTTACAAGTCTGTCCTGATTTGCACAACGCGTTAGTTATAAAAACAATAAATGTTACATACGCGTTTTTGCCATAAATTTCCATAGCCAAGTGTTGATTTAAATGAAAAAAGTAATTAATAGTTTCAACAATTCAAAAAACTTCTTTAACTAAACTACTATATATACGGAATATAGTTAATTTACGTTAAGAAAACACAGGTAAAATAAAACAAATGACGATGTCCCTTCGTTTGTGATTGGTCAACAATATTTTAAGTCCACTGTGAGACACGCGACTCGATATTTCCTTTTAATTACCATCAAACGAAATGCTATTTAATCACCTTCTCAGACGTTATAGATCAATCAATGCTTCAGAGGGGAAGAAGATTAGATTTTTAAAGGCAAAGTGCCTTTATGTGGGAGAGTATTTAGACCATAAGTTTTGACACCGATTATAAATAACTCAACTGTTTTTATTATGATGACAATATGATAATAGTCACCGTGACCACGCACGCTGTAAAGCACGCAAAACGTCGGTTAAATTTAAAATTATGTAAAATAATTGTAAATTTATACTAAAACATAACTTCAAATCCGTTAAAAAAGTGTTTTTCTATGTGTAAAAGTTATGTCAATAAAAGACAATACAATATGATAATTAACATGACATTTGCATGTCTACTTTTATATGATTGTGCGCTTTTTTTGTAATCTGACTGAATATACTACTTTATTTACTTATAAACGATTTATTATTATTACAAAATTTTGCTTATAAGTTAAGATATCGTAAGGGGAGAACCACTGTATGAAATATATGTTAACATTCCTATTCCTTGCTATTTTGCCGATTGTCAATTCGATAGACATTTTTCATGGAAGGCAATTTAATATTATCCCTATTCATCTCACGTCTCATATAAAATGCTTGACAAGTGTCGGCTCATTACTTGTACGAGTTATAACTTCAAAATGGCCGCTTTGTGTAACATTTCTCTACTGCTTTGCGTAACACTTTGTGTCTGTGCAAATGGTAAGTCTTAATTTAACTAACGCGTTGTTATTTTAAGTTTAATTGTGAGCTTATACTAAAAACCGTTTATACTAAACTTATACTAAAAAAGTTGCATGGTTTTTAGTATAAGTAGTGCCTTATTAAGGGCAAGCTGTGTCTGCATGTAATTTAAAAACCTTATTTATTATCCTATACTGGTCGTACTTGAATTCGTGTATGCGGTGATGTTCGTTGTTTCGACTATGTATTTGGATGTTGTTCTGCCACGAGAATGTAAGTGCGTGTTCCTATTTCACCATGCCTCCTGCTGATAGAGGAGATGTCATGTGGTGTAATGGTTGCAGCTCCTTACAAACGTTGTGTAAAACAAAAAACTTGGCGATTAAAAAGAGTGGCAGAGAGTTTATTGCCAGTTCTTCTCTTCCGTTCTACGCCCTTGATTTGAGAAATGGCAGTATATGTAAAATTAGAAGCATTTAATGTATATTTATTTTTTAACGTTCATAGATGTACATTGCGTTAACGAAATAAATAAATGGTTTTTGACTTTATAGTGTAGTATGTGAGTTAAGGTGCAAATCTATTGGCTGTAGATTATAGAGAAAATGATATGCCCCGTCAGCGGACTTAAATTAAATAATAAATTGAATAACAAAAATCCAAATCCAATGCGTATATTAGCGTCGCAAACAATAAACTCAAATTTGACCATCACCGACAATAAACCGAGAAATTTATTTTACATACAATAACATTCATTAACTAAGCAAATAAAAATTCTATACCAATTTGTATACAATATAACAAATTGCAGGCTCTCGTGCTTATAGATTTGTATGCGGTCAGCGAGATAAAATAATTTCATTTTGTAGTATAGTAAAGGCAATATGTAGCTTAGTTCGTATGCTTTTGAAAAGTTGACGTTTGACAGCATTCCCATCTGACTAATCCCCCTTACTGTGTAACTGCCAATAGTTATCTCAATAATAAGCTTTTGTACCGTGCGATCCCTAGATATATATATATATAAAGCGAGCCTACTCCTCCCTCAAAGGCCGGCAACGCACCCACTAAAAATGGGTGTCTATGGGCTGCGTAGACTGCCCTTTTAGGTCCCGCAAGCTCGTTTGCCCCCCTATTATATAAAAAAAAAAAAAAAGATTGTGACATCAGCTCTACGGATATTGAGAGAACTACATCAAACTTGAACACAAAAACATTTAAGCTATTGCAGAATATGCTTAAAAGTATTATTGAGAATATCCATATCGGTAAATCACTACATACACACCCTCATGTACCTACCCTCACTTTCAAACCATCGCACAACAATTATGTATTGGACGATGTTATGTCATAAAATTAAAAATGATCAAAGAAACGGATATAATCTGCTACTAAAAACCCATATCTACTATCCCCAGCACAACGTACTATTTTATTAATAAATAATTATTGACATAAGCTCCACTACACTATTACTATGTTAGTGTATAACAAAACAGAATTTATTTTATTCACAGATGTGCGCGACAGAGCGGCCTCTCCGTTCATCATTGAAAAGCTCTGCTCCGACAAGAGTCTGCTAGAGAATAAAAAGGCACGTATTAAGCTTTAATTAAACTATTCATCATATTTAAATAAAAATTATAAATCAGTGGCGCTACAACTAATTTAGCTCTGAGCCTATTTATGTATCTGTTTCTTGATCATTTGTGAATCTAATAGCCAAGTAGGTAATCAGCCTTTTGTGCCTGACACACGCCGTCGACTTTTCTAAGGCAAGCCGGTTTTCTCACAATGTTTTTCTTCACCGTTCGATCGAATGTTAAATGCGCACATAGAAAGAAAGTTAATTGGTGCACTCAATATGTGGTACATGAAATATTTTATGTTTATTTAAAGGGCACAGAACATTAGGCAGTTTAAACCTAGCTATTGAGTATGTTTCTGACGACACGAAATAAGGGTTTCGTGTTATCGAGACCTTTTTATTGTATTTTTTTGTACAACGGATTATTCTTTTGCGTAGTAAGCACCTTGATCGTCCAATGGATAAAACATTGTAAGAAATCCAGCATTTTTAGACTTAGAATCTTAAAAATAATTGTAAGAAGAAATAAAATAGTATTTAATACTGGCAGTAATCGTAATTGTAACGACTAACGATGTTAAAAATCAATTGAAGCACCATAGAATAAGTGTTGTTGGTAGTGGCTTACACGTGCGACCCTCATCTATAGTTGCTTCTATGGTGAAGGATAACGATAACGGTTACGGTCCTGCCCCGGGCGATTGCTGGTGGCGCCGTGGGATTTTTTGGGGGTGGGGTTCCCCACCAGGTCAACCATGCCGCGGGAGGGTATGAGTAACGCATTTCCCCACAAAAAAAACAAAAACTGGCTACGGTAAAGGACATTGTGAGAAAATCGTCCAATCCGAAAATCTATGACATGTATCAGAAACTAATCACCTACTTGTCTATTAAATAAAAAAGATTGTAGAAATGGATGCAATCTGAGGCCAAGACCACCATTTAAGGTTGTAGCGCTACTGGATTATTATTTAATTAATTTTAGGCAAAGTAACACTATTATTTTAATTGGGTACTGTGTTCGTTCTATAAACGACAACAAATGTCTATTATTGGTATTACCAAAGACAATTCTTAAATTACTACTTATATAATATATACAGTACCCACATGCTAGTGCAGGTACCCATTGTATAGACTGGGTACCAAAACACAGTAGTTTTGGTAGTTTTTTTTTTTTTAAAGACAATTCACACCAATTCACCTAATCCCATGCTAAGCTGGTGAAGCTTGTGTTATGGGTACTAGGCAACGGATATACATACATATTATACATAGATAGATAGACACAGTACATATTTGAACACCCAAGACCTAAGCACAACACCAAATGCTCATCACATTGATGGTCGTCTCAGCCGGGGATCGAACCCGGGACCCATGGATTCGCAGTCAGGGGTACTAACCACTAGACCAATGAGTCGTCGTCGTTACAGTATAAACTTACTGCAATTTAATCCCATATTATATACCTTTCAATCCCCAAGAACCTACTTAATGCTCGTAGAGTCTTTATTTATAGCGCTTTACCTATAAAATTAACTTGGCTTAGTAGTTCCCAAGGAATTAATTTCGGATGCAACGTTCCATTTGATTAGTTTCATTAATTTATATACGTAAGTATCACATATATTATGTATATTAATATCAAAGTACGGTAAATAACAAGACAAAGCACAGATGTTAATTATGGCTTATACTCCAATGACAGTTGACATTCAACAATATACGTCAAATACAGTCTTTACATTATATAAAGTGTTTTGAATGATTTTAAACTAATTTTAAAAATAAAATGTCTTTGCGTTTTATCTTTATACAATATAATTCTTCTGTGAGTGTGTATGTCACTGAACTTCTTTCAAACGACTGGACCGATTTTGATGTAATTTTTTGTATGTGTTCAAGGGGATCTGGGAATGGTTTAGATTCATAAATCAGCCCGGCAGATGGCGCTGCAGTCGGTACTTCATATTTTGTCAAATATCCTAATCGCTTGAAATAGGTATAATGCAAGACAAAGTCTGTGGGATCCGCTAGTATTATATATAGTAGTAGTTAGTTTTTGGCCAGCGCGTTTTATGTATAAATTATTGTTTTAATATCTATGGAAATCTGTAAATTTCTTTAATCAATAAATATTATTTAAATATAATAAGTTGAAACTTCAGAGGCATGCAGCAGCTAAGGATTTAGCTTGGTTAGCACCGATTATAATAATTGTGGTTAATTGTCAATTTCACATGGCGGGAACATCACGGCGCGGTCTCACTGCGGTAAGGGCCTATCTAACGATATAAATCTATGGAAATTTTAATGTACTGGCGAACTATGGCCACGTTATGATGTATATCGAAATCGAATGAACATAGTCTAATATAGAATTCCAAGAGGAATCCCTCTGTCAGTTCCTTAGGCCTATTCGAACTAAAACAATTTTTACATTTAACTAGTGGTTTGTCATCAACAATTATTTAAAAATTTACCTAAAAATTTTAATATGGTGTATGAATGCAAAACGCCATACTTGAAACGTTGATAAGCACGTTCCAACAATTCCACAAACAAAGAGCAATTTTTTAAAGGTATGTGCGAAGTTCAATTTCCCGCGTCATTATTCTTAGTACGTGGCTATTTCTCCCTTTACGACCTTTACGTGTCCCACTATCCCTTTCCAAAAACATTCTTTACCTTACCGTAAAAATACAACGCTCCTTTTCAACTTTTAAATTACTGGTATTTTGTGGTTTATTTAACAATACTACCTACTGTGAGATAACTACTATCATCGGTCCTTGGTTCAGGTCACGTGCATTTTTAAGTTGTAACACACTGGTTATATATAATAAACAATAATTTACGAAGTCTATTCCCGAACAATATAAATAATTGTATACATGCTGCAATTCTATTTGTTTAATAAAAATTGCTATAGGACAAATACTAATAATATACAGATGGTTTTTCAAACATTTTCGATATTTGACATATTTATATGTTAGAATGAAAAGAAGCACATAATAAAAAAGGATGTTCAGTTAAAAGAAAGAGCAGTATGGCCTAGTGGATTCAGCGTGCGACACTCATCCCTGAGGTCGTAGGTACGAATGGACTGTTGCTGTGCACCAATGGACTCTCTTTCTATGTGCGCATTTAACATTCGCTCGAACGGTGAAGGAAAACATCGTGAGGAAACCGACATGTCTTAGACCCAAAAATCGACGGCGTGTGTCAGGCACTGGAGGCTTATCACCTACCTACACCTATTAGATTTAAAAATAATCATGAAACAGATTCAGAAATCTAAGGCCTAGACCTAACAAGGTTGTAGCGCCACTGATTTATTTTATTTTTTAAACATAATAATAATAAACATAAAAATAAATACATTCTAAAAAGGAATAAATTTACTGTAAACTAACAAAAACAAAAATAGCTGTAACGTGTTGTCCTTTTCACTCACGTGTAAACTATATAATAGGTTTATGATTAATACATTTTTCCAGCTGATTTGCATAATCTGCAGGGGCTGGGACCCGTCGTGCTGGAGCACAACAGCTACTCCTTCATCTACTACTAATCATATAGAAACCAAACCTAGCTCATCAACCATGAAAACTGAACCAGCGATGACAGAAGCACCACCAGAAGGGAAGATCTAGAATTCGCGTGTGATACTATCGTAGTTTTTTATAAATAAATTTTGAGTTTTTACAACGTTCTAATAAAATAGTACCTATTTGTATTTGGATTTTTTATACCGTTATTTTGTAACCATTTCATGACCCAAAGGGTAGTCAGGTCTTGCATTGAATAGTGATATGCTGGCAGCATTCAAACAATATATTATGAAGAAATTTTAAGAATTGGTTAGACGAACAATGAAAATATGAATATAATGAAATATGATTTTTTTAGCTTTATTGTTTTAGAGTCAAGTCAAACGAAACATTACGAAACTAAAAAAGGTTAAGTACCTCTAAAGTCTAAATGTATCGATATGTACCTATTGAGGTTTAAGAGAAATCGTGGATAAACAAACATACATACCTAATGCGAAATTTTGCAGACGTAATTAAAATCATCAAAAATAAATAAATAAAAATGTGTCTCCTCATTTGACAACAATTAATTATAGTGTAAGATTTGGGAAAGTAAAAAAATACCTGTGTCAGGGTTCCCGGCTCCATAACAAACTTAATAGTTAATTGCATCTTTTTTTATTTATTTTAGTTTTTTCAGTACAATCATCATACTCAAATATTATCTCCCAACAATATCACATACATACAAATTAAACTCCTCCGTTTACGTCGGTTTATAAAAGGCTTTGAGGTGCCTGATTATAAATTGCTTCTGGCTATTCCTCACAACCACTAGGTTCCAGCCCTGCGATTCTGTAACAATGAACTACAAGCTCCCACCTTTTCATTATGCCAAATCATAAAATGACTGCTTCACGACTGATTTGAGAGCGACCGCCGATGCGAAAACCGCTGTGTGTGTTCGAAAAGTGAGTGACAGAATCGCATGGCAGTGCTCTTTGACTATTTTTTACTTTGTCTGACAAATATTATGAATATGTTATTTTCGGTATCTTTAAGTTTTGTTAAAAGTAAAATGATTTCATTTAGCCGATAATATAGCTACTGCATTTGTTTAATTTTCTTGCAAATGACCTAGAGAAAATCCGCGGTATTACCCACTAATTTTACATTACCTATTCTTTGGAGCGTGGAGATGACGGGCTCATTTCCTCTTGAAATATTTCCTTATATTTTGGATGTTTTTAATTTTTAAAAAGCCTTAAAATGAAGCCTCAATCTACTTTGATGGTCATGATTGGAAAAATCCATTAAAAATTATCAATTGCCAAATAGACCGCCTCTGTGGCTTATTGGTTAAGTAGCAACGTAAGCAACAAACTTTCGGTTCTGTCAACTAGATGGCGTTAATAAAGCGACATTTCAATAGACTCTAATCATAAATCACATAGTTATCTGTCAAGTCGACGTGGCAGTCTCACGCTGATTAATTTGCTGAAACGCAGTCGAAATATCGATGTGAATAACATAATAAACTTGCCTTTATTTGCTTTAAACAAATTTTATTTTAATGTGTAAAATTACTGAAAATTCGGAAAAATAAGCAGAGTATATAATATGACAGTATATTTTAGTTTTCCATTACATTATGATAAGTCCCGAACAGTGAACCTGTCAGTTTGTATCACCGACCAATTTCAGTTGAGTGTGTGCGACAAACTGGCAAAGTTGTCAGTGACAGGTGTCTATGGCGCTGAGGCGAGGTTATTGTAATTCGAACCATAAACAATTTATAATAATCACATTATAAATCTGTTATCAAAGATATACACGAAATTAAATATGTATTAAAAATGGTCTAACTAAATTCATAGATAACAGAGTATTGATAAAGGTTGTGAGGGGGTAAACTATTTTGAGAACTTTATTTAAAAAAAAATGTGTGCGTGTACTAGGTGTACACACGTAAGAAGTGAAACTTCTTTATGATCTTATTTTTCGAAAAAAAATTTTTTCCAACGCGGATGAAGAAGTTTGACTTCAAAAAGCAACATGGCGCGTAACCTGCTACAAAAATTCTCCCATACGTCGATAAAGAAGTTTCACTTCAAAAGATGGCGCGTAACGAAAAAATTTTACACTACATTTTTTTCCAACCCCGATAAAAAAGTTTCACTTCAAAAACACGTTATTTATGAGTGTAAATAACTGCATTAATAAACAATAACCCAAAATATAAAAAGAATTTAGTTGTAGTTCGATTTGCAACAGTAAATCGGAAAAAAGTGGTCAAATGAATAGGCTTCTTACGAACGCAGCCATAAAGTTATGAGTTCTCTTTTGAGTTCTATAGAAAAGTTATAGCTTGTTAAAACAGTTATTGGCTGCGTTTATCTGTCTATTCGCTGTCACGATAAACTCTAATCGCAATAAACTGTAGAATGATTCAAGAAGGTTTATGTATAAAATTTTTAGAGTTACAGGTCACGGCCGCCCATGCAAAGCCGGGGCGACTCATTCATATTACATACTCTTAGTGACCACTGTAAAGAACTCGTAACGTTGGGTTATGTACGAGTAAATAATAAGAAATAGCGTTTATAAAGCATGCAAGTAGCTAGCGCTAGTGTTATTATAATTTTACTAGCGCTAGGACCCGACATATATTGTCCTGTTCACACGTTAGACTCTTCTGTCTAACGTGTGTAGAATAATCTACTTTCACACATAAAAACTCCATCAAAATCCGTCCAGCCAGGAGGAGTTAAATTACAATTACACGCACAGATGATTTTTATAGTTTTATGGTATGGACAAACGTGCATTTTGAATAAAGTGATAACCATCGCCCATGGACACCTGTAACACCGGGGCTACCTGTTGTGTTGCTGACCTTTCAGAGAATTGTACGCTTCTTTATTGAAGGCCTACGAAACTACGAAAATACTTCTACTGTGAGCTGGTTCGACAAAGAGGTGGTGACGGCAGACAGTACTTTAAAAAGATAAATGATGCTCCCCATGATAAATGCGATAGAAATTGGTGAGGGAACCAACATCTCTACGCGAAGCCAAATCAGAAATAGCATGGTCATCGACAATGCGAGCCGCCCTGCGTTGGATTGAATTGAAGGAGATATATTATATGTATAAAGATATAATCGATTAACAAGAAAACAAGAAATTACATTGAAATATTTATTTAATAGGGCACTGTTTACGCTTTTAAACTAAGTGTTATGCTTAATGTCTGTGGAATCTGTGATGCCGAGGTCTGCCTCGAGATGCTTGCGCCTGAAAAGTACATTAACATCAGTGATGGAGACACAAATAAATAAATCACATAGTTATCTGTCAACTCGACGTGGCAGTCTCACGCTGATTAATTTGCTGAAACGCAGTCGGAATATCGGCTTCATTCATATATTGATTTACTTCGTTTTTTACAACTTAAATGTAAAGACGCTTTACCGCTTTCAAGTGATCTCTTATCAAAGTAACTTTATGCGGATGTAGTTTTATGTATGCATCCTAGCCCCATTGATATCATTAATATTTTTTAGAATGACAATCCTAGCCCCTTTTGGAAGGGGCAACTAGAATCTTCTTTTTATTTTATTTGACGTTCAATGGTTTAATAGAACGTGAATTTTTAGGTGGTCTAATTGAAATAAATGAATTGAAGAAAAAACTGTTTTTAACGGATTAAAGTTGCGTGGTTGCAGCGTGCAGCGTGACTCCGAATAGAGTGGAGAAAAATCCATCAAAAAAGACATAACTAACATCGGTCCAGCCGATCTCGAGTTATAAGTGTTGTAACAAACACGACTTTCTTTTATATATATAGATAATTGTAAATTTATAATAATACATAACTTTAATCCGTTAAAAACAGTTTTTTCTTTAAATGTGTAAAGGTTATGTCAATTAAAGACAATATTATAAATGAATTGACTTGACTTTATATGTATGTTTTTGTATAAGGTACCGAAGTGTATATAAATAATCATGTAGAACTTTTGGAGGTCAAGAGACGGATTACGTCGCAGATGGATAGGTGAGTATGACTTATGAACGAAATTTTCTATACAACTTACAGTTACATCCTCATTTTCTTCAGTCGCTTCTGTGACTGCGTTGACAAATGCATCAGGAACTGGGAACTTATTTATTGTGTCTGGGTGAGGCCAGGTATCATCATTGCCTTGATCAACGTCTACGTGAGCATCACGCCTTCTCGCTGGTCCTGAAATAAATTTCTGGTACAGCGCCATCTAGAGTTTGGGACTCAAAAACAACAAAGAGTCATATCAATACTTACTGAAATAATTGCTTATATTGATTTCGAATGTCTAACCATAGTTCCATTTCAGAGGAGGTTATCTATCTATCTAAATTATCTCTCGAATGATTGCTAATTTGCATCATAAGAAATAATAGGCAACTTTCGAAAGACAATTTACACTAATATAAAGTATGACAGTGTAATTTTAGCACCATCAAAGTGTGTATTTATACTGTAGATTAAAAAATAGATAACTACAATAATAATTATTTATTTAAAATGCTAACAAGAATAAGAATATGCAGGCTTTCTTTAAATGTTTCATGTTTGTATTTAAATGTGTATAACGTATTGTTTATTTATTTGAGAGAATTTTAAATAGCTAAAAGCTAAATATTATCAGCTATCCATCGTAATATATCGCGCCATTTACCTAAAGTCTGTCAAGTAAATGTGAATGTAACCCACAAAATTATCAACTCGAGGGTACTGTACCTTTGATGTATTAAAGGACACAGCCATCAATTTCAATTTCTTGACACCTATATATCACAATTTATCTAACCTCTTTTTATACAATTTCTTATTCAAAAAGTATATAACTATTGTAAGTGTTAGTTAGCTAATAAATTTTCTCCTAAAATTGACCTCTTTCACTGACAGTTTTGCAGAGCTATCTTTTCCAAAAAGAAATTCTATAACTTATTAAACTCAACTCATTTATATCTCTCGCTTTTAATATCTCATATTTATAGTCGTTAAGAATTCTGTTAGCAATATTTCTTAAGTATAAACCATGCCGTGTTTGCTTCTTGAATGGTGTAAAATTAGTTTTTATTTTTATTCTTGTGTGTTTCTAGAGTTTGAATCAAGTCATTAATTGTCAAATTCATGGGTAAAATCTTTATACCTCTCTCTTATGTTAAAATTACATACATAGGTTTAAGAATATTTTACAATATCTTACCTATTGTGAATCCCGGATTAAAAGAGCCACTTAAATTAAATCCAATCTCTGCAAAAATTTGCAAATATCTATTCTTGCACATTTTCATATTAAAGCATTTAGCATATCTAGGTAGCTCTTTATCTATATTTAGTTATAGTTAAAGTATATTTTAATTATTTAATAAAATAACTAATTCAATTCAATTCGAAACTAGACTTAAAAATAGTCAGAAGTTACGTTTTTATACTCAGAATATTATTGTTACAACTTGACTGCGAATAGAAAAGGTCTTATCTATAAAGATTTGATAGTCTAGTTTAGTAACTTTATTTGTACTGTAATTGACTTGTGATATTACTAAAAATAATCTCTTTTACCAGTAAGCGCTTTTTCTTACCTGATTGTACGAAACAAATGAATGCACAAAGCACTGCTGTCACAACAAGGGCCTTCATTGTCAACTAGAACTAAATTTTATAAAAAGGTCGGACTATTTATAATGAATTTTACCGGATACAGTAGAGATAAGAACAAATTATTTGTCAGTTTACGTGTGTAATTGCGGCTTGTTAACTTGTAACAATTTGCGGGGAAATTAGTAAAAGAGAAGGAAAATGCAACTAAAATGAAAGCTTTTTTTTTTAATTTTTTGTATGATCGTAGAAAATTTATCCCTTTAAGTAATTTATTCAGAATGGCATTAGTAATGTTTTGTTTCAAAACAAGACTTAACCATAAAATTGGATCGTTAGTTGTGTAATAAATTTCTGAAAAATATCCTTACATACAAAATTGTGTTAATGAAAAAGTTCTTAAAAGAAATTCCATAGTTTCCGTAAAAGCTTTTGGTTGATGATTTATTTGCTTTGACCAAAATAACACGTGTTTCTACACGTATATTCTTTGTTAGTATTCGGGTTTCTAAGAAACTAGTCATAATGAAACATAAATCACAGTTCGCCCCGAATTAGATACCAACGTAACCATGGCAACAAATACGATAATAACTTTATTGTATCTTCCATTAAAAGGCACATAATGGTTCATTATGAATTCCTAGTTGACCACAGTTAATATAATAATTTGTAATTGAATTTTTTGCATATTAGTAAAAGAACCTTTTGACACATTTTTAAAGGGCCAACAAGAAACAATATATAGCTCTTTGAGGTGTATAAAATGTGTTAGTCGTTGTAAAATGACTTAAGCGGGCATAACCGGACCGCATGTAACATGCGGTTTGCTCAGGAACTGCTCGAGCGGTCCGTGTATTGCGAATATGAATTTAGTATGGAAACTGCAGATCGCCGTGCGGCGACCGCGTGTTGCTGTCGGTCTTGACTGCAACATGCGATCCGTCTATGGCCCGCTTAATACTTTGAGACTTTAATCAATACGAATAACAATGAAAATAGTTTGTGGCGAGAAGTTGCGCCAGATTAATTATATTGCGCTGAAATCCGTACACCGTACAAGAAAAAATTTACTAGCACATATAGTATTCCTGCAAATCAAATAGATTTTGGTTAATTAAAAATAAACCATGAAACATTAGCATTAATGAAATTCAAGTGTAATTAATTCGGCTAATTTATTTAAATTTCAATTAACGACCATCAAGAAGCAGATTATTGAAATTATAATTAAATTTCTTCAATAGCCGAGCCGAGTGGATCGTTATAGAACTTTGGTCACATAAAATTATTTGGGAATATTAAACTCTGCTGCGGCTTGGTAAGCTAAAGTTCTAAGCTCTTTTAAATTAAGTTTTCATAATCATAATATTTATGTACATTCATAAACCTAATAAGTAACGAAACAAAAATATTTAATTACGTAATATTTTCAAGTCACCAAGGTGGATAAGGCCCGGATCACATCAGCAATATTGGGTTTGATTTCCATCGAAGTATTTTTTCGGTTTCGCAGTACCTAAAATAAGCAAATTACCTATCTGTTGTCGTCTGTGACAACGAAATAATTTTCTTATATTTTAAATCTAATACAGATTATATAAAATCTTAACCTACATAATAACAATTATTAAAATTAGGTTTATAAAACAGTGGTGCAAGAAATTTTTAAGTCTTAGCTTATATTTTCTGTTTCTGGTTCATGATCCTACATAGATATAATAGAAAAGTAGACGATCAGCCTACGGCACTTGAGACTTGGACTTGACTCCATTTGTGCACTGCCAGGGATCGAACCTACGACCTCCGGAATGTTGCTCGCAGAAGCCAACACTTTCTCTAAATTAATAGAAAGCTAAAATAAATTTTGAAGTTTGGTGTGGCTGTGCATATAAAAATTAATAAAGGTCATTATTAAATCATTCGTATTCGAAAAGATTACGATGCCAATTAAAAGTGAAATAATTAATAAATAATTTAGAATATCTAAAAACTTCCTGTACATATCTAGAACCGGAATATATAATCACATTACGCAAATATCTCGAGACAATTGTCAAGTTTCATGTTTATTATTTACATTGTCACACCGCGTAAGCAGTTTGCACTAACGATGTGCAAACATGAGGTTTTTGACAAGGGATAATGGTGTTTGAATAGATTCTATAAGGGCAAGTCATAATAATGAAACCTTCGTTCCTGACCTAATATGATTCAGCACTAAGTAGCCTTGCTACATACTATAACACCGTAACAATCATAGTGTGTGTATAAGTTGAGCCGTAATTCATGGATATCTGTTAAGATAAAAGATCACGATGCCTTAAAAATATACCAAAGAAACAATCGCGCCACGCCCATTTATAGACATACATATAAATTCACTATGATCTAAATATTTATAAAAGTTATTACTTATAATCAGCATGATCATTATTATTTTCGAACAAATTTGACTTAGCGTACCAATTCTTAAATTCTCAAAAACGCACTCGCGAATATTCTGGCATTGTGAGCGTTCATGGGCGGAATTCATGTGGGTCTCCTGCCTGTTTTCTGCCTGTTTTCTGCCCCAGAACTATAAAAAATACAGTTTTTAAACAGGCTTAAGTATTCTGTTTCAATTGGATTACCTGAGCAATTTTATTTGCAGTAAAAGGGTGACTTATTCAGGCTTTTACGATTGTGTATACAACCTTTTGCGATAATGTTTGATCATTTAAGCAAAGTGATTTGTAGTAAATTGCTATTTACAAAGTCAATTCCCGCATGTAAACACTATATATAATTATATAGATGTAACTTACGTTGCTATTAAATTTGTTCAATAAGAATAGCTATAGGGTAAATACTAATAATATACACATTGTTTTTCAAACATTTTCCATAATTGACATATTTATATGTTACTAGCTGGCCTGGCTAACATCGTACCGCCTAACAGTCGATTCTTTATTTTTTAAAAATACTTATTCTACTATTCGGGACACCGGTCAAGCTAGTAAGATAAAAAAAAGAAAGTTGATAAGACAACAAATACATTATGTCAAAAAATTAAAATTTACCTTCCCGGAACCCTTCCACTAACACTTGAACTTTATGATATGGTATTAAAGTTCAAATTGACTTTTAAGTATTATTACGAATATTTTGTATGGGAATATAGAAAAGTGTTGTTTTTAGACTTTTTCACCCTATTTTTTTAAATTTTTCTCCATCCTCGTACTTCAAGGAATATTATAAAAAAAGAATTAGACATCGGTCTATCCGTTTTCATGTTATGTCGTGACAACGGAAAACGGGTTTCATTTTTATATATATGGATAAAGAAAAGAAACATACAATAAAAAAGGATGTATAGTGAAAAAAGAACTAGCCCACCAGGATTCCCTGTGTAGTGGGAAGCTAGTCTCCTTCATTTGTCATATTAATGATTTTAGGTTCTACATAACACTTACAATTTTATTATTAAACTGTACAAAAGGAAAGTTTCCGTTTCAGCATAGGATAAGTTGAGAAGATGTTCCTTAAGATTGTTGAGAATGAATGTTTTGATTGATAGTCAAAATGTTGTGAGAATACAGAAGCGACATAGTATGTATATCCTTTTTGCTCAAGAATTTTAATTTATTTGTTCAACACCGTAATATTGGCTTATTCTAGAAGGATGATGTGTATGTATTAAATGAATAAATAATTAACAGGTTTAAATATGTAATGATAAAAGTCTCTGCCGCCATAACAAGACAACGAAACCTTAACCGAACTAGCCTATTTCTTCATTTCTCGATTAGTTTCTTTGAGTCTGGTCTCTCAGTCTATCACGATGTCATTACAGTGGTTTGCGCTATCCTATTAATATTCCGAGATAGGAATTCTTGACACTCCATTCATTGTACTGCGGAGTCTTTGGATGCCTCATCGTCTTCAAATACCTAACTAAAAATTAATCGCCTTTACTACAAGAAAACTAAATCTTTTAACTAAGTTTTTTTCCTTATAGAATTGTACATCACTTTATGACACCATAGAGTTAAAAATTATAAATATATTATACTCTTGAAGTACCTATTGCATCTCGAATTTATCAAATCAATGTACACTTGTACACTTATGAACGTCAAAAAGAAACACGTATTAAATGCTAAATGCTTCTAATTTTACATTTACTCCCAGTTCTCAAATCAAGGGCGTAGAATGGAAGAGAAGAACTGGCAATAAACTCTCCGCCACTCTTTTTTATCGCCAAGTTTTTTGTTTTACACAATGTTAATAAGGAGCTGCAACCATCAAACCATGTAACGATGTATTACTGATGATGATGGTAGACTGATGATGTGTTACTGATGTAAATTATATTTTTCAACCATCCAAACATGTACCTACTTATCGAACATGAAGTAACCATCTGCCTGTATTACCTTAAACTCAAAAAGTATCGAACGGATTTTCACAGTTATCACCAATACTTTTCATTGCGTGTATTTGGGTGTAAAATTACGGTTTTATGTTTTATATAAATAACTTGAGGCAAACGGGTAGGAGATTTACCTGATGTTAAATGATACCGCCCCATCTACTCACTTTGCCAGAGGGTTCGCAAGTGCGTTGCATCCTTTTAGAATTTGTCCGCTCTTTTCTTGAAGGACCCGGAAGTAGTGGAATTCAGTGGGCAGCTGGTTCCACATTGTGGTGGTACGTTGCAAAACTGCCTTACAATCGCTCAGAGGAACGACGGATGTCGAGGTGATACAGGTGGTATTTCGTATACTGCCTTGACGTCCGATGCTGAAATTCAGCTTCAGGTATTAATCCGAAAAACTCCGCTAAACAATCTCCATGGTAATGCAGTTAATGATGCAGGAACACCTGTCTACTCAACACCAAAGGATCAAGCCGCTCGGAAAGTGTTACGGAATAACTGAAATTGAACAGGTCGAGTAGTATTGCTAAAATACGCGAAATCCAAAGTTGCGGGGGTTAAGCTAATTAAATAACTATATATTACAAAAATACAGTATTGTAAGATAAAGTAAAAATAAGGATGCGGTGTATATGTTTTACTATGAGAATGTTAAAATAATCTGCACGTGGACGCGAATAATCGAAAATGATTATTTCTCCAAGCAATTCAATTTCCGTTGTTTGAAGCTGAACAAAAAGGTTTGAAGATATATTGTCAAATACCTCTCGGCTAATAATGAATCGGGGATTCTGAACGTTGATAAATCGCAGCCGTTTTGTCGTGCCAATTCATACTAGGTAATGTTTTATCGTCAATCTATAAAAACTATTGTATTTTATTGAATTTATATGTCACATTTTTCCGATATTATTAAAAAAATATATTTTTAATATTATATTAAAAAGTGTTCTTAGCCGGCTTTTACTAACCCCTTTCATATACATTATACAAGTTATTTTAGTTATACTATTTTAAGAAATGCTTAATCAGTCTAACCCTCTCACTCTCTCCAACTACGTTCACAGTGTGTTAAAAAGGGGCAGATAAAGATTACGTTACATTGCAATTAGATTTACTTTGTAAAGTGAAAAGCCTTTATTCGTACAATACTTTATTCTATAACAAATATAAAAATATAACAACAATTTCAGAGAAGGTTTCTTTTAGTATTTATTTTTATTAGAGAGTGTTTCATCTGTTTTAAAGTCACAAACTATTTTCTAAATCCAGTTATGGTTTCTGTAACTAATAGGACCGTATTTCATAGATTTTATATCCTTTAAGTTTAGTATAAGTTTAACCAATTTTGTTTAATATTGCATAATATTTTACAAAAGGAACTGAAGGAAATACACAAAATGTATGCGAAACTTTTGATAACACATAATATGACATTATAGTGTATACATAAAACGTATATAAGATCTATCGAAATTTATTTCGACTTATTTATTTGATTTAGATTATGACGCTTTTTTTTCTTACCCTTCCGTAAGTAAAATTCGAGTTAAAATACCCAATTCATCTGTTTTCGCTCTATATCCCGATCTCCTATCGGCTAATGATAAATGAGCATTGAACATCGCACTGCAGGCTAAGCGTTGATAGATGCGGTCAGTCTAGCCATAATAGATGGTTGTATTAGATTTTAAAATCGCCAGTCGGATTTGACCATTTGTACAAAGGCATTTTCTTACGTAGTTAAACTCTTCAATTTGTTCGAAATTCAAATATGGTTTTTTTTTAATGGCTCTGGCATGGTTTGTGCATTAGCCAGCGTCAAGTATAAGATTTTTTTTTAAATTCGTGCTTGCCTTAGAACTTCGACCGTGTACTCCATGTACGGTTTAGGCACTCGCCCGGTACCGCACAACCCTCCCAAAGGCTGATAACAAATTTAAATTAAATTAAAACTTGCCCTCGAACCGGGAATCGAACCTGGTACCCCTCACCTAGCTGCCACTTAATAAGACCGCTAGGCTATTGAAGTGCTTTTTAATTCGTTAGTTAAATATTGTTCTAAATTAACAGTTCTAATTGACATTTTGTGTTTAAAATTATTATCGTTAGTTTAAAACAAAACAATAGGTACCTACTAACTAGAATATCGTAAGATTATATTTTCACTCTACTTCAGTACAAAGCAGAAAATTATTTATTCATAAAGACAGTTCAGTGTTAATAAAAACAAGAAGGCCCTATTTAATGGAACATATTTATAAGTACATTTTTTAACCACAACTAACTGACAGCGTCGAATATTGGGTCAAAATGCCGACTGCAATTATATAAAAATATATTTTCGCTTTTTTATATAATAGGGTTCAAACGGACAGGTAGCTTACCTAATGTTATACGCTGCCCATGGACACTCATATTGCCAGAATGCTCGCAAGTGCGTTGCCAGCTGGGATCCGAACGCACGACCTCAGGATTAAAAAGCACTTAAACACCCCTGCTTTAAAGCTCAAATCTAAATATCATCAACATTTATACGTACAAAAAATTACTTTTCATACCAACGTTGTCATGGCTCGTTGCCATGGTAACGGCAGTAAAACCTTGATCCCACCTAAATTGCTGAATACAGGCCTGGATTACTTTCGCATAAAATACTATACCATGGTTGTATTTGCTTTTATTTACTACATTAACCTTTCTAATTACTAAATTGAATTTGGAATATTTCCACCTCATTAGAAAGTAATTACATAATTGTAGGTACATTTTTCACATTTATTATAGGTATGTATTTGAGCGTTGAAACAAAGTTATAGGCAATTGAAAGTCTCTCTAAAGGTCCTGGTCACACCTAAGGATTACGACCGACTAGGAGTTTTTGAAGGCGCAAATACCATCTTTGGTATCCACCGGTAAATTTAGGTCCGTGGCATGTGGGGGTAAACCGGTCAAGTCCTCCTAACCCACCATCAAAGCGAAGTCAATTTAGTTACAATTTGAGTATTGAATCCCCGACCCCCGGTTGTGACCTCCGAGGAAATGGAATCATTCTAGTATAAGCCCTAAACAAGAATCTTTTCTTTGTATAGGGGATACAAATTAATATGAAACAATATAGTACTTAACAAAAGATAAAATTCACATTTATGAATAACATGGTCAGTACTTATACCTATTCCGTGGTTGACGGGTGTCGCTATTGTGGTTGTAGGTTTGATTCATAGAAAAACGATAATCGTTTAATACATATTATAACAATTTATTTAAATATTTCGAAGACATTTTATAATAGAATAAAATTTAAATCATCGTATTTATACGAAGACATATTCATAAAATAAAATTAAATAAAAACATTTTTCAAATACATAATAAATAATTGCCGTTCCTAAAGGATCTCCAAAGGTTTCAATGTCGACTTTATATAAGAAAATTTCCTCTGTCAATAATTATTTATACGTATTTAAAAGCATGTTTATTTATTCAAAATATATCGATTCTCCTAATTTAGAATTAGTGGAGTGGAGTTAGCACAACGTACAACGTACTTAGTACAACGTACTTTTCTTAATATAACATAAGACAATTCTTTTTTATAGGTAGATTGACAAGCAATACCACTACTCTACTTCGTACCGCATGTCGCCGACATCAGCGCTGGTACTCTGTAACATCCAACAGTGATCGCATTGTGCTCTATATTCGTGGCACTGATGCAACCTTGGTACAAAAAGATCATGTGGTACAAAAACTGAACATTGAAATCAGCATAGCACCTATTGCAAAAAAATATCTTTCCAAGTAGTAGGTAATCAGTCCTCAGTGCTGGTTGTAGCTAGTGGTGGTTGGTTAACTGACTGAATGAATCCAATTAATTAATAATATGGAAAATAATTTTAAAAAGGCAAGAGTTCAATCGTTAAATACAAATAAAGTACCTGACCCAGATGTCATTCCGTTACACTTCGCAAAATCGTGTTATGTTCTCTCACTCCTGTTAAAAATTGTTTACAACAAATCTGTACCATTGGGCTCTTCCCCGTGTATGGAAAACAGCACATGTAATACCAGTAGGTACATACACCGGCGACAAATCTAACGTATACAACTATAGGCCAATTTGTATTCTAAACACATTTTCTAAAGTATTTGAATGCGTCATAGACAATAAAGTTTATGGTTTTATTAAACCGATACTTATTCCAAAACAGCATGGGCAGCGAAATAATATAAGAGGTTTCCACTTATATTTATTTGGGGTGAGTTACCAATTTTTGTTAACTTCGTATTTAGTTTTTCTTTCCGAAAAGCGTGTATGTACGAGATATATATACGTATATGCATGTAGAATTTTATTTATTTATTTATTAACACTTCGTTGCAAACAAAAATATACTAGAATTGACATAATTAAATGAAAATGAAGGCAACTGGCGATCTTATCGCTTTCAAGCGATCTCTTCCAGTCAATCATATTTTATGTGTGTACAAAGGCGACAGCACATACGGTAGGAGTACCTAAAAAGCCGTATACGAGAAACATATATTATAAACAATAATTGCTCTATGATATATATAAAGTATAAATTAATACTGCGATTATATCACCGCAATATTCTATGAATATTTTAATTGACATAAAAGTATCAAAAAGTTGTTTAACCACTAAATATGCAAATATAACATGTTTATAAGATAAAACAGGACTGCCTCATTTCCTTATTGGAAGAAAGTTAATAATAAACCTGGAATCGTTACATAAAATTGTAATGACTGTGATGTCACTTATTACAAATACAAAATGTTTTATTAGCAACGTGTGTTTGCAAACTTGAAGCTCCTTTATATAACTTTTAGGACGAATTCAAAGAAATAATGTTTGCCCGCAAACTTTAAAGTTGAGTTTGTATAAAAAGTGTTGGCCTAGTGGCTTTAGCGTGCGGCTCATTCCTGAGATCGTAGGTTCGATCCCCTGTGCATCAATAGACTTTCTTTCCATGTGCGCATTTAACATTCGCTCGAACGGTGAAGGAAGACATCGTTAGGAAACCAGCTTGCCTTAGACCCTAAAAGTCAACAGCGTGCGTCAGGCACAAAAGGCTGATCACCTACTTGCCTATTAGATTACCAAATGATCACGAAACAGATACATAAATCTGAGGCCCAAACAGGTTGTAGCGCCATTGATTTATTTATTTATTTTAAGTAGAAAAAGTAGTCTACAAAATAAAAAAATGTCATATCAAGCCAAATATACTTAAACTAAATAACTAAATAGCCAAAAGTCATAAAAAAGTTTGAGATGCCGATTAAGCGTCGCTCTAGACTGCTCTCAGAAGGCTTTGGGGTGTTACGCACCTTATCGTAACATTCCATACAGTGATCATTTTCTAATAATCGCGTGATCATAAGCTTCTGAATACATATAAATTCAAGTCTCAATTCCGTTACATACAACAGCCTTATATACTCGTGTCTCCTTGCCTTGTCCAAAACTTTCTTCCCAAGCTCAATAAATAAAATCGAACGCCAGACCGAAGATTTTTAACTTCTGGTAGATAGTACTGGTGATCCCTGAGCTGGTGTTTCCCTCTCTCATCGAATAAGTAGCGCAATACAGCAAGGAAATGCTGCCAGCGTTATAGGTACACAAGGTAATCTTTTAAATGTTGTTTTAATTTTCTTTTTAATAATTTTGAATTATTATTATTATTACTATGTAGGTTATAAATACTTCAAATAAATACTAGAATTGATAGATTTAAAATCTTAAGTAACCACCGGCTAGCGAGCTTCATGCATAGTTCATTAGCAAACATAGGAATTCCACCATTTAGGTCAAACCTTCAAAATAAAGTAAAAACGTTTGTTTACAAAGCCACAGATACAGATGTGCAGTCAAAACTTTCAATCCCTTTTTGCTTCGGTTTAGACGTAAATTTTGTGAGTAAATAATGTAACGAAAATTATATGATTTTCTTTTGAAAAAATTCCAACGAACTTTCGAAGATCGAGGCATTATTAAAACGAAAAATATTAGACGTTTTCAACAATAGATCTTAAATCTTCTGCCTTCGGACAATACGCGATCACTCATTGTTATTTTCGCGCGAAATTATTTACTTTCCGCTTCCCTAATTGTTAGAAAGTGAATGGAAAATTCATGTTATCTGCCAAAGCCTCGTAAAGAATCGTTCTTAATTCATTAATATACAAAAAAATACTCAAATCTTTCATCATTGTATGATTTTTTTATAATTAAAAAAAATATTGTTTTAACACACATTTATTTAAGCAAAAAAACTTACACGATTAATGATAAATTATGTAGAATCTTGACCTTAGCTATGCATAATAATAACAAAGGAAAATTTTAGTTTAGCTAGGTAGTAAAGGTAGCTACATTTTTCTCGTCTGACAAAGCAATACTGGCCTACCGAATCTATGATATCATCTGACAACATGATATCACAGACAGTAAACTGATTTATTTTGAGACCCGAGGTTTTTCCTGGTTTACGACAAACTTCTAAAATTGATAGTCAACGCGAAAAAGGTAACATAAATGTTAAAATAAAGTTAGTACAATAAAGTGAGATTCTACTTATGAAACTCCAAACTGTCAAAAATAAGCTTCGCTCACACGATAGTTAACTATATTTTTCCTTTAGTTTCATCGTAAAAAAGTAATTTCAAGAGTCTAGGGACGAGATTCTCTTACATTCAACTTTATTAAAAACTTCATACTTGGCAATGGTCCATAATATTTTAGGTATCGTTTAGAACCCTCAGTAACGACTGTGCAATGGCGCTTAATATAAATATAGTGTTCTAAATGTTTTTGATTTAATTTCTAAATGTTCAACCCTGCCGAAGCGCATTCGTAGTAAGACCCCAAGCTCCGCATTTTATCTTGAACCAAATCTTTCTCTCATAGGCTTACATATAAATACCATTCACCATTGAAGTTACGGGAACTTCAATGGTGATTTATGATTGAATATTGAGATTTCGACCCAAGCCCTTACTCTGTAAGTCTCTCTATGTACTTTAATAGCGACACCGACAGTGAGAGTGGCGGAGAGATTCTTGCCAGTTGTCCGCTCTACGCCCTTGACTTGCGAACTTGTTAATGTAAATTTAGAATCAATTTAACAACTTCTCTATTCACGTTCATAAGTGTACTTGTTTACCTATATGAATAAAGTTATTTTGAGTTTGACACTGATCACAACTGATGACTGATGACTGATGAAACTGATCACAAGCCCAATCCCCCAAGGTAGCTTCAGCGCTACGGATATGAGAGAACAACATCGATATTGCATAAGACACGTCGGGGTCAGTATCGCTGTCGGAAGTTACAGAGTAGGGAAATTGAATAAACAACATTTGGGTTTCGTTTTGAGATAACCGATTCTCTTTATAGATTACAGAGTAGCACTGCTGATTGCTGAACCATATTTCTTGTACATTTAAGCAATACTTTATAAAGAATACCAATATTACGGAATAGATCAATAAATGCATCTTTTGTACATCTTCCTCAGGCTGCCTATTTATTGTATCGCCGGGAATCAAACCCGGGTTAAACTTATACACCTATACATTATTAGGGAGGTTATTTTATGATATATCACTGATTAATTATATAATATTGTTACTGAATAATTGATTTATTTGACTATTTCACATATTTCTTATAAAACCTTTTTGCTTAAGTAGATTTTTTATTGCATTTCTTCTTACACATTAGACAGATAAATGTCGGCTCTTCCGTTGTAGTCGTTGTCGCTTGTGTCGTTGTTGAAGTGGTCGGTTTGGGCTTACAAAAGTGAAAACTGTGTGGATAAATCTCTTCGGGTTCCTCATATATGAATGGCAATTCATCGTCAGAATAGATTAACGACGATGTATCTGGAAATAAAAAAACAATTTCAAATTTCGAACGCCCAAATCTTGTCTTTGGTCTTCGCGAGAATATGTTTCTATACTGTTCCGTTCCCATATAGGGTAGCAGACACAAAACTGCATCTATTTTATTAAACCGGCAACGCACTCGCGAGCACTCTGGCATTGAGAGTGTCCATGGGCGGCGGTATCACTTAACATCAGGTGAGCCTCCTGCCCGTTTGCCCTCCGTTCTATAAAAAAAAAACATTTATTCATATATAATATATAGTCAATTCAGATCTAAGACATACAGAGTTTAGAGAGTACATTATCATCAAATAACTTATTTAGAATTAATTGCGCTTAAAGAAAACCAATAGTTGCAATATTACATATTCTTTTATGCAATATTACAAAAGTAATTTATTAAATTTCCTTAACCCCCATTTTATCTTTATTAATTGTTGGCTTACCGTCATCATAACGTCTCCGTGGTGAACAATACAGCGGGCAAACTTTATAGCAAAAGAAGAAGGGCTCTTTATCTGAAAGGAATTACCGAATTAATAACTCTTTGTGTCCATTTTATAATTAATGTCGGTGTAAGTTGAAACACCCAAAGAAAAAAATATATATAACGTATAATTCTTTTAATACTGCTAATAAAGGTGGAATTATTTTTAATAGGTGTGATAGCACGATGTTCTATAGCCTAAAGCCTTCCTCGGTGACTCTAGGGGTTACAGAATCGATGTTGTAACATTCGAGAAATACCCAATGACTACAAAAAAGCGGGTTTTAAAATATTCAAAGTCAGAAAGTTTACATACCATCAAGTAGAAAAAACGCATCAATAGATACTAAAAAGAAACACGTAGCATAAAAACTCAAAAACATTGTAAATTCTACACACAACTAACACTAACACCTTTCACTTTAAAATCACAAGTTGTATCCTACGACTATTTTATATAAACATAACCCACCTCTCTTAAGTCTAGACTTCTAGATTTACGTGGAAAATACACTCATAAGCTACAAATCGATAGACAGAAAAAAAATCAATCAAAATGTATGTTTTTCTGATACATGCCACGGTATTTGCACATATAATTTAAATATATTTAAGTTCTCTTCAATCATCAACTAAAAATTTGTTTAACTGTAATGTACATTATTGATTTATGAGTCTAGTTGTATAATCCTGTATTTAATTCTAGGCAAAATCGGAATAACATTGCTGTTTAATATTAAAAAGTGAAACATAAAATGGAAAGAAGTTACTACATCTGAAACGCACTTATTTTACACTACTTTCAATTTCATACTCATATATTTATTAATACATTTCATATGCAAATTAGCAATAAATGACTTGAGAATGTGTTCACATACATTCTCAAGTATTCTCATTATGTATAAATAATAAATGGTCTACCCAATCAGATTAGAATGCCTAACGCCAACGAACATTTTTTTTTTAGACAATTTACACCAATTGACCTAGTCCCATGCTAAGCTGGTGAAGCTTGTATTATGGGTACTAGGCAACGGATATACATACATATTATAGATAGATAGACATATAAATACATATTTAAACACACAAGACCTAAGCACAACACCAAATGCTCATCACATCGATGTTCGTCTCAGCCAGGGATCGAACCCGGGACCCATGGATTCGCAGTCAGGGGTACTAACCACTAGACCAATGAGTCGTCACATAAACATTTAATTAAAAACACTACGTTTATATGCATTTGTCGCACTCCTAAACAAGAATGCTATGGTTATATTAATACAAACCACAGCGGTTTTCTAATGTTTTATATTGTGATTATATTATATTCTTTTGTAAAATAAAGAAGAAAAAAGAAATAAAATGAAAATGTAGTATCGAGAAATAATGTCCAGTTTATTATATTTTCTTAATTAAACAGGGATTGCGGCTAAATAATTATAATAAAATTGCGTGCATAAGTTAATTCTAGAACTGGACTTTAGACCCTGTAAAACTGGTTGTAAAGAAAAATTTAACCTAAGAAATAGTAGTCATAAAATTTTTTGTACACACTGGGAATTATTTTCTAAATTAATTGAACCCGAATGAGATAAAAATTACAAAAATCAGTACATCTCGAGACCACAATCACTAAATTAAACTTTCTAAAATCTTTAATATTAAATCTCAGTCCGGAATGTGGGCTTCAATAAGGATCTCCTATTGTCTCGTGAAATGAACTTTCTTGTTCTTAAATTAATAGTTCTAAGATGACTCTTGAGAAATAATTACTTGCTCTCGACTACAGTTAATGTTTCACTATTTATGTGTCAGCAGCAAGACTTCACTTAACCCGAGGGTACTTTTTAACCTCAATGAGGTTTAAGGCTCAGTCAGATCACCGTTTTAGGGCTTACTGCCAAAACTTCTACAGAATGAGAAGTACTGCCGGATCGCTAATTGCCTTTCGCGTTCAATATAATCATGGAGAGTGTTCAGAGGAGTTGTTCGGATTAATTCCTGCAGCTGAGTTTCATCATCGGACGTCGAAGCAGAATACGAAATTCCACCCGTATCACCTCAACCGCCGTTTAACAACTGAACGTTTTTCATGGCAGTTTTTGCCGCGCACCACCACTATGTGGAACCAGCTGCCCACTGGTTAAGAAAAGAGCGTACCAATTCTTAAAAGGCCGGCAACGCACTCGCGAGCCCTCTGGCATTGAGAGTGTCCATGGGCGGCGGTATCACTTAACATCAGGTGAGCCTCCTGCCCGTTCGCCCCCTGTTCTATAAAAAAAATATATAAGCCTTTAGGCATTTTTGCCCAAGCTGCACTGATGACTTCTGGGTGATCCTTTGGAAAAGAACGGTATCACTTTTATGCAAATGGCGAGGCAGTATCCTTAGTACAATTGATGGCTGTACTCAGTCGCAAATTGTTAGGCGGTTTGCGTAGGATTGTCGGCTGTGGGAGACAAGACATATTTGTTGTTAAAATTTAGTTTTTAAGTTACTACTTACTAACTAAAATGGATTTATGTTATCTAATGGCAATACATTAATTATTATTATTATCTGGCGTCAAGTTTTTGTGGCTGTAGGTTGGACACAAAGATTCTAATTATCTAACTACAAAGTCAGCTCTTTATAACGTCATGTGTTATAACGAAAGATTTTCTATAACGTAAATTGAGTTACATTGATTTGGTTTAACCTAATACCCATACATTAATCCTTCCGTCCCTATAACGAAACTCGTCTATTACGAATAAAACGTTATAAAGAGTTTTTTCACTGTCATCAGTTTACACTGTATATTCAAAAGCTTCTTTTTATACTGAGATAATAAAATGTCTGATTGAAGTCTTTTACCGCGGGCAATCGTCATTAAATGTACAGGAGCACTATAAAAACTAACATTTATAGCTTCGTTAATTCATAATTATAATTGGAATGATCTACTTATATACCTTGCATGTATGAGCAAATTATCATAAGCCTCTAGGTAATGCACCTATGGACTATGGCCTTTTTCATTTTCCTCCAGTACAGCACTGGTAGAAGGTTGCTTGACGATGTCGTCATTCTCGGTGGGCGACCTGCGGATCCATCGGTTGTTATCCATGCGCGCATTGTCCTACCCATAGTCGCTTGCTTAACATATCCAAATAAGTCGAGTAAATTATTGTTGGTTGTAAAAAGGCTTGGTGGGTCAATATTCTTCCACAAGCCTACCATCGCTTTCGATGCGATGGCTGACTGAGGCGCCGTAGTTACCTTCATAAATCCGTGAGATTAGCTTTTAGTTTTTTTTTTACTTAAAGTTTTATAATTTTTTTATAAGGTTTGGTTATGCACTTATTGCACTTTTCTCATCATACTTATTTTTTTAGTGTTTTCCCTTACTAGGGTTGCCTGGAAAAGATCGCTAGTTAGCGATAAGGCCCCCCGTAACAGTAACATACCTTATAATTTTTATGTATTATGTTATTTGTTTAAATGTAACGAAGTGCGAATAAATAAATGAATAACATTGTACGGCCTAACTGTAAATTTAAAAATAGAACGTGCGAAATTGACGCGAAACATCGAATATTGATTTCCCAATTCGTGTCGTAATATATCTTGACTTAGTCCCTTCTGAGAGGGCACTTTCTTTTTGAGTCTCTAGGACATTATTAAGCAACGAGAGCTCTTAGGATACGCTGACTTTGAATAACTACAAAGCACTTTGCGTCGAGACGGGTAGTCATTAAATTATCGTAGGTTATACTTACGAAATGTCTTAGCACTAAATATTATTTTAAAGTGTGTTAAATTCATTAATTAATCTGTACGAGTGAAAAACTGTGTTTAAAAAACAGCTTATAACATTAACATTGATTTAGCGAAAAGTGGTCCAAAATGGGAATTAGGAAATAACAATCCAGCTTTTCTAATTACCTTTTTAGTATATGAATTGACAAACTCAAAATGGATTGTGTATACAACTTCCATACACCTTTTTTTTTAATTAAAATACATTGAAAATCTTTATACAAATAACATTTTGCATTTTCACTGTTCTCTATATTGTTATAACTTTTCTCTTATTTTATGGAGATTATAAAAATACTTATGAATTCACGGTGAAAAATCGTTCACAAGAAAAATATGAAAAGTTTAGATTGAGGAACATTTTCCTTCAAGCTGAGTTCAAAGTTTTGATAACTTCGAAGTATAGGTGCCTATCACGACGTATACAGTTAAATAAAGACTTCAATAATATATCTTACACTTGCGGTCTTGTTCTGGCTTTGCATAAAATGAACCATTCTAATGAAGAAAGGGATTTTTTGTTTATGTATATGCCATTTATAATAAAAATAGGGGTTGATCGTAGAGGGGTGAAAATTAGGGGTTGTATGTATTTTTGGATATCATAAAAAAATAAGAACAATTTTTTTTTCTAAAAATTTCAAATTTAGACTTCCCTTAACATTAAGGGGGATGAAAAATAGATGTTGTCCGATTCTCAGACATACCCAATATGCACACAAAATTTCATGAAAATCGGTATAGCCGTTTCGGAGGACTTTAACTACAAACACCGCGACACGAGAACTTTATATATTAGATATAATTTCTTCCAGCAGCAGCCAACTTTATTACAGCAGTAAACAAAATTGATTGCCTGTGGAACTCCGACCTGCGTAGTCCCGACACCTCACCACAAGCATTGGGATTATTATTTAATACAACGCACTAATAAATGCTTATCCGAATTTTCCGTTTTCACGAACAAAGGTTCATCGAATTGATCGCCATATCTCATTAATGAGCCTCTGTAACGTCAAATGAAAAACAGCTTTCGAAATTGGACGATCAAACTATAAATTCAAACTGTTCAAAGCCAAACTTTATTCATCTGTGACAGTTTATTTAAATTCGTTGGACGCAAATATTCCTGATTTTTTCTCTGTATTGGGAATACTTTATTTATTCGTGCTTTGACAAATAATAAATTAAGCTTTATTCGGTTCTACTAATTTCTTTGAAAAATTAATCTGACAATATAGTAGGTATAATAACAAAAATTATAAAAGGTCTTTTTATTTCTTGCAAACAAACTAAGTAAACTTAATCCAAAAAAAAATTTTTTTATTATTTTGCAAGAACCCTTCCGCAGGTGAAGACCTCCTCCAAGGATCTCCAGGCATCTTCAGTTCTTGGGCGATTTGCATTCAGCTCCAGCTAGCGGTTTTAGTAATGTCATCCGGCTAGCTCGTGTGAGATCTTCCTCTGTTTCGTTTGTTTATGATACCTAACAAAATTTAGATTATAGAATTCTTCATAATCTTGTTGAATAAGAGTTAGTTGGTGTATAAATTAATAATACAAAATTATCTAATATACACTTTAAAAATATCAATAATTAATCTAAACTCTACTAAACATATTTTTGACTTTAAAATACCTCTTACGAAATCACCGCAAAGCTTCATATTATCCAATTGTGGAGCCATTTAATCAAGTTCCGTAGTTCATAACTAGATGGCGCTGATTTAAAAATAGATATAATCAAGAAAGAATTTCTTTTCTTTTTTGTATTATTAGTAACAGAGGGCATTACTACGTATATGTTTAATATGTATTTCTTTCAAAGTGTTTGCAGATATATATACATTACATATATTAATTATTTTTTTTGTATAAATTTTGTTTATATTGTTTATAAAAAATAAATTAAATAAAATATGTTTATTATGGAACATAAGATACATGTATCACTTATTCCACGTCATTAAATTTGAAGGCATCCCTACTCATCGGCAAAGAAGACAGAGGGTGTAGGCCGAGAGAAAAAGCCGGCGTATAAAAAACTCTCGGTACTCTTTTAAAACGGCCTATCTTAGTTTTATTTATTTAAACAATGAATTATTAAGTCAGGGTGGTGAAAATAGAAAAAAAAAGAAGAAGAAAACGTTCTTAGTTGCGTTCGATTGTGATTAGATCAATGGATGTAATGTCATATCATGTCGCACGTATTGGTTCAGACTTCAGATAAGCTCTTGACCGAATAGAATCAAACGGATCGTAAAATCGTTGCGTCTTTAAATTCTTTTCCTCCTTTATCTGCTATTCAGGAAATGCTAAACTATTTGTACGGTACTAAAGTTCAACGAGTTGACATCGATTTTTTCAGTTGTCTATGAAAGTTCTCCGAAGACATTTCAATTCACTCTTTATACGCTCCACAGTTCTCAGGAATACTGCATGCGTAGCTTTTAATTATTTGTCCTACTACAAATGTCTATTGTCTTTTAATACTAGTCTCTATTTATCTATACTAGTCTACACTTGTCCACACACACACAGATACTGATATAATACAGAAGTAAATTGCTTGTTCCTTGTGTGAAACAAAATAACATTTCGGATTCTTTCACCTTAAAGCTATATGTAAAAAGATATTTAAAAAATGGCGAAGAGTTTCTTACCAGTTCTCATCCGTTATACCTCCTTGATTTGAGAACTTCGTAATCGCATATTAGAGGCATTTGTTTCTTAATGACGTTCGTATCTGTATATTATATTAATAATTTTTATCGAATACTAGCTGACCCCGCGAACTTCGCTTCGTCTTCATATGTTTTACTTAGCCTACCTTTTTAGTACGCACTTAGCTACCATTCCAACATATGAAATATTTTGCTATGCTATATGTTTGCTTATCCAAAAGTACTAAATAAAACTATTTTTTTTTAAATAGATATTTTTCCAATTTTTCTCTCCATGACAAACCTTAAAGTTCAAAGGATATATTCTAAAAAAATACCCGAATTGGACCTGCCGTCTTCAACTTAGCAATATATTTTGAGAATTTTTATTTATATATCCCGAAGCAAGAGATACTTTCACAGGAAAATTTGTATAACAAAATCTACATTCTAAATTTATTAAAAAAGTCGGTAAAATTAAGAATTTGTAACCTCAAATTGAAAGGATATCATTTATAAAATAAATTTTAAATAGTCAAAATTCATAAAATTACAAATTCATGCCTTTGGCGAATTTATAAGGTCTATTTTATTATCTGTGCATACTAATCGTCCATAAAAGACACACAGAAATAATACCTCCAGGGACAGTCTTTTATTTTCCCGTTCCTAGAAACATGTTTCAATGAGTTCCAACAAGAAAGCGCAAAACGAAATTAGAGCTCAATACGAGTCAGCAAATTCATTTCTCGAGCAATATTCAAGCTAGAATCTGAGTTTCAGGACAGTCGTTTGCGTCCTGAAATCGAATGTATGCAAACTTGTTACTATGAAACTGACGCTACATCTACTCCGATTATGTGAGGAATGGCTTACTGAGCTGTCCCGACTGCTCCCACCGTATAAACAAAAAACGACTCTAATCCCATGTGATTAGGACGGATTTCGATCGAACAACACAAAGCCAAGTTTCAGTGTTTCAAAGCCTGAAACATTTCCTTTGTAATGAAATCGTTGAAACTCCACGTTACTTTCAAAGTAATTTTACGTACGAATTGAGCTAATTGTAAAGTTTATTAATGCACTTTTTGAGTACTTATTCCTTATTTATAAGTTAATAATGTTAATCTTTGTTTCCTGGTAATTAAGTTTTGCGTCTGCTTAAACTTTGCTTTGCAATAGAGCTTATAGAATACCTACCTCTTTGCTTTCTTTGTCTTTGAAAGTATTCTTACATCCTATTATTGTTTGCGTAGGTACTTGAAGATGACAATAACAACGTCGTTAGTCTGTTAATGCGGCTTTCGACTGAAAACGCGATACGATAGTTATGTACTATGTACTCGCCGGTGAAGTACATAAGCCTAGGTACAAAGCCGTCAGCTCGTTTTCCGTACATAAGCCTGCGTATTGATTTTTACAATTTACGCAGATACCTATTGCCTTACAAACGAATGTACAAAACAATGAACTATGTATATATCATAGTTATGTTTTATTTTGTTGCTAATCAGCACCGCCCTAACTTAATCCGGGCATGCGTGTTTAGCCGGCAGCCTAGGTAGAGCGATGTTTTGTTTACATAGTATCTAACAGGTAGCTCGTATCTAATTACTCAATGTCGGCACCTTGAGACGGGAGGAATTCACCTGAGCGCGGCGCCGGCAGATGCGTCGCAGCTGCCGTCCGGGCCACTCATCCCCGCCCCGCTGCGGTCCGCGCAATCGCGGCTAACAGTTTTATTTCCCCGAATAAACTTTATCAAACAAAGCGTGCATTCCCCGCTCCCTGCATCTGCTCACCCAGCTGTTTCGCTTGCAGCTGCCCTCGGTGTCTCGCTCGCTCTGCCGCGCACCCCGCTCCGCGCAAGGGAGATAACTGATATCCGCTGTAATCGCATCGAGACCCTTCAACTCCCTGCACGGCCCATTCGCAGTTCGCATCCCGACGCCGGCGGGCTTACTGCAAGTGATTATGACGAGTAAACGAAAGCGTGATTGCGAAAATGATTCCGAAAGGCTAGCGAAAAGGCAGCGGCGCCGCAAGCGATCCCGCAGTGAACCACTAATTAGCGACCCGCAAACAGCTGAAAAGCGGCAGGCTTTGAAGCGCCTTTTTGGTCGGATATGTTCAGTGGAGATGGAAAACGATCATGTTTCGGACGAGTCGGGTGATGAGCACAACTTCGATGACCGCGAAGTCTTCGGTGACGAGAACGAGGATCCACTGCTTGATTCCGTGCCCGTGAACATGGACCCGGAGCAGCTTGGGTTCCTGGTGTGCGCTCAGGAGACGCTGCGGTTCCTCCACGGGCGAGGGATCCCAACTGAACATCCAGTGTTCGCCCGGCTGCGCTCGCGTCTTCTTCGCGGAATCGGTGAAATGGCTGTTGCCTGAGTCCTACTCGGCCCAGAGCCCTCCCAAACCTAAACTTCCGAACACTTATAATTTCTGTGCTTCAAGTGTCGATGGTGTATTCTTCCTACAAAGTACTGTTTCCTCTTCCGGGCTCTGGAAAGTGTTGTGTCTTGATGTAAGGTTTATAATTGTGTAACGAAGCAACAGGTGGCCCAACAGGGCGTCTAGTCACTATCTAGTCAATGTTTACGAATTATATTTGTTAAAAAAGCTTTATTATCATTCGAATAAATTCGTCCACTGTAAGCGTTTTATTATTTTCCTCCTTCATTTAAACTTCGATATATCGATAGCTTAAAAGAAAACAAATGAAATACACTTAATTAATAATTTTAATTAAGGCTTTTGCGATATAATTTAGCAGGTCCTATTTTTTATTTTTAACATGTTGAGGTCCGCTCTTTGTTTCAACAATTTTATATATCAAAAATTTCAATCCCATTATTAATCTATATATAATAAATAATCTAAGTAAAAATGGTAGAAATTCTTACACAAAAAATGTTTTCCATGTAGTATTAAATATGCATAATGTTTTGGATTGAGATCATATAAATCGAATTTATTTTTCTTATTTATCTGTTCATACTTTGTCCCCTAAATTATTTTATCTTTCCCACGCACTATGTTTGGGGTCAATTTCTTTGTTCAAAGGGAGTTTTTCGCTAGGAATGGGGGACAGTTGCTTAATACCAACTTTATACGCATTGGCAAAGTTATATGATATGGCGAACATGTATTTATACAATTTATCTGATTAGGTAATAGTTAAAAAATATACTGTTTACAAGTTTTGCTTAACAATGCATGAACAATTAGGTTAATTACATTTTTTTTAAGAATTCTTATACATTTAATTAAAGCATTTCCGTTAAGTTATAATTGTTAATTGTTTCAAGTGTATATAATAGAAAAGTAATCTAAGTTGACCTATATATACATACATAAGATACAACCATTAGGACATATCAATAATTAACTAATAATAAATAATACACAGTTCAATTTGATTTTAGCATAATCCCTAAAGTGAGAACTTTATTGAACCTTCCAAAAATACATGGTAACTTAGGTTGAGTCTATTAAATCACAGACTGGCAGTGAAATGTGAAATCTCAGTGAGAATTCCCAATTTACACGTAATAGACATACGGAGTGAGAACTTAAATGATACCTTTTTAGAATTCGAATTTAAAATTCTTTGTCGTCTATATTTCGTATGTACAATAGTCTGTTTTTAAAATACTGGTTAGAATTCTAAATTTAAAATATTTGATTTTTATTTTACGTATGCACAATAGGTATATTTTCAAATTACTGGTGAGAATTCGAAATTAAAATTAATTGTCATTTATTTTCCGTATCCACAGTAGATAACTATTATTTACATACTGGTTAGAATTTTAAATTTAAATATTTGACATTTATTCTTCGTTTGCAAAATACTGGTTAGAATTCGAAATTTAAATTTTCTATCTTTACTTTTATAAAGATAGATTTTTTTTTGTTTAATTAAAGTTTTGTATCAAATAATAATATCTAATAAAACATATAACTTTATCTAATCCCATAAAATAGTATAACCTATTAAAAGTCAATTACTTAAGTGTTATATGAAAAAGATTAGCATGAAGCTTGTTATATATAAATTAAGTCATTTAAACTATGTATTTAAACGTGAAGAGATAAAAAAAACGTTATACATAATAAATTTATTGATATTAAAACTAATACATTGTGCTGTGATATCTTTGGTAAAAACATTGCTCTAATAAACATGAAAGTACCCAATTTTAGACTAAAAAATACACTGTAAGTCTTCAAATTTCAAAAACAGTTTATGCTAAGTCTCATTTCTGAACCACGCCCTTAATCATTAAATTCGAAGATTCGAATTTTAAAATTTCAGGTTTCGAAAAATGGTAACCATGGTAACAGACATGGCTATCTTTGGTGTATTTAAATAAATAATATGTTGGCTAGCCTATAACAATATGACTGGCCTATTACCTTACCTAATATATAAGACTGATAAAAAACAATAATAATTATAAGTGAGTATTTATTACAAGTTTGTGCATTATTAAATATTACTACAAATTCTCGGCTACAATATTCTAACACCGCGAAGGTACAGTCGGTCTTTAAACATAAACACAGGTTTTTTACTGCTCTTGTTTCAGTTTAATCAGTCGTTTATTAATATTTTCGGCTCTTTGACATTAATCTGCTATGGGAGATAATTTAATGAACCACTCTGCGTATGACATTAAGATCTTTAAACATTCAATATGACTCGATGAATCACATGTTACATTATATGATTACAAGTATAAATAATCCTTAATCTAATTATGTTAATTTTATTCATCATTATTCTTTGGTATAATAAATAATATTCATTCTATCTATGAAAAATTACCTAAATCACAAATTTAATTAACTAGTATCAGGCGATATTTTTTCCTATAAGATTTCATATATAATCTTATATAATTCTTCGATGACATTGATTGATATTATAAATACAGTCTATGGAATAAGTCTATCAAAAACGTATTCGAAAATACAACAACCAAATTAAGATATATTAATTTTTACCCTTTTAAAAACAGTAGTTTATTAAACAGTATGTAATTATTTCGTACGCCATAATGATCAAGAAAGTTCTTGATTACTTCTATCATTATAAGTAATATTACTTCCCCTGTAAACGTATTCAATAAGCAATCTATTTAGTTCCTCGAGAGACTGTCCGTCCTGCACTTTGCTAAAAAGCATCGCAGACAATGCTTTGTGAAGGCTGTGAGCCGTCATCTTTGTCTTCAAAACTTCCCCTTTAGATGCTTCCGATGGCTCCGGAATCATACTGAAAGATAAACTTAGTTTACTGCAAAGTTTTGTAATTAACTGGTTCGTTCATAGTAATTTGAACTAGCGAAAGCTATCATTCTAACTTATAGTAGAACTGAGGTACTAATTGCAACTGCTCCGACAACAATAATTTAATTTATGAAAACAAAATTATTATGGGATTTTGTTCCGTTTTAAATCATAATTCCTTTTTTAAATCATAATTCCTTTTTCGACCTTTGCCCAGCGATTTAGTCTTTGAAACCGTTTCCGATATTATGTATTTTAGATGTTACTGTGATATTATTCGGTGTAATCGAGTTAGTTTCTACAAATGCCTTGTCTATTATAGGCTTATAAATATAATCTGTGAAACAGACTTCAGGTAGATTAACAAATTTTAAATCAAACGTAACATTATTTGGATAATTCGACGTTTCGAATACTGTTTACTGTACAGCAATCGGGAATAGCTGGGCTCTGTAAATTCAAGTTTATATCTGTCAAATATTTCCTTTAAAGTATTTTCAATACTCATAGTAATTTAGATTTAAAGCTCAATAGTGTATAGGAGATTAAAAATCATTCAACCAAATATATCATTTCCAATATTTCGTATGAAATGAGGTCGACAATCCAAGTCTATACAATGCACCATTTTATTTCGACCCTTTAGCAAAATGTTTATATTTCAATAATTCCAGGAATTGGCGAAACAGATATTTGTTTCGGTTACCTTGTTTTATACAGCTTTAAAGCTCCATTGATTTTTCACCATGTATTGACGAAGGAAGCAAGATAGGTGCTTTTGTAGTTTAATAATATGGATTCTAAAAATAGTATGCTCAGTAGTTAGTACCTTAGTTTAAGTTATAGTATTGTAGAAAATTATGTCAAAATAATATGAGCCATAATTATTGTATAGACTAGATTTAAATTCATGTAAAGTCGCACTCTTTTTTTGTGAACTTTATTGTAAGAAAAAAATAAAAATAAATAGTATGCAATCAAAATCAATAAAATATATTGAACAATTATTGGGTTCAAAATTAGTGTCAACTCCTAAAGATCCACTATTCAATTTATATTAAGAAAGATTTAATTTAACTTTAAAGTTCGACCTGACCATAGCCCCAAATATTTAATTAGCATATTATGTTAATGTGTTACAAATTGTAAGAACAACGTTTTTTAACGATAAGTATTCTAAAAAAAAATGCAACATATATAAAGTAAAACTTAGATAGAATCTTCGTTTCATAACGTTCACAATCGTCAGAAGGCTTTTTGCTTAAACTCCCCTTACTTCCAACTCGAACTGCCGTCCAACTTACTTAACGAAATAGGCATCTAGTCGGACAAGGAGTTAAATATTGAAGTTATACTTCTTTAGGCGCGTTATGAAAAATTGGTGAGAGTGAAATTTTACGATGCGCGCGCACCGTGACACAAAATTAACAAAATGAAGTTGCCCACGGAAGATGCTACGGCATTGGACATAATTTAACAACATTCGAATAATAATAGAATTTATGTTACACTTAAATGTAAGGGAATAATAATAATAAATATTTAATTTTTCAAATGTAAACTGAACTTTATTGACTATAATAATATTTAGTTCTAATTAATTATTTGCAATGCAATCAAAAACTATTTTAATAATGCCAAAGAAGTATAACTTCTTACGCGCGTACATAAGTACACGTACCCTTTTTTAGTTATATTAATAATAATAATAATCTGTTTAATTTCCAATCATCGTAAAAAAATGTATATACAGCTTAGATTTTTTTACATTGTAATTTTTTTCTTATTAATCTATTACTGTATCCTAGCTAACTTCAGTACCGTCAATCGGAACCCCTTTACGGGTAACGTAACGACATCACCCAGCTTTTGCCACCTAATCTGTGGCTTTTTCTTTCTCTATTAGCTTCCTGCTACCGCTTCTACCTTTTTGGGGTGCAGTCTTATCAATCTGTTAATAACTCAGCAAGGCACCCAGGAAGGGAAGTCATCACATGGCCCCATGGCCACCTATTTTAGTGGGTTTTTTCCGGCCTTTAAGAGAGGAATATTCTCTTTTTTATACATTGTCGTATTAAAGTACCTCCCAGGGAAGACCCGACAAGGAGTTCGATAGTTCGCAAAAGAAAATTTCTTGTCTTTTATCAGAATTAAGCCGCGCTAATAACATTTTTTTATGCTACTAACGAATAAACACAAAAACGTTAATTTGCATACAAATCAAGTGCGAAAGCTATTATGCAAAAACACATTAAATTTATTTACGTAATCCTAAATACAATCTGTCTGTGCACCATAAAGGAACTAATAGAGCTTCAGACTTTTCCTTTGATGCAAAGTTACTCTAAACTCTATCTCATTAATGTAATTTATGAAACGTTTCAGTGAAGTTTGAATAAAACATTACATCTTATATATCCCTACACACAATTATGTCAACATTTATTTATCATCTTTGAGCAAATGTCCACCTTTTAGGTTTCCTCTATTGCTAATGGTTTGATAAGAATCAGGAGCAAACAGCTGTCTCATTAATATATACATATAATATGCCATAAGCAATAGAGGAAACCTAAAAGATAAATATTTGCTTCTTATATGTATTATACATAACCTGACAAACGTATGGCCACAATTCCAATGATGTTAAGTCACATGTGCCTAATGGAGGGCACGTCTGTCCAGGAGATGCCTATTCAACCGCCGCTTGACTGAACCCATATTATGCTGCGTAGGGAAAATAGAAGGGGGCTGCTATTTTTATAAGGAATGAAGAACCAAATCGTGTAGTCCAGCACCTGGGGTTGTCGACACTCCAGCGTGCTTCTAGATGTGAGTTCTTTGAAAGGGGATGAAAGAAAATGATTTAGTATTTCCACGGAGCATTCTCCGGAGTGCAATCTATAGAAGACTGAAAGGTAGGCAACTGAACGGCGATGATAAATGATTTATTTCTGTAAGTAGGTTTTTACAAACACTTTTACACGTCAAACATATATTTTTTTTAAACTAGATGAGATCGACGTTTCCTATCTGACTACTCTGAGAAGAAACGTTGATGGTCAAGACTCAAGAGTTGAGATTCCTTATTCTCGCTTAGACTCTGACGACATTTGGCAGCACATGCCCAGGGATGACTGTGGTACACATGACTGAACTAGAGCTTGATAAAGATGAAGAAGCTGTTCCGGCGTGAAGAACTGTCGGACTTAGGGAGGGAATAAAACGCCCAAATATATGAGTTCGGCCGACAAGGTAACGCCAAGCAACTCAAGACGGTCAGTTTTTTACAAAGAAAGATCCCGGAAAGTTGGGCTAAATTCAAAAGCACTCTTTTTGAAACTCCTAAGACAAGGCTGCGTTTAATTTTTGTTTAATTGGTGTAGGTATGTTTGTAAAGATATGCATGTCCGCGTATCTACTCAGCCAAAGCCGCAGCAATGCCTGTGTTTTTGACTTGAAGAAGCAGGAACATGTGCAATACAATAACCCTTTTATTGATAAAAACTAAATCAGTTCAATTCTACTCTTACGACAAAAGTAGACACTCTTACATAATAAGTAATTATCTTGCTTTTAATTACTAAATCTATGTGCAAAGTATCTACTAATACATAAAGACGTACAAAGCAGAAAACTTTTTGTAATCCACATCCATCTGATGAAACAATTAATAATTCCATTAAAAATCGCGTATCTCCGTAAAATAAAGGGAAACATTTCGTCCAAAAAGCGGATCTTTTTGAGAGCTATTTACGTCAATAATCAATAAGTGTATTCCTGGAAAACTTCCCGATCGGATGTGCTGTTATTGGACAGGGTTTTTCATTCTATGTTTCACGTACGGCTTTATGAAAACTTTGAGCTGTCCCTTGTAACTATGTAATTCAGTTTTATTCCGTCTCAAAAGCTTGCAAATGATGAAGGAATGAAGAGCATGCGACCCAAGGTTGCTTCTGATGATATATGTATTTGGCAATAATTCTTAAAACATACAGAGACTATAATAGTCTAATTTAAGCGCTAAGCATTGCCGACGTTTGTCTGGAAATGATCTGATTCAATAATCAACAGTCAATCAAGCGATACACAGTAATGTAAAACACGATACTAGACAAACAATTACAACAGAAACAAAAACAAAAGAAAAAAATGGAGTGTGCATTATTAAATGGGCCTCGGCACTCGCAGTGAACAGCTGCGCGGACTGACAGTGTGACCACAGCGATGATTTTTAGCGAGCCCAGACTACACGAAAAGGAAATTTAATCCATACGAACTCATAATCGATATAACAGGAACTGAACACGTAATTGTAAAGTTGAGTAGGTAGAAAAAGTGTTGGCCTAGTGGCTTCAGCGTGCGACTCTCTTACCTGAGGTCGTAGGTTCGATCCCCGGCTGTGCACCAATGGACTTTCTTTCTATGTGCGCATTTAACATTTGCTCGAACGGTGAAGAAAAACATCGTGAGGAAACCGACATGTCTTAGACCCAAAAGTTCGACGGTGTTTCAGGCAATAGAGGCTAATTGCCTTGCCTATTAGATTTAAAAATGATCATGAAACAGATTCAGAAATCTGAGGCCAAGACCTAAAGAGGTTATAGCGCCACTGATTTATTTTTTTATTTAACACGTAATGTATGAATTACTTCTAACACAAGTTACACTAAGGGTAAGTTCAGAGCCGCAATTTATCGTGAACATTACTCGTAGGTATGTCAAAACAAACGGGAGTCGTATTTAGCGCTGAATCACGACTCTAAATCATATCGAGTATCAAATAAATAATTATATTAGTAAAATATTAAATACAACTTTTTAAATTTATATTTTAATACTAATAATATAAATAAGACGTTGGTTACTTACACCAAAGATAATGTAGATCAGATTAAGGTATTATCCAATAATTGTATACCTCCACCTTCACTTGTTTTTCGATATCAATCAATCAAATATGTCAATTCTGTGACGTGACACAGTAAGACAAGAATGTACAAGAAATACGTTACTTTTGTCCAACTAACAGCAGGTACGAGTAGAACAGCTTTATCTTTACCCGGCCGATTTTTCATTCTTTTGACAATACTATGTCACATTGCATATATCAAATATATATGTAATTTCCCTTAAAGCCAAATGAGTGCTTTACGTCAATCTTCACGTTAAGTGCTTTAATTAATCAATTGATCTCAATTATGGACCGACATGCTTTAAGCAGATATGTGTTTAATGTATATATAAATTATGTTTGTGAACGTAATTTCAGTTTTAATTATCATAATTGAAATTCTATTGTTAAAATTTAATATGAATCAACAACCAAATTACTATTAAACATTTATACAGTGACACGCTACACTTAAAAGGTAAAAGTTGTCATATTGTCTTTATAGTCTAGTCGACAAGTTGAAAATGGAACAAAATAGAGATACTGCTCTTAAAATTATGTGCGATAGCTCATTGGATCCGGAATGACGTCTAGAAAAATGTGCTAAAAGCGTGTATTAGCACATAAAAAATTGCAAAAGTTATAGACAATTAAAGATGAAAAATAAATGGCATTTAGTTTTTTGCCAATATTTAATAAAGTATTAATATTTAAGAAATTTCAAATAAAGATTCTGAAAGAGGAGGAAATTTCCAATAAAAAACTCCCGGAACTCTATCTCCATTATTTATAATTTTAATTTAACGCTGAAAATAGGTCTGCGGGTGAAATTTTTAGGATTCGCGCGTGGCGTCAAAAGCGACTACGGCACATTAATTAATTTATTTAAGGTATTGAATATTTTTTTTTAAATTTGAAAAAATTATGGTGTGTTGTGAACACTAAAATTAATTTATTCCCGTTGAAAATTTTACTTAAAGTTAATTTTTCAACAAGTTAAATAATAGTTAACTAACGAAATTTTCTCGAACGACCGTCTTAATTGTAAGTGAAAAAAAATGTTGAAATAATGGTCGTAAAAATATTTCGCTTCGTAGAGCCTTTCTTACATACATACTTAACAAGATCATGCCATAAAAGTTAAAAAAATATTTATACTTTGTTTATTAAAACTTTATTACATTAAAAATTTTATGATTTTTAAAAAAAAATTTTTCCTTAATAACAATTTTTAATTGTTTATAATCGTTTTTTTTAATTTCCTATTGTTTAAATAATTAGTTAAGAAATTTATTTTTTTCTAAAAATCATAATTCACAGTCTTCTATAAAGTAACAGAATTTTTTTTTAATCAACAATTCTATTGTTTATTAACTTACCAATTTGTTATAAACAAATATTCAACTTTTTTTTATGTTTTTTCTAAAACTTCTAAAATTAACAAAAACAACCATATATAACAAAGTATAGAAAATTTTTTTTTGTAAATTTTTTGATTATCATGAATATTACTTTTATTTAAAAATATTTTTACTTCTTTAATTGTCTATAACTTTTGCAATTTTCTATGTGCTAATACACGCTTTAAGCACATTTTTCTAGACGTAATTCCGGATCCAATGAGCTATCGCACATAATTTTAAGAGCAGTATCTCTATTTTGTTCCATTTTAAACTTGTCGACTAGACTATTAGAAAACATCCAGATCAGTTTTAAAACAAAGAAATTATGCGTGGACTCACTTTAAACTTCGAATTATCACAAAATCTACCAATCATAAATAATCAGCTGTCAGTGTCACAGCCGAGGTTTTACGCTAAGACTCTTCTATGTCAAAATGCATTAAATCAGCGAGTCATAACGGTTACTTTGATCTGATTACCATAACATATATGGTACTAGCTGATCCGGCAAACGCCGTTTTGCCATGTCATTATATCATTTATGGTTATTGTGCCTCACTCGACATAGATAGGTATAGTGTGTCGCGGACTTTTTTGTAGATATTTATAAGTTCTACAATTACTTAGAATGGTTTTACAAATTTTATGGTTCTATCTTTAATAGTTTAGGCAGCGTACGCAAAATAAGTAACCTTTTTGGTTGATTTTTTACACCTTGTGTCCGAAAAACCCTAATATAGCCTATATTACTCGTGGATAATGTAGCTTTCGAATGGTGAAAGAATTTTTAAAATCGGTCCACTAGTTTATGAGCCTATTCATTACAATCAAACAAACAAACAAAGTTTTCCTCTTTATAATATTAGTGTAGATATAACGGTTTCGTAAATAGAAAATCAGTGTCGCTAAAACCTTTTAAGTCTGGGCCTCAGATTTCTGTATTGTCATGATCATTTGTAAATATAATACTATTATAAGGTGACCAAGTATACTCATTACTGAGTTTTGTACTTGTTTTTCGCAAATCGTACTCTCTTAAAATCCTGTACTCTGAAAGTATTTACTTGTATAATTTTAGTTGTCCAGGCACTAATGCTGCTATTGAAAGGGTTTTTTCACTAGGGAATGATTATTGGAGCAGTGAGAAATCGCAACTTTCCGCAAAAACATTATCTGCCGTCTTAACAGTCAAATTTAATATGCAAAATGAAAGTTGTTCGGATGTAGCTACATTATTATACGAAAATCCTCGTATAGAAAAAAAAATCCACTCCGAAAAAAAATGTGTTTTAAAAGAAAATAAAGTTTTTATCGTTTTTTCTTATTTTTTTTCACCCATGAAATACTTACAAAGTGTACTCTTTTTGAACAAAATAGTTAATAATAGGCAAGTAGGTAATCAGCCACCTGTGCCTGACACAGGTGGCTGATTATCGACCGTCGACTTTTTGGTCTATCGCAAGCCGGCAACCTACAACCTCGGGTATGACAATCGCATGTTAAATATAGATAAACCCTAATGGAGCCAGGATTCAAAAGTTCGATTTTACTAGCACTGCGTCAATCCAAATATCTAAAGCAGACAGAGTTTTATATACAGTAAAGCAATATGGCCGCTAATGAAATATGTACCTATGTTTTATATAACCACGTTTCGCTTAATTATACGAACAGTAAATTGAACTGTGATGTCGAATCAGCACTTTTGTATTTAAAATTGAATTTTGCTGTGCAAATGACGTGCTATTAGTTTTTGGTAATCTGGTACTTATATATATCCCGGGAAGTTCGTTTATTGATTGGTTGCCATGTTTTAGAATCGAAATATGACTACAAACTAATTCAAAATGTGGTAATTATGACATCCGAGATGGGCTAAACATTACTACGACTAGGTATCATTGATATTTTCTTTTCATACATTGATTTTAGACATTAAACATGGCAAAGCCAACCAGAGACTTCTTCACCACGTGAATATACAGGCGGATGGGAGTTAGGGAGTGTTCAAGTATAACGTAACGAATTTTGGGGGGGGGTCCTTTTGTAAAACGTTACGATACATGGCGGGGATTGAATTACGCGTAATTGTTAATATGATTTTCAACTTTCCAGTACTTTACCCCATATAATGGTAACTTTTAGGTATAAAGAGTCACTAGGTGGCCACGAAACGTTTTATTATACCTACTTGGGTACAGAAAAACGTTACGGTGCGTTACATGGGGGGGGGGGGTCCATAATCTCCATAAATTGCGTGACGTAATACTTGAACGCTCCCTTAGTACTCAGTGGCGTAACAGGGAGGGCTGGCAAAATGCCACGGGCCCCCGACCCAAGAGGGCCCCTGTCCAAGATGTATTATGTTCTATGGATGAATGTAATCTGCATTGGGCTAGCGTGGGGACTACATACCAATCCCTATCGCCTAAGAGCGGAAGCCTATGGCCCTTAGTTGGACATATACAACGTGTAATTGAGTACGCCGGAAATCTCGAAGTTTATTAAAATTAAACTGAGTACAAAGTGACGATTTTTATCGAACCATCAAGAGAATTCGCCACGGGCCCCAGATGGTATAGTTACGCCACTGCCTAGGCAGTGGAGTCTACCCTCAAAATTACTAATTAGTGTAGTTTTAGCAACTATTAGAACAACGTTAATAAATCGGAAAAGTGCTAGTCAACACTGATTATGTCTATAAGACAGTTTTGTAATGATACTAGTCAGTGGACTACTAAACAAAGTAGAAAGCATTAGTTTATATAAGACTCTAACCGTTTATCAGATAGATATTGGCTAGAGAAAAATCCGTTGACAAGTCTTGTTATCAGCAGTGCAAGAGCAGTGTTGTCCTAGTGGCTTCAGCGTGCGTCTCTCATACCTGAGGTCGTAGGTTCGATCCCCGGCTGTACACCAATGGACTTTCTTTCTATGTGCGCATTTATCATTTGCTCGAACGGTGAAGTAAAACATCGTGAGGAACCCGACATGTCTTAGAACCAAAACGTCGTCGACGGCGTGTGTCAGGCACTGGAGGCTGATCAACTTGCCTATTAGATTTAAAAATGATCATGAAACAGATTCAGAAATCTGAGGACGAGACCTAAAGAGGTTGTAGCACCACTGATTTTTTTAAGTCTTGTTATTTGTGCCCGAAATACCCAATGATTAGGTCTTAAACAGTTCAAACAGCTTGTGTTATTTTTGTTCAAAGAAGTACGGAATTGATAATCACTCTATCGGTTAACAATGTGGAATAATAAAATCACACAAAATTCCAGATGAAAATCACATATATAACACAAAGATATATAGATAGTAACTAATAGGTGTAGGTATATATTGAGCAAATACTAATGTTGAATTTCATACGTATGAAAAGATTTATATAAAAAAACAGTTGTCAGTGAGCCAGTCAGTTTCAGCTTAATTAATTTATATAAGGGCGTGCCAATGCAAGGCTGAACTAATTCATATTATTACACAACACTTCATAATTAACAAGCGACGATATAAAATATTATACATGGTCGCGTGGCAATACGATAACAAAACATATAAATAGTCAATCAAATGCCCGATAAACTGTTTCCCGATAATACCGAATTCGCGTATAACCTCACGGAAGCACTGACGTAAAGAAACCTGTCAAACACATTGTATGCACCAAATAAAAAACGCACCTGTTGGTTCCACCCCTCGTCTTAAGCCTTAGAAACACCTTAACTTTCACAGAACAAACTCTTCGAAGTTATTCGTAAAGGAACTGTCGACCAAATGCCATGAACGACCAGTCACACTCATTCATCGCCCTATTAAATTACAATTTACAGAATAATAATCCTTGTCCTCTATAAAATAGAGTTCAAAATCTTTTATTGTATTATGTATAGGGGCGCATCTGTTGAGTTCTATTTGTGATTTACCCTAACATGTGGTAGGGTCTATTCGATTTTTAAAGGAACAACGTTATACAGTTAAAAAAAATATGAATGGCGAATATTGTGTATTACGTGATAGTGTTGCTAAAACTAATTTTACAATTACGAATTTTAATACTGTTAATAAACCCAAGAATCTTCATTAGAACACTATCACATTTATTTCTATCAAATTCCTGATAATATACACGCTCTAATAAACGTGGAGGAAAGATAATATGTCTAAAATAAGGTAGACACTATTAAGAATGTGTAATCGACAAAATAGTTATTATGAATACATTTATGTGCCTGAGTAAACATTTACCTACACCTTATCAAATAGTTTCACTTTAAACTAAGTTAACTGCTTACATTATTCCAAACCTGTATAGTAGCTTCAAAACAGTATATACTTAAATAAACAACTTAATAATTAGTACAATTCAATACCCGCCGATCTTTATTTGCTACCGTATAGATGGCGCACCATGCCTAAGAAAGTAATAATTTTATGTCTGAAAATAATTTATATCGAACCATTCCTTAGATTAACGCATCAAAAAACCAACTTTCTAATACAATATGTATTAAATAGAGTACAGTTGGGCTTAAATTAAATTCAATAAGATTAAAATATAGAACAGACCTTCATACAACGAACTTTAATATAAAAGCTGTATTTAGAATTACTAAGTTATAAATATAGTGCTCTTATATTTTTACTTTCAGATGCACTACTGAATGAATTTATTTAACTGAGTATTTTCAGTTAAAGCAACGATTCTGCAGTACTCGTACAGTCCTTTTTTAATGCAATTAATATAAAAATGACTAACAAAATATTGCTAGGAAAACTGACTGTCATTTTAATATTATGTACGAGAAAGAGAAAGAAAAGCAAGAAGAAAAGAAAGAGTTCTTTTTAGAGCAAGCGTGTGTTATTTTAATTTTAACAAATCATTACCTAAAGTTCTTATTAAAACTAACGATGCCTTATGGGACAATTCGACATGTTCTAATATAACACTACAGTAGTGGTAGGGCGGGGCTAGTTGAGCAATTTTTCACTTGATTGGAAATAGCTCCTCAATGATAAGTCTCAATGAGTTGTTATACGTCCTGATGGATTAGAAATTTATCCCTTAACAAAAGACGTGTCTATAGTATTTTTTGTAACAAGTCCAATATAATAGCTACAGATGTTTAAATGCAGAAAATCAAGTATGCTCAATCTACCCCATGGGTGAGGTAACTTGAGCAACGGTATGGGGCAAGTTGAGCACTAAGAATGTTTAGGCCAAGCCATGGGTTCTATGTTAACTTAAGATGAAGTAAAATATGTTTACCTGTATACATGCCTATTCAAAATGTTAGGACACACATCTTAAGACGCCGCATCATATTACGTTCATTCCTTTAGGAACTATGCCACAGAGAGATATTTAAAATTTATAAAACCAAATGTACAAATGTGACACACTTTATGACACTGAAATTATTTTGATATTGCTTATCAAATAATTACTTATAACTACTAATACCTATTAAATACATCTACCAATAAGAATTCGTTATTTATTATATTCATTTACTGTATACCATTATAGCTACTGCCAACTATAACACTAAAAAGTGGTCCCCGTGGTAGAGTACCTTTAATTCTAGCATTTACCCGCTGTATGCGCCAAAATCACTGATTCTGAATTCTCCATTGCAGTCTAGTTTCTAATCTTCGTTCGCATCTATCTCGTACTTCAAGAGTTTCTACTCTAAAGTAATTAGTAACGATTTCGACGTTGGAGGAAACACTTGTTTACCTTTAATATTTACGCTTGACTTGCAGCAGCTCGTTTTGAAGAGAGATTGTTTTCTGTTTTTTTAAAGTGTATAAATCTATATATATATATATACGTATAAATGTTATTTTGGTTTGTGTACGCATTTTAGCATGGTCATTTATCTTTCTTTTTTTTTGGTTTTTTATTTTTTCCATAAGTATTGCAAAATTAAACATATATGAAATATTTATCATTTTTTTTTATTTTTTCTTTTTTCCATAAGTATTGCAAAATTAAACTTATATGAAATGTATTCTTTGTTTTGTTTCTCATTTCTCAACCATTCAATTACAATGTGCTACAGCGAAGCGTGGCAGGGAACAGCGAGTATTATTACAAAATTTTATATTCACTGTAATCGAATTAATCATAGAATTGTAACTTACACTTAGTTAACAGTAATAATGTAGATGTATTTTATTACAGAAATAAATGTATATACAAAAATAAGTTTCTTATGGAAGAGCTGAGAACCATGACACAGATATTTTTCTAAGGGTTCCCAAATATTACACCTTGTAATGCATACATATTATTTATATCAGACCCTATCAAAGGTATCAGACGTAAAGCTCCTTGGTAGCGATGTCTATGACTTCAAAAAACCATGCTATCAGTACTACTACGTAGACAAAATCGCGTATAAACAAGATCACTGTTCAGACATAAATAAAATAATTCCGTCATAACTCTTATCAAAGTCATACACATCAGTTGGCGGTGAGCGCACGCGGCGTTCAGTACCGGAAAAATCGTGACTGGAAAAATAATGAGTTAAATAAACTATATGATGTAGTGTATGCAATCGAATCGGACAATGGTAAGTTAATAGTAAAATATGTATGACTTTATTATTAAAGAATAATTATATAAAATAAGATGAATAAGACCTTGAATTAATGTTTCTATTCTAATTCACAGAATAATTCTTATTCAGAAATATACATACAATTCTCGTTAGATAAATATAGATTTTGGTTTCTTTAATCACGAATTGATACGAGAGTGATAGGGACAAAACATAAATTGCTACTTTTAAAGTACTAATTCCTCGGCAATAAAAACCTTTTAACTTTCATATTTGTACTATAATCGAATCTAAAGGGCAACGACCACGTGTCTTAAAACTTCATTTTTGAGTGTGTATTTGAAACCAGTAAAAATACTTATAAGCTTAATATTATATGTTACGTCAGCCAAAATAAATAATTAAATGGTACGGTGTATAGGCATACGTGTCTGCGTAAATAGAGGGGGTGTGGGTGTTCCCATCCCACCCCAGTATGGTCTAGTGCCCACCCCAGAATGTCGAGTGACCCATTAGACTAAAAAATTCACATAGAGAAAATAACCCTTGATTGTTCTGTAAACTCTTAAGTGTTCTGATAAGTTTCGTTCTAAGAAGTAACTGTTTTTTCAGTCAATCGTAAAATCATGTGGACTTACTCAAGCGTGGACATCCCCGGACATCGTGTCTCTCGGACTGATCGGATACGAATCTACGTCTCCGAGTGTATCGTCTGCTTCTGTATTCTCTTCTTCATTATCTGCGTTGGACTGCTCTTGTATCTCTTCTTCCATCTTTATAGTACTGTCTCCAGTTCTAGGAAAGTTGCTGAGACTTTAATCGAAAGTTAAAGTACGACAATATACACATATATTGAATTGAGAAACTACATATAGAAATGTAATTAAGAAAGTATTGTACATTACATAGCAGTTTAGTAGCCATTGAATCCATTATGGATCACGTAGGTATCAATAGTACCAGCCTTACTTAAAGATGGCGATAGGAACATTTTCTTTAACGCCCGAACCCAATAATTAATCCATAATCTAAGATTTAATACAATCTGAGATCAGACCGTGACAGTCGATCGATCTCCTATCTGCATCCCAATAACTAAACCCTACGAAGCCAATCCATTTTTAGCGACAGATAAAATGCTCTTTGTCGTTCCATTTTACAGAGTTTTCACTCACATTTGATAATCAATGTAAACTAAATAAAACCGTACAAATAACACTAAAATATACATGTGTAAGTTTAATACATAACAAACAGTTTTTTTAATTATTTAAAATATACAGAAGGACAGAAGGCTATTACAATCCGTCGATTGGTTATTGGCACACTTTTACAACTTTTGGATTAAGATTACTATTCTCAGATGGTCGGTTATCGATTGGGATAGGTTATTGGGTTCGGGCGTAAGTAAGTTTCAGAAGATTGTATGAATGGAAATCAGGCACGCGTCTATCCATTCAACTCTAAGGATCACCACGAGGACTAAATGCTATTAAGGAAAAATCCTGACATATACAATTCTAATAAATTTCCTTGAGATATTTGATAGATTGGTTAAACTTATTGCCTATCCACTGCTATATATAATAAAACTTATACTTCTTACTAAGAAAATTTTAAATGAAATTATATAATAAAGGTAATTAGGAAGCAACGACGACGACCTTCCTAATTTAGAGAGAAGAAAACTGGTTGTATAAAATGTGATATATAATATATGTAAATAGCTAGTTTACAATTATTTGTTACATGTTTGAATTGTATGTTTAAACTGTTATTTGTTAATAAATAATTTAAAATGGTTTGATTTTAAATAGCGAGAGTATTTTAACTGTAAGATTATGCGTCCCTAGCAAGAAATAAGCATTGGATTTTTTTTATAGTAGCGACTAAATTTGCATTTCGATTTAATTAAAACGCATTTTATTTTTTTACTTTAACACCTGTTGATAATGACTTAAGAATGTTGATAGAACAGCAGCAATCTCACTTTAAGAATTAAATTATTTTAAAAATTTAAGCCGGGTTTACTGATGTTATTATTAAATGTTTTCCTTCTCTAAACATGAATAACAGCAAATTTGTATTGAGTAGAGTTGAGAAGGAGACTATTTCGATGTGCGCAGTAAACATTCGCGCATTCTTTGACAGCTAACATCTTGAGGGAACCGACATGTCTCAGACCCAAAAATCTATGACATATCTGGGTCTTGACCCATATAGGGTAGTAGGCCCCTCTAGATTGTTTATTATTAATAATGAAACGAGCAAAAACAAAAGACTATCGAATAAGGTTCTAAATTCGAATTTATTTAATAATTTGGAATCAGCTCTGTATTATACAAGTGTGATAAAATATTTAAATTACCTGCAATTAACATTGATGACAAGGTCGTTAAATATTTGTATGTTACATTATAAGATAGTATTGTAACATATGTGCGTCACATTTTACGCAATTTATATTAAGAATAATCATTATATTATAATTGTTCTTTTTATCATTAAACTTTAGAATTACTTTAAATTTAATAAGCCAATTGCAAGATAAAATTTCTTTATTTTAAATATAATTAATACAATATTTGCAATATTATCAAACAAATATTAAAACCGGAACAGAGTTGACAAACAAAAAAAACACAAACAAGAGCTCCGATTAGCTCCGTGAACTTTAAGATAACGGAAATAGCTTCTATGATAATTAAGATAACATAACCTATTAATTTTCGCTATTATTAAAAAAATAACTCGTTTAAACAAAAATAACCATCCATGTCTATTTTATCACAGTGTAAACCACTTTCGACAGACAGAAAGAGTACTTTAGTTAAGATTGGAATTAGACTTTAGTTGATGAATCATTTGTTTGCGAAAACATTTTTGTTACTCACTATAAACTATAATCAATAAAAGTCATTGTTACGCTATCACCAATACCGATTGGTCAACAGTAATATTTGGTATAGTATAGTAAATGGAATCAATAAAAATACTTCTATTCTAATGCAGAAGCTAACTGTAAAGGTTTCACTCACGATTTATTTAACTAAGGCAATTCTTAAACACACTCAGGGCCATGATCAGATTTCCTTCTTCAAAAGAGCATTAAGAACATCACCAAAGTGTGATCGCGATGGCGATCCTCGAGGGACCTTCGGAGATTGCAAACTTGGAACAAGCGTTGTTAAGGGATTGGCACTTTATTAAGATTTAGGCTGAGATTAGAAGACGTTATTGTGAGACGGTCGACGTCTGGGCTAATAGACCAGTCAATGACAGAAGGCAATCCCTTCTGTCATGATATCATGACAGAAATCATAAATCGCTAGTCCCCACACTAGGGAGGCCCTGTGTTGTGGGTAACTAGAAAACAATTATTTCGTGGTACATGTTAAAATGGTACGTGGTACGTGGTAAATGTACCCAAATCCCAAACGTATACAACAGCCTTGCGATTCTGTAACTCGACCCGCAATTCTAATAAGGAGGGAGCTTGTAATTTATTGTTTATTAGAATGCCAAATCGTAAAATGACTGCTGTACGACTGATTTGAGCGCGACCGCCTGCGAAAACCGCTGTGTGAGTTCGAAAAATGAGTTACAGAATCGCACGACAGATCAACAAAAACAACGCAGAATAAGTATCATTTCGGTTAGGAATCGTTAAAACTTGCAAGTACTACAGATAACATGCGTCTATTATCTAAAGACAATAAACTATTATCTGTATTTATTTGAGCGCAAAACAAAAGGATTATGTAAAGGCGTAATAAATATAATGTAATAAACTCGTAGTCACTGGTTTGACAAAATTGTTCAATCATTTGTATCAAGTCTGGGCCGCTTATTTATTATTATTGTTTTCTTTTGTTTTTATTCGCACCTAGTTGCTATTTGTTTACCAACCCAAGGGACTTGTGCTGCGATACTCGATTGTGAGGAACTTGCATGGTTAGGGCTGCTTCTTAAGGTCTCATGTAATTTGTAAAACATATTTTCATAAGTATATTTTATTGTCCTCATTTCGTGTTATGTTTGAGAGTGTAAAATATAAAATTAGTATTTTCAATAATTGTCGTAGTGCTGTTTCTTGTAGACTGTGCAATGCTGTACTCACCTTGTCTTGTTAAAATTGAACTAGCGGTTAGAGTAGAGGTTTAAAATGTTGCAAAAAAACATAATACATTCTCATTTCTCTTTTCTTAAGGGTCGCCTGGAAGGGATCGCTTAGTAGCCGCTATAAGGCCGCCCGTTGCACCAAGCTTTGAGTTAATATTAATATTATTTATATTATTATCCGGTGATTTACATACGAGTTTGTAATAAATCAGGTAATTTAATAAATAGATGATTAGCATCTCAAATTAAGAGTACCTTCTCAAATAGATACAATTCATGTTTGTTTAATGAAGTTTTGTAAATAACAGTTTCATTGACAAGCCCCACGATGGGTTGATCTTTCTCGAGTAGCGGGAAAATTTCGGCGTTCTCTAGGGCTTTTATTACTTAAGGGCGGTAGGTCCGAGGTTCGGGTGGGCATTCTATTATTTTTTTTTTGTGGCTGGATGCGAACAAGGCTACGCTGTTACTGTGTCCTGCCTCGGGCGATTGCTGGTGGCGGCGTTGTGTTTTAGTGGGTATGCATAACAGCGAGTCCCACATAACCCTTCACCATCCGTCAACCGTGCCGCGAGAGGGTATGCGTAACGCATTTCCCCACGAGAAGAAAAAGGGGGAACGATTGTATTTTGGGGAACGATTAGAGATTGTCACAAAAATTGTCTAAATTAGTGTGCAAATTCAGAATATTAAACGAAATCTATTGTTCTCTTCTTTAAAACGACATCCTGCATTATTGGCTGGAAAAGGCCAAACAATGGACACTGTTAGTAGTGTTATTGGACACTTTCTTATGTTAAATATCTTTTTTAGTCTAGGTTAGACTTAAATTATTTATTAGTGTTAAGATAGTCTAGATCGTAATGTTAAATATTGTCGCAGAAGCAAATATTAAGAAAATATTGTGCCATGAAGTGTAATAATTAAATAAACTCATTGAAAGACGAGGTACTTGACCTAAGTTGAAAATTATTTTCTTTTTATGAATAAATGGGTTAATTGACATTTAACTGATTTAACTGAAATACTTCGCCGTTTTTAACTAATTTTATTTGAACTAAGATAAATAGGTAAGTACTTTTAATGACGACTTTTTTATTATCATGTTTTATCAAGTCAGGTGACTCTCAACCGTAAAGTCCATTCGAACCCGGCTGTGAATCACTTCTTCGTATGGCTTAAGATCCAAAAATCGACGTTAATTGTCAGTGGTAGGTTCAAAAGAAAGCGATTACACAAATCTGAGATCTGTATGATCCCTTTTTATAACATTCGTTCAGCTAGTATCATTATTAAATATGCAAATCAAACAAACCTGAATGACGATCCAAAAATGAATATGCAGCATTTTTCATCAATGTTTAAACTACGCCGAATGATGTTGAACGTGACACGAATTGTGAACGTTTTTTATCCCAAACATAACACTTTAAAAAAGGACATCCGAAATGAATTAATAGTGATATAATAGTAAGTAATACGATCTTAGTAGACAATCAAATTCGCTTGGAAATAAAATTATAATTAGTACATGAAATGAAAATATGAAATTAACGTTAAATTAAAAAAATAAGTATGCAATTTTTTTAAACAAATTGAATGTATAGGTAGTAAAGCAAAATCTCATGTGTAATGCGTGACGATGACCAATTTATGTTCCACCGTCACATATTTTTCATTAAATAAATAAATGTAATTGGTTAACAATTACGGGTTGAATGCAGATTTTTAATTACGAACTAGCGGCACGTGTTTTACACGTGAACATCAAAGACAAAAATCATTTATTCATGTAGGTACAGTAAATGTCAAAAAAGAAATACACACTAAATGCTTCTAATTTTACATCTACTGCCAGTTCTCAAATCAAGGGCGTAGAACGGAAGAGAAGAACTGGCAATAAACTCTCCGCCACTATTTTTAATCGCCAAGTTTTATTGTTATACACAATGTTTGTTAGGAGCTGCAACCATTACACCATGTTCCACATGACATCTTTAATAATTAATAAAAATAAATTAAAAACAAAGATTTGTCCTCTATTAGCAGGAGGCATGGTTAAATAGCAGCACGGACTAACATTGTCGTGGGAACAACACGAAAATAAGACAACAAATAAAAAATATTTGGATCAAACAATTATATTAGCGCAAACTTAATAGTGATACAGGTTTGTTGCCTTACTAGTACCTAATTTGAAACGTTGCAATATATGTAAATATATAATCTATGGATTCAGAGTAAAAAATCTATATGATCATATTTACAGAGCTGTTCATACACGAGTCGATAACAGCCGTACAATGTTGGATGAAGTTTAAAATTCATATCATGTGGAGATATGTTTGCGCTGTTACTTTGTAATTAGTGATATATTGTCAACTATTTCCAGGGACATGTCGGGATTTTATTATCGTGAAAGCTCTAGACAGGATATTGAAGTAATAGATTCAAAGCCAGCCTTGCGATTCTGTAACTCACTTTTCGAACTCACACAGCGGTTTTCACAGCGGCGGTCGCGCTCAAATCAGTCGTAAAGCAGTCATTTTACGATTTGATTGCATTCTGATAAGGAGGGAGCTTGTAGTTTATTGTTCTACTATTGTAAAACCTAAAATTCTAGTCTATTGTAAAACCGCTGTGAGAGTTCGAAAAGTGAGTTACAGAATCACAAGGCAGGCACAGTATAATCAGTATCATTTTTGAGAGTGTTTGTTAGGACGTATGTGAAATAATGATTTCATTCCAATGATTCACTTCACCTCTTTGCGTAGTGACGTGCGATAACCTGAGATGGGCTGGTGTTTAGTCTTGGCTGGGAAACTATCAACGTAATGAAAAAACTCAAATCGTAGTTTTGTGAAGAAAGAATGTAGCTGCTCTTCCTCCGGCCTGAAGGACCACTGGCCCCAAAGCTCCAGGGCTAAGGTCGAGAAGTTGTATTGGTATATCGTTAGTGGTATGTATAGCCTTGACATCGCGATTTAGCGTATAACATTTACGTAGTTTCTAGCCTCAGATTTATAAGGGAGAGGTGGGGGTTCAAATACATAATGAGGAAACTGGAACGACGAACAATTGGAATCATTGTGTCAGATACTTGAGATTTTTTTTTAAGCTATTGCATAGATTTTATCGCGGGCTTTGAGCGCGGCGACCGAATCAAGAAATTCCGTAACCAAATAAACCTTACACACGATGACGTAATTCAGGTGCGGCCAATACGCGTTAGAGCGGGACAGAACGCATACTGCGCCTCACATCGGTTAAGAGTGATCGGATAGGCGTGTTAGTCTGAGTCTGGTAGAGTGGTAGATTGAATTATTATCAAAGAAAAAAAATACTGCAAAACATAATTAAATATTTATATTGCATAGGTTTATAAAAAATGCTATGCAATAGCTTTACCGCGGTAGTCCCCGAGTGCCACACGTATTTTTTTTTATAAAAACAAAAGAGATCCAGTCAAATGGTACCACTAGAAAAACTTTATATGACGAGGGTTTACGGATAATAGAAGTCTCAATATTATATATGAAGACTATACTATATTTTATATTTTTTTTATTGCCGTTATAAATTTAATCATTATATTATAGTTATAGCGAATAGATAGTACACAAAGTGAACGGTGTGAATAGGTCAAAACGTTTATTGACTCCACAGATAAGAGACACGTTGTTCTTAAGACTTCTCAAAATTGCATCATAGATTATAATTAATCCCGATTTATTCCATAGAAATGTTTTTTCATCTATTGTAGGTAGAAGTGCGTTACCCTTACCGCCAATGCGTCATCACGCCGTCTTCAAAAGACCATATAAAACAACAAAACATCACCACAAGACTTTCAACTATCATACACAAACGGGTGCTTAGCAACTTTGGCCATATTGCAACGAGAGAACCGGATAGTCTCGACAAACTGGTGATGGTAGGGAGGAGTGATGACAGAAGAAGTCGGAGTCCGCCAACCCGTTGGTCTGATAAATTTAAGACAATTATGGGTCTCAATATCCCTAATGCGAAGACAAGCTACAGCGGTGTGGACGTCGAGGCAGAATACGAAATTCCACCCGTACCACCTCGCCGTCCGCCGTTCCATAACTGAGCGTTTTTCAAGGCAGTTTTTGCCGCGCACCACCACTATGTGGAACCAGCTGCCCACTGCAGTATTGCCGAACCAATTCAACTTAGGCTCCTTCAAGAAAAGAGCGTAACAATTGTTAGGCCACACTCGCGAGCCCTCTGGCATTGAGAGTGTCCATGGGCGGCGGTATCACTTAACATCAGGTGAGCCTCCTGCCCGTTTACCCCTATAAAAAAAAATAAAAAACAAGTCTACCTATCGGTTAGGCCTTTCAAGACAGGCATGACCTTCAGTGATGAAGACTACGAAGAAGAGGAAAAAGACTTTCAGTCCATGCTTTGAACACGTAAAGATGATAAAAATAAATGAAGGGTGGTAAAGGAGTAAGACGGTAGTTGGTTGGTAATTTTTAAAGGCAAGGTGCTTTTGCAGAGTATATAAACCATAAGTTTTGACCAAAATAACAAATAACTTATATGTTCTTATTATAAGACATTATGCATACCTTTTTTATATGGCTGATTGTGCTGTTTTATTTTATTATTAATCAATCTGAATGTATCACTTCCTTAAAAAATAAACGATTCTATTTTATTTTAGCAAATAAATTATTATTATTATTAAAATAATGAAGGCAATGTAAGCAACTGTTATTATTAAGCAAGTAATCATACTTCATAGATTTTGTATAATAATAGAAATAGCACAAAAGACATGAAGTTGAAATACGTATTCTTGGACAAATCAATCAAAACTTAATTTATGTTTATTTTTTTTTATTTAACTGTAAACGCAATAAAAAAACACTTCACTTAGAAACAGAATAAAACTTAATGTTTTAAAATAAGTTCATACATATTAATTAAAACCTTGAATATACATTTTATTTTTCAAAAGCACTTATTTTCTTTTCATACTCCACAAATTAAAAGTATTAAAAATATATTTCAGAGGAAATTCAACGTTTTCATTACAAGTTCATTAAGTTCACGGTACAACGACAGCCTTTGATAAATACTGAAATTGTACTGAATATTAATAAAATTCACTGCGTTTTATTTTTAATATTAAAATTATTCACCGTAACGTGCTTGTGAATAAAGAGGTTTCAGAATGAAAAAGTTTGTATATGAACTATCAGAAAAAAAAAAAATACGGCCTAATTATAGAAAGACAATAAAACATAAACTAAAGCTGTCTACAGCATTACCGTATTTGTTGCCATGGTAACATGTTTTCACTGTAAGAATGGTTACTATGGTAACAAACTGTCCATGTTTTATTGCAAAATCCTGTGCGAGGTTATTCGTAAGCGTAATAATCCTAAATTAGTAAAATAGTTCTGTTACCGTTATTTATTTTTAAAGTGTCATTAGAGTGATTGGGACAAAACATTCATTAGCTATTTAAGAGCGCGTAGTAGGCTAGTAAAATTATGACTTCAGCCGCGCGTCTATCTCCGCCCGCTTTGGTGACAAACGCAATCACCGCGGCGCAACGGTTGCGAATCTTTATACAAACTCGAGGGCATTTTTAATGCATAAACTGCAATACAATTAGAAAAAATATTAATATGTGGTTTACTGAACGACTGCCAGATTAACCACGTAGAAAGAGTAGATCCATACCAAAGTGAGCACTGCGTATGAAACCTACTACCTGAGCCTAAGTGTATTAGTTTGTAATTGTTAGAGCCGACATTATCTATACTAATAAATAGTATAAAACTTAAAGCGATTTTTTTTGTAAGAGTAATGTCTATAACTAAAACAAACAATAAAACGATTCTAACTGTTTGTTTCTAATTTCGATAATGATGATAATGTGTTATTTCATATATGCTAGCAAAAATAAGACGAGTTTTTTTCGTCTATTATTTTTAACCATTGTTAGTACTAGTTGATTTGTTTTAACTTTTATTGACACCGAACAGCGGTAAATAAAATTATATAGGTATCATTTTACAGTCGTGTGTAATCGTTAATAAAAAGTGTTTTGATCTGAAATCTCATCTTTCATGACATCTTAATTTTTAATTAAATAATTACGTATTATATGTATATTCTTACTAATATTATAAATGCGGCGAGTTCAGTCTTTGGGAATGGTTTTTATTTTATTCGTGGTAATTGTAATACATATTATATCGAGCGCTGGTGCTAACAAGCGTAATGGAATAAGGTCGACTGACTAATGAAACAAACGTATGCTCAAAGTTCGAGTTAGATGAAACGGACAATATAGTGTTTCGCGCAACAAATAAGTAAACGCCAAATGGTTTTTAGTTAAATAACTCAAAAAAATACAATATTCAAAAAAACCGCTAGTACAGATACCGGCAAACATCTTGAACAAATGTCCTTGTCTGCGCAGAAGCGATTTTTAGGTATAACCGGGCGGCGGGCGGTGGTGCGCGGCAGTGGGAGAGTGACGTGTCGATCGCGTGATCGGTAAATTAGTTGATGTTGTGTCCCAGGTGCGCAAACTTTCCCCCTTTCCCTTGTTTAATGCTCAAGAAGTTTGCCGGTATCTGTAACAGCGCTGGGCCAAACTGCTATAATTCAATTAACTTTTGTCTTCATAATAGTCGCCATGACATTAGATAAAAGTTAGAGGTGACTTTGTGTTGTTTTTGTATCGAGGAATTTATTTTGTATTGTAGTTTTAATTAGAGTCAACCATTCAAATTATAGTGAAGTATCAATATATATTTATTGTTTTTAATTCAAACAACACATACTTTAATCAAGTTAAATCTACAATGAGTGGTTTTGGTTATTGCCCGCTCTTAACATTTATAATACGTATACGTTTTTGTAAAAAATACTTATTAACGAAAAAAAAATCTATATAAGATCAATTAATCGACGCCAAGACTGAGGATGACACAAAGGGCGCTACGACGTTAGGTAAGATAAATTTATTATAAATACATTGTTTTATTACAATGTTGGCAACATTGAATAACTCACAATATGATATAACTTTTATCTAAATCTTTACGATGCAGTGGAAAACATCACGTCTAAATCATCATTAGGAATAATCATGAACTGTTATATAATTTATTTTTCCATGCATTACAGCACGTATGATATTTTTAACTCATGATTTACACATAGACATAGTTCTGTTTCATTGAGATGAATATTCCATTTCATTCATTATTGTGCCTAGCCACTATGCGTAACATATTCGATTCATAAAGTTAGCGATAGTTCATTCGCTTCTTATTTCCCTCAAACACTGGTCTTTGACTTATCTGTGGCTGATTTTTGAAGGTCATAAAAAGTATCCTTTCCTAAGAGTGTGCCATTTTTAAATAACGTATCATATGATTCTATAATCCGCGTTCGATTATTAAAATACCCTATATCTCTCCGGCCAATCGGTTAGATTACCGACTACCATAGATATTTAAGCTAATATACAAGAAGTCTTTATTATAACGCGTTTAAATAAAAACCAATGATAAAAAGTGACATAGACTGAATAAATGGTAATTCGTTATTCAAACGATAAAGGCGCAGTAAATATCCCAACTATAGACAAAGTAAATAAGCGGCTAAAAACTATTCACTATTTTTAAATTTAGAAGAGTAAATTTGCAGAGAGACTGTACCGTGTTATTTTTCGTTTTGCTCTTCAGTTATTTTCATTAGCCGGCACTCAATAAGTTACAAATTGCATGAGATTTTCCATCATTTCGTCGTGATTACCGTTCGGACAAATGCAAAACTCATAACGATGTTATTCGCATTTCATTTCAATGTTTGCAACCATATTAATTAGCCACAAGCTATGTAATATAAGCAGAAACATACAGACTGCGTGTGATTATCGCCCTTATTGTATTGTATTTAGATTCACTAATTGACTGGTGCTTCGTTCGTGTAAGTTCATCAAAAATTACAGACGAGGTGAAATTGACCTGACACGCTGTCGATTTTTGGGCTTGAGTGCGAGCTTGGGCAGAGTCGAAACTTAGCGCATTTTCCTCCGCCGTCCGTACATATAGTAATTATAACTTCTGTATTTCACATTATATCCATCATCAGCCTCTTTATTATGTCCGTTCTTGGACGCCATTTTCCTCCAGTATGCTCTGCACTGGCCTCTCTATATCCACCATTATATCCATATGTAGATGGAGGTCTTCCCTGGGAGTTACGACCTCTAATTGTTTAAAGAAAGAGTGTACTCCTACCTCAAAGGCTTGGAACGCACCCACTAAAATGGGTGTCTATGGGCTGTGACCTCCTTATTGAGCGTCCCGTAGTCTTTGCACCTCTATTCTTTAAAAAAAAAGTATTAATTCGGTATTAATTGCTCCATTAGTATTGGGTAGTACACGAAACAAAAACAGTCTCCTATAGTGGGGCATGGACAACATACCAACGTTTAAGGATATGCGTGTTGGTACTTCGCGATGCATCAAAAATGTCTATATGCCTCATATAGAACGAAAAATATATCCAGCCAGGGTTCAAATGCACAACCAGGACTTAGACAGGGCTGAGAGTCGCACCAGATTAAAATCGGACGGATTATAGATTTAACTATTTACACCGGGAGATAAATTAATCGAAGCTGAAGCGAAACTGTTGTTAATTCCGCTGAGAGGAAATTGTACTGTCGTTTTAATTTCCTACCGATGTCAAAAATATTGTAATTTACATTTAAATTACTGTGGTGTATTTTAATCAATAATAAATATAAGTCAAGGACATGGATGTACCAAGTATTGGTGTATTCCTTTAAGTTCGATTTCCAGTGAAACAAAGTATCGTCAAACAAAGGAAGATGTTAAGGGGCGGTTCAAGTATTACATAAGATTTACAGAAATCTATCCCCCCCCCCCTCTTTCTCCTGTCAGAATAAGTAAAGCTCTGACAAATAATAGTACATAAACACACATGTGTAGGTAATACATATGTGTAAAAAAGTAAATAATTACTGTTGACGTAATGGTGACGTGGTGGTCTCTGGCAGAATGACCAGCGCTGTGGAACTTTCTGCTCCTCAGCATAATGCTGAGCCAGGGCCAATTACAACCACAGCACACACACATTGTACACTTTAAGCGAACCGAATGGGAAAAGGGATTTTTTTTATGTCTCTTTTTTTTTAACGTATTGTTATTTTGTGGGTTTATGTGTGTGTGTTTTTGTATGTTATAAATGTTATGCCTATGTCTTATGTCTGAAGAGAAAATCAAAGACCCCCCCTCAACCCTATAATGCTTACGTAATACTTAAACGGTTGTTATTTGATGGGTCTTGGTTTATATTAAATTTTGTGCGCCTTTCAAAAAGTGTTCGCAGAAAATACCAAGCCAATATTGCTATATAAATATCAAGCTTATTTCAGATTTCATACTCTGGTTAAGATAAATAAACAGTAAAGAGCAACAATATACCAACTACTAAAAATAAAAATAAATCAGTGGTGCTACAACCTCTTTATTTATTTTTATTTATTAAACTTCGTTGCAAAAAACAATAAATCAAACACAATACAAAAAAAAATTATAAG